>JBBBDQ010000616.1:0-342500 GCA_037127315.1 Ascarosepion bandense | reverse complement strand
ACCTTCCCCAAGGATATTTGTGTGTAAGTGAATGCAACAAATTTGACAGGAATTTGAACTCGGCTCTCCAGTTTCTGGTTCCGAGTCAATATGCACTGCACCACAACACACATCCTGAAACTGGTATAATAGGTTTTTATCTGAATGCATTTAGAGCGTGCATCCTTCTCTATCTAGAGGAAGAACGTTGAAAATACTTTTAAAATGCTACAGTAAATAAATAAAATCAAACATGTAAAGAATACTAAAACTAATTTAGATATTAAATCCTTATATACTAATATTATTAGAAGCAATAAGGTAGAATTTAAAGTATGTGACAAAGAATGAGGTTCTGTAACCACAATACAGAAACTATTGGTTTGTGTCTCCTTTGTTTGTCTTTTTTTTTTTCAGGATGGATGTGCATTGTGATACAATAGATATTGGCCTGGAATGAGAAATCAGAGAGCTGAGTTCAATTCCTGGCGAGTTTGTTAAATCCACTTAAATACTCTGAGGAAAGGTAGGAATCCATCTTTTGTCCCTCTAGTTATGTCTCTCTCTCTGTGTCTGTGATGACATTCACACTAGGTGGGTTAAGCCAGCTTCTTACCTAGAAGTAGTTCCATGGGACATTTTGGTTCCAAGACAGTCTTCAAATATAGAATGCCAATTCTTACTGCAGTAGACTGGTTGTCAACCAAGGCAATAGACACCAGTATGTCCTGCTATTTACCCATGGCTGGTGGGGAATTGATGTATTCGCATTCCAAAGGGTATTTTTACTTAAGTGAATGTAATGAATTCACCTGATTTTTAAATTAGCTGTCCAATTCCTCAGTCCAAGCCACTATCCATCAATCTACCATGCCTCAATCCTCTAGCTATGGACTGCATATAAGAACAGACTGGCTTTTGCAGCCATGGTTGGCAACCAGTCTATTGTAGAAAGAAATGGTAACCTATTGCAGGAAAATCTTTTGACGAGGCAGTCATGAATCAAAACAGACATGATTGCCCTAGTATCTCAGGTGTATGGCACATAACTTTTAAGGTTAGACTCCCATTTTTGAACCACTTCCTGTTTGCCTGTATTTAGCACTAAAATACAAAAAAGCTCAAGCATGTGGTTTTTAATCTTCTCATCCTCCTAACATTGGCACCACTGGCATAAAACGTTTGAAGCCTTTTCTCTTTACTTTGTTCGACTTCATTGTCAAGATTTTATTGAAACATTTGTCTAATATAGCCATCTTTTATACATTTATTTTACATTTTTTTTTATGTGTGTATGAAGAATGCTTTTCCCCACGTGTTATTTGTTGACACAGTTTGAGAAATCTTATGTGTTCCCTGGCAGGATTCAAACCTACATCCCCCTTACAACAGGAAACCACTGTTAAATTGCCTTCAAATGCAAATTTTTCCAAGATTGTCAAAATAAGCATAGCTGCTCAGTTTTGTATCCTTATGTAAGCAAATCAATAGAGTGACAAGCAGAATCAGGCCAGAGATGGGACAAAAACAGTGTGGTTTTGTCAAAGACACTGGAACAAGAAAAGCCATATTTATGATTAGGATGCTCTCGGAAAGGGCAATACAAATGAAGGACTTGTACCTATGTTTTATTGATTATGTCAAGGTGCTTGACAAAATACGCCACAAAGAATTGATAGAGATGCTTGGCAGCCACGATATATTTGGGAAAGACCTAAGAGTAATCAAGAATCTCTCCTGGCAGCAAAATGCCTGCATACGGACAGGTAACAAATTCAGCAGTTATACAAATATTGAAAGGGACACAAGACAAGGGTGTGTCTTTTCATTGGATCTATTCAACTTGTACAGCAAGACTATTCTGATAACACTAGAAATTATGCCAGGATTCGTCATTGGAGGCCGCATTTTAAACAATATAAGGTACGCAGATGATACAGTGCTGATAGCCGACATGGAAAGTAAACTACAAGACCTTCTGCAGAAGGTAGCTGAAGAAAGTGACAAGAAAGGACTACAAATAGACTTCAAGAAAACTGAATGCATGGTCATCAACAAAAAGGGCAGCTCAAAATGCCAAATACAGGTGAGGAATAATAAAATCAAGCAGGTTCAAAAATTCAAATAACTGGGAAGTATTCTAACAGAAGATGCAAAGAGCAACACTGAGATCCACAGATGAATTGGCATGGCAACAGAAGCATTCCAGAAGTTGAGTAAAGTATTAAGAAACAGGACAATTTTGCTTAAAACAAAGAGGAGAGTATTGGATTGCTATGTGATATCAGTTATTCAATATGGCAGTGAATATTGGACAATATCTTCAAAGATGAAGGAAAAATGTGAAGCAGCTGAAATGTGGTTCTACAGAAGGATGCTGCAGCTATCATGGACTGAGCATGTGAGCAATGATGAGGTCTTGGAAAGAATGGAAATGAAAAGGAAATTAATACTGAGCATTTGAAAAAAATGGGTGTAATTTCTAAAGTTGACTCCTCAGATTGGATTGCGCCTACAAAGTATGTAAGGTAATAAAACAAAAAGATCTGAGTTTGTGCCGATTTTTCAACCAGACTGTCTGAAAGATCACACATACCCATTACCTTCATTGAAGGATATTTTTTCTAAGCTGAATGGTGGCAAAGATTTTTCTAAAATATATCTGTCTGAGACATATCTACAAGTGGATGAACAGTTTTCAAAGTTATTAGCTATTAATACACACAAGGGACTCTACAAGCTAAATTGTCTCCTGTTTCGATTAAAGGTGGCTCCTAGTTTGTTTTAACAAATAATGGACACTATTTTAGCTGGGCTAGAATTTGCCATACCGTACCTAGATAACATCCTGCTCAAGAGTAGAAATAGTGAATGGCACAGAAAACATATCAAGGCAATATTCCAGAAAATCAGGGAGACATTGAGGGGGTTTGGCTAATTTTGAACCTTTTAAAACTTTTCAACTTGAAATAAACATCATCACTTGATAAGACAAGTAGTGTCAAAACAAAATGGCTACTTTTGTAGTGATATTATAACATTTTTGTTATATATATGTACTAGCAGTATAGCCCAGCATTGCTCAGGTGTAATGAAAGCTTTAAAACTAATCCATGGTTCTGGAGCTCAGACTCTTTGGACATTGGCACAAAAGACTAAAAAGCAATAGTTGTTTCCAGTTAAAGCAAAACCGTCGACTGAAAGAAAAATGAATGGATGTAAGTCAAATTTGGATTTCCTGGTATTGATAGCAAATAAGTTTTTTTTGTTGTAAACTGAATTTTGAAGGCTAAATAAGTTCTCTGAGTAAATGGTATCATGGCTGAGACTAAGAACTACAATTATACCTACTTAGAGCCAAACCCAAAGCAAAAACTAAAATAAAAGGGCTGAAAAAAATACAGACATACAAGCAGATAAACAGACACCCACACAAACATCTTGCCTCATATATATATATATATATATATATATAATTGATTTTCTGCACTATTGTAAGAAATGCAACCTTGAAACTTCTGGATATCGTTTCTTATGTCTTTGTCTATGAGTGTATCAAATTTGATTAAAATCGGACCACTCCTTCTATAACCGGATTTTTTCGATTATCGATATTTATTGGGAGTACCTCAACACAAAACCTACCTAAGAACACTCGCAGACGCTTATAGTACAACAGTGTAAATTTTCTAGAAAATTGGTTCAGCCATTTCGGAGTCTATAGGTAACAGACACACACAGACAAAGTTCCATTTATAAATAAGTTTAGATTAGATTTAGATTTAGATATATATGGATTTATTAATGGAAATGTCGCGGCTAAACTTAGTTTTCCTTTGGTATTTATTCATGTTTTTATACAGATATATCTTAATTATATCTGAAATTCTGCACATACACCAACATATCTATATATATGTATATATTTTCCATTTGTAAATGAGTTATTAGGCGACCTAGGTTTCTGCCATGAGTGGTGTCATCAGGTGATTTACAATAACTTGCAATTTGCCTGAAGACACCACTCATGGTAGAAACCTAGGTCATGTAATGACTCGTTTACAAATATAATTGTATTGAACACTTTTTAATGCAAATGTGCACTGGTCTAAACTTATTATGACCAGAAAGTAAGTAATTGAACAGTCAAAATATATATATATATATATATATATATATGTATCTTAAATCTAAAAAAGGAAAAGTATGTAGGTAAAATCCCCAAAACCAGATCCTATTAATATTAATTTAATTAATATTAAATATGATTCAGGTGGAGGGCTTGATGTAAGCAGTATTATCTATATACAGAGCTAAATCTCTTCTCCTGTCTACCCAATTTTTTTTCTTTTCCTCCCCACTACTTCTATTCCTGTGATAGAGTTTTATTTTTGCATTCTTTAATACAGAAAAAGTATTCTTCTAATATCAAGGCTTGAATCTCTTTCTCTTCTCCTTGTTATCTAAGTTGGATGACAAATTTTAAAAAAAGTTTTTCTTTCTAAAATCCCCTCCCCACCTTTTCTTTTGTATGTAAAATTCCTGTGTATGGATATGTTTTTTGGCTCCTTTTGGTATGTAATTTTTGTACCATATTTGAAATTAAAAATTTTTGGTTTTGATCATTGCTGAAGAAGTGAGATTTTTCTCGCTAAAATAGCTATACAAAGTATGTAGAATTCAAAATTTTGTTTAGATATATAAAGATAAATAATAAATTTATAGCTCCTTATTATATAAGGAACATGTGCAATATATAGAAATATAAAGAATATATATATCCTTATTATATAAGGAATATGTATGTGTGAATATATATCCTTATAAAATAAGGTGTGTGTATATATATATATATTTTTTTTTTTCTTTATTACTATATGTTATATTTAGTTGATAGACCAAAAAAAAAAAAAAGAAAAAAAAAGAAATTTTTGGAAATAAGTACTTGAATGATTAGACATATTCCAAACAAAAAAAAACAGTCTCAGTAAGACAGTTGTCAACACTTAAAATTATAAATGCCACTGAAATTATACTTATCACTTCAGAAAATTTGATAAGCCTTGAGGACACTGACATTTTTTCAATAATCTTCTCACTGGAGATGAAAAGTAAAGAAAAAATTCAAAATGATGACATGTTGCAGACAAAGGAGGTTTTCAAAAGCAACACCAAACAATGCCAAGTTGAAAAATCAAATTGACAAATTGAAAATCTAACACAAATTCAGCAAAGTTATCCTCAATTTAATTCTGTCAACATATCATTCAGCCAATTAATTGCCATATGTGATACATGCTTGGGCAATATGTGATCTGACTAGGTAGAAGATTTGCCATTACTTTCTGCAGTAGACCAGTTGCCGACTAAAGCTATAAAACCTAGTCTGTTCTTCTATTTAACCCATAGCTAGAGGGAGGAGAGATGGATTCAAACTTTTTTCAAGGGTTTTTCATGTAAGTGAATGAAACAAGTTCAATTCGAATTCTAAAACAGTTCTGAAATTTCTTATTCCTAATTTTTCTTTTTCATGAATTTCTTAGTTGAATATTCTTTGTTAAAATGAAATCAAATTGTATCCTGATGTAATGAATATGCATACACCTTGGTTCCCCCTCACAGTAATATCGTTGGCTGGTGTCAGCCATAAATACAGACTAAGGCGGGGGACGCCTAAGACTACGCCTAAGCATACTGGATACGATGAGTACCAGCCCATTGCGGCCACTTGCTAGATTGTCCTACCCTGTTACATTTGCTAAAACTGCTTAGCTACTTCGAATAATATATCCCTTTCTAGTACATATCATATCCTATGTCCAGGTAATTTATCTTTCATGGCCATCACCTGAACCAGTCTGGACAGAGATTTGAAATGTTTAAAAGGAAACAAATTCAGTCACATTGCCTTCTTTCTAATCCAAATGATTTTGTTAAAGAGTTAATTCTTTTTCTTCTATGTGATGTGTCCCTCATGCTACCTTCCACTATTTTTGGCCAGAGCAGGCCAAAAATGGAGTATTCACAGGACGGGAGCTGCCCAGACCTCATTTTTCAGACTTCAAAAACATCCGAGTCTTTGTTGGAGAGGAATTATTTTCTACCCTCTAATCTCTCCCTCACAGGCGGGATGTGGCAAGTCTCTCACTGCTCTATTGTTAATACTATGGAAAGTACTCAGACAAACTGTATCTCCTGGTTCTACCAGGTCTGACTTTCATGTCTAGGACCCACCATGTCACTTATATAATAATAATACGACACTAACCTCGCTACCTCTGTATTCCATCAGCAAGAAATAAGTTACACTCAAACAGCTTCTTCCCATGAATATGATTGATCCTGACCTGGCAGCTCAACTCCAGTCACTTTCTCACCAGCAAGATGTGGCTTCCCTCTGTCTGTTCTACAAATATTTTCATGGCTTCTGTTCCGACAAACTTAGGTTACTGGTGCCTCCTCCACAAAAATTACTCATGCAATCAGACTGGCAACAAGGTCTCACCCTCTCACAATTAACCATTTGTTGCCTATTGGTTACAATTGTAACCAATAGGCAACAAAGGGCTAAATCAACCAAATGCAGGTGAAAATTCTACTCCAGCAGTTTTTCTTGCACTTCCTGCCTGTGGAACTCTCTTCCATATACAAGCTTTCCTGACAGCTACAACCTCCTGGAATTTAAATGCAAAGTCAATTCCCATCACTTATCCACTTGACTCCAGTCTTTTCTACATCACCCCATGTATGTTGTTCTTTTACTTTCTCTCTACCTCCACTCCTGTGTTCACATCCTTCTCTTGCCCTTTCTTTGACACGCCCTGTAACTGGTTTGTCTTTCTCTTCACTCGCCTCCTGCCTAAACTTTTATTATCTTATGTAACCCCCTGGAAATCAATGGCAGTACCTCCTTGCTTGAGGTAAAACAATTAGGAAAAAAACCCCAAAAAAACCTGACTCCCATGAAGATTTTTCCCCTATCACTACAATCTTGACCTGTTCAAGTTTAAACTCAACTGATATCTTTCCCTCCTATCCATATAAACTTCCCCTAAACATAACCCTCAACCTCAAGTGGCCCCCGGGTCTTACATAGGGTAAACCATATATAAAAAAATGTATTTGTAAGAAAAGGCACAGGAAAGCTACATTATGGCAGTAAGAAAGGGACTAAAGTCATGATACCAGGCCAGGACCAATAAAATTGCAGATTTTTTGTTGTATTTATAAATAATCTCTAAAAGTATAGCACTAGACCTAATGTGGCAGCAATATTCAAAGCATTTTCAAATGATAGATATTTATCAGTCTAAGACAGATCCTTGAGAGGAAAATTGTGTTTGATTCTGTGCTGGTTCCGAGTAAGCGAGAGAATGGATGTTTGGCCTCAGAGGTCCAGATAGCAAATGACCAAAACTGGTCTTTGTGCAGATGTTCTGGTGGAAAACAAAAAATAAATAAATATCAAATTCCTTTTACGGACCCTTTTCGCGAGCCAAGGTGAATTTTGTTTATCGTTCAATGAGAAGCCCAGAATTGAATCCGGGTGTGAATTCCCAAATGAATTGTTCAGAGCCTTGAAGATGAAATAAAAGCATGACACAGGAAACAACCACCATTTGAGAAAATACGAGCATAATTAACACATCCCTTGACAAGACCTCAAGCAATCGTATTACGCTGCCTCTATTTTCTCTCTCATCTTCTTATTCTTTGTTCACTGAACCACTTAACAACTGACCGCCACCTGAGGACTGAGCGGAAACTTCAAAGACACTCCTAACAAACAAACACTACTTTATTTGTAAAAAACCTTAATTTATATATATATATATATATATATATATATATATATATATATGTTTCCATACACAATTTGCTTTTCTTGTTTTATACCCCTCTTATAGTGGGCTATCTACAAACAAGGCTAAATTCAGTTAATCTGTTTTAACACAAATACACTTCACCATAACAGATAACCCACTATAATTCTACCTATATCATTTCAGCTACACATTCTCTCATAGCAGCTCTTCTTATGTTAGTTTCTCCTGTGGTGATACCGAGCAAGTGAGGGACCGGATGTTTGCCCTCAGGGATCCAGAAAGCAAATGACCAAAACCGGTCTTTGCACATCTGGGCTCCAAGTTCCAGTGGTAAACCAAAAGTAAATAAATATCAAATTCCTTTTACAGACTTGTAGCAGAACTCTGGATCCTGATTGATCATCAAATCGCAAAATTCAAAATACGTGAGAAACGATTTTTCCACAGCTAAAGAAAAAAATCATTCTGTGAGCCACCCCATGTGACTAGATTGAATATTTAAGGATGGTCTCTAATTGGTCACGGTCAGTCAGAGGAAGCACAACTAATATGTAACTCTCAACTTCAAGTGACCCAGACATTGTCCTCTCTCTCTCTTTATCTATTTCAACAACTACTACTCGAACATTTTTTACGAACTCTTGATACACTTAACTTTCTCAATGAACATTAATTTCTACGGATTCTTGTTTCCTCTTAATAAATTTCTGTTTTGCATTTTAAGTGTATATTTTATTATTCCACTCTTCTACACTAATCCACACATTCCAACTGACAACCTCCCTTCTGATGAATATTATTTTACATAAATCCTGTATGCTGCAGGGAGTTCGGTTAAGTAAGCTACAAGGCTGAACAAAAACATTAACCAGCATCCCTACACTTCACATCCTCTCTTTTGTTTCCGTCTTCTTTACACTGTTCTATCCCTCTTCTTCCGTCTTATTAGGTCACCTCTGACCTTGCATCTCTTGGCTTGTGCTTTTTTTGCTTCATTGTATTCCTGTAAATATCTTTGCCTACCTGCTGTGCCTTTATCTGATCCCAAGAGTGGTTTAATTGCTACATTCATTTTTGCTCATTCTGGTCTTCTCTTTAAGGTAATTTTCCATTCTATCATCACCATTCATTTATCCATCACACTCAGATGGTGCATAGGGCAGCAACTTTTTGTTGTTGTTTCTGTAACAAACTTTTTATGGGGCAAGGTTGTTAGCCCTGAACCCAACCCCCAGACCTGGAGGACCGGTGGACCATTCTTGATCCTTACGTTTACAGCACCTGGTATTCCCAAATGGTCACCCATTAAGTACTGACTAGGCTCGATGTTGCTTAACTTCGGTGATTGGATGGGAACCGGTGTATTCAACACGATATAGCTGTAGACAATTTTCCATTCTATGATGTTCACCAAATAAAATGTTCTTCAATGCAAAATGAAAGACTTGAGGAATTTTTAAAAGTTAATTCTCCATTTATAGAGCAAATTTGTATTGAATCTTGTAGACCAATACAAAATGAAAATTTATTTAGATAATATGTGAACTTGTGATTGCATCTACAATATTATTACTAAATTTATCTATTAATACTTATTCAGTTATATATTTAGAGGATATATTTAGAGGGTAAAAATAATTCATGTTTTTGAAAAAAAAAAAAAAAAAGCAAAAAAGTAGTGACTGATACATTTTCTGCAGCAACATTAATAAAAACCCTGTGATATATTTGTTTTCATGTAATAGTTACTTGTAAATAAATGCTTATTAATACCACTTGTAATTCAGTCAATCTGGTTAAGCTCTCAGATGAGGCACAAAATACCTAAGTATGCCTTGAGAATTATTATTATATGGTTTGATGATTGATGACAAAAATTCTTATTATTACTTAACATTATCAAGAAAATATTATCTTATTTATGATTAAAACGAAGTTATCTCCCTTCATGAAATGGTACAGAAAATACATAATTAAAAACATATTGATAATTATTATATCGTTTGATAATATTGATTGTAAATGTGGACTTTTGTATGTCTATTCAAATATTTGCCCAGAGATAGACTACTGATAAATAAATGACTGATGTATTTTCTGGGGCAAGGTTAATAAAAACCCTGTGAAATTTGTCTGAAAGTAATTGTTACTTATAAGTAAACATAAAGCTATCTAGGATTCATCAGTTACACCTGGTATTATAAAAATCACTTTTTGCTGAATCTTTTCATGTTAAAAATTTGGTATGTTTAATATAAGAATGCAATAGAAATATCTCCTGTAAGAAAAAAGTTTAGCAACAGAACAACAAAAGCAGTGACTACATAGCCTATTTTAAGATCAATTTGAAGCAAGATGGTCATTTCCTAGACAAAGGTACCTGAGAGTCTTGCATGAAACAACTGAACAAATAAGATTGCCTTATATTAAGCGTATAATGGCAGGACAAAGAAGAGATGATAGAGGTTTAGGAAATAAATTGTATTAACGAAAAAAAAATACAAGTGGCAAATTGGTATGAATGTCTCTCGTTGAAAGAAAGAGATAAGTAGAGTCATAAAAAGTCATCTGTGGATGTGTGCAGTAGGAGAGGGAGGGTGAGTTGTGACTTACTGTGGTGTTGGCCTTTAATGAGTACTTTTGGAGATTAGAGGTTTGTTGGGGTGAGCATTGTGGTCTGCCAAATGTCTGCTGAAGAAGTCTCTTTGGTGGGTTTTTATATCCTTTTCATAGGCTCAGATTGGCTTTGATTTTTATTTTGGTTCTTTAGGTACAAGTGGTTGCTATTGATGAAAATTCCGGATTGTATTTTCTTTGGGTATATGTGCAGAGCTGATGTGCAGTTAAAGTTTTTAGTTCAGCCTTCGGTTTCAGAGTGTTCATGTCTGGCCAGTGGCAGAAATTTACGTAACATGAATCAGAAGAAGATCTGATCATAGGAAGACTACAATAATAATCTAAAAAACATATGAGTAAAGGAACTGATTACCTATCCTACATCTACCTTGAATGGCTCTCATATAAAAAAAGGACATGAATGGATCTGTTACAGCTTTTCATCCTAGAACTTACAGCTACATCATATTGAAACTGTGGCTCTAAAATGATCAGTGAAGTTAAGCAACATTGTGCCTGGTCAGTATTTAGATAGTTAAGCACTTGGAAGGTGCTGCAAGCTTGGATGTGTGGGTGGTGTAATAGATAATGGTTAAAAAGTTTTAATTGGAGGCCCAAGATCAAATTCTAGCTGTATCTAGCTGTATCTATTCACTTTCACACAAAAACTTTTGGGAAATGTATGAATACTTGTTTTCTCTTCTCCCCCAGCCATCATTCAATGAGTAAAAATTGTATCACCCAATCATTATTATTTCAAAAAACTTCTTACAATATGAAAATATTACCTTGGCTGACAAAAATATGATTGACAAGAATATATTTCAGCCATGGATGGTTTCATAGGAGTGTAACAACGAAGTCTGAAAAGGCAATCGCTGACAAAGATATGATTGACAAAAATGTATTTCAGCCATGGCTGGTTTCAATGGAGTTTAACAACAAAGGCTGGAAAGGCAATAGCTAACAAAGATGTGATTGATGTCAATCAAGCAACAACCAGAAAAAGAAAAAATACCTTAGAATTTAGGGTTACACAAGTCTGCGGTTTCTGGCTGAATACCAGAGGAGAAGTCAGATCACAGAAAGAGAGAACTCATGCTTGTTAACAACTCACCAACAGCTCCTGCATTTGTCCGATCTCTCTCCAGCCACGCCTCCTCCACACAACCATCAATGACGAACAGGAAAATTTTAAGTTTATATTTTTGCATATATGTGTCCGTGTTTATTGTTATCATACAAGATGATTGTTGTTTGTTGAGATCCAGAACCAAGTATAATATACCACTTGGAATATTCTGTAAAGTGATAATTAACTACAGGAAATCAATCAAAAAATGTTTAATAAAAGAAAGAAATAATTATATTATTCCTTCTGAATTTTTCTCTATATTTTCACTTATTTCGTAATGATAAAATAGAAAAACAATATTTTTCATCCTCTGAAAAGACTTCATCAGACTAAAGTCATGTTATGGAATTATACACAGGGTAAGGCAAAATAATAGAATAGACAGGACTTTACAGTCTTAGTAGGAGAATCAATCTTGGAGAAAGACATGTACAAATTCAGAAACCCAAATAACACCTCGTATGCTGGCATAGAACAGAAAGGCATATTACTTCCCCTTTTTTGACGGACTTAGAAAAGAGTTGATTATTACAGTTGTTGGAAATAATATTTGATAAAATAAAAAATTATTGTCTTCTGATTTTTTTTCTCTGTATTTACTATTAAAAATTCTATTTAACAACATTTCATCTTCTAAAATATTTTATCAGACTAAAGTAATGTTATATTGATAGAATTATAAACAGTGTTGCACAAAAATATGTTGAATCCTGTCTTAGTAGCAAATTGAATAAACTCTACAAAAAAAAAAAAAAAAAATGCTCTTACAAAGGATCTATATTTAGTTGTTAGCTGGAACAAGGAATGGCTTGTAAATTTGAATACCTCCAAAACAAAACTGTTTTTATTTAATCACCACAGAGAACCTTTTCTGTTTTTTTACAGTATGGCTGATGCTAATCTCCAAGGGAGCAACACTCGACATCATCTTGGTCTTTCATTTTTTTTATTTTCACGGCATGAGAGTGACTATACTGAATCAATTGAGAAGTCTACTGCTAAGAAAGTTGAGTCACTATATTGTACCAGAAGTTTACTTGTTAGAATTCATCTTGCACATTTATAAATCTACCATTTACACGGGCATTGGGTACTGTTGCCATGTGTGTTCTGGTGTTGCATTATTTCATTCAAACATCTTCACAAGAACCCCGACTTTGTAGAATAGTCTCCTGAGGGGATGCTTCCGCAACCACTAGAATCTTCTACCAATGAGGGATGTAATAATTATCAATGCAGGAAAAGGAACCAGCAACAAGGTTCAAATTATGACAAAGGCTGCTACAATTTATTTAGCACTACTACCATTAGATAAACTTGCAATAGATGCGTTGCATGCCTACCACTACTCTATCACTGTTTGCATTGCAAATGGTCTGACAAGTGCCAAAATCTTATTCCATCAGTTCAGTCTCCTACTTCTAAAACTCGCCATGAGTAACTATAGTGAATCAATTGACAAGTCTACTGCTAAGTAGACTTGTCAATTGATTCAGTATAGTCACTCTCATGCCAGGTAAAGGGTGGGTAGTGAACCAGCTTCATTCCTTTTATATTCTATTGTTCCACTCAGACAGTTTCTTCCCAAAAAGCACTATTTTATAAAACAGACTCCTGAGAGGATGCTTCCTTAAACATGACAATCTTAATATTTCAAAGTCTTGGGTCAAACATTAGCTATCATTCATAATCTGAATTTCACTAACTTCAGTGGTTCTTGGGTCTTGTTTAAGATGAACAACAGTATAAAAAAAAGATATGAATTGATCTCATCTCACTCTAGATATAGACAAGAAAATGTAGAGACAACTTAGTCAGGGAATCCATGTATGAGAAAGAATCCATGACCTCAAATAATGCCTCATAGGCTAGTAAAGCACAGAAAGGAATATTACGCTCCATGTTCAGATTTAGAGAAGAGCTGATTGTTATAGTTGAAAGAGACATGATTGACTGGGCAGAAGATTATCCCGCAGTAGGTTGCCATTGCTTTCTGCGGTAGACTGGTTGCCAGCCAAGGCTATAGAACCCAATCTGTATTATTATTTAACCCATAACTGGAGGCAGTAGAGAGATAATATTACATTGTTATATTAAGTATAATTAGTGGGGGATCAGTTTATTACTTCATAACAATAGAAAACCGATCCCCCACTTTATGTCCAGTACAAATTTGAACTATGTTTCCAACTATTATGTTCAGTCAGTCAGTTAAGTGCCATATGTGAAACACACTTGGGCGATCATGTCTCGAAAGAGGCATGACTGACTGGGCAGAAGATTATCCCGTAGTAGGTTGCCATTGCTTTCTGCAGTACACTGGTTGCCGACCAAGGCTATAGAACCCAATCTGTCTTATTAATTAACCCATAACTGGAGAGAAAAGATGGATTAATACTTTTCCCAAAAGTATTTGTGCATAAGTGAATGCAATGAATTCAACTGGAATTCGAACTCAGCTCTCCAATTTCTCTTTCCGAGCCGATATCCACTGCACCACAACACACATCTATGCATATAACTCATTGCATCACCTCAAAGAATTTCATTAGACTAAAGTAATGTTGTTATTGATAGAATTATATATCTATGTAGCAGGTAGATACACAATGCAAACATCAGTTGGAATTATTCACAAAGAAGAATTAGTGAAGACACTGGAAAGCTAAAGGTTATATTTTGAAGTTTCGGATATTTTTATAAATAGAATATAAATATACATAAAATTTTTATATCATTAAATTCCTCTTTTTGCATTCTACATACATACATATATGTAAATACAGGTACAAAGAGTTTGTCCTCTCTAATAGAGCAGCTTCATGATGGCTTTAAAGTTTTGTGAGGACACTTATGTGCTCTAATTTGTCAAGGCTCTTTGTCATTAAGTCTTGGTTTTTTTCTTGTTTATACAGAATATGGTGTGATATTGTGGGAGTGATCTTGTTTGTGATTGGTTAGTTATTCTTTTTCTTCTTATTTATGATTAGTTGATTATTCTCTTTTTCCTTTTTTATTTTGTAGTTGTTTGATTTATTTTTATTTTTAGTGTATGCTGGAAAGGGTGTTTGTTTCGTTGGGATGAACCCTTTAGTTTTATTGACCTCTTTCCTAATTTGCTATGTTTTGCCTCATGATGATTTATTTTTTCTGAGTCACAGTTTGGTGTTATGTATATACTAGCAGTATAGCCCGGCGTTGCTCGAGTGTTTTTTTGTTTTTTTTTTTAATCATCTCACCCCAAACAAGGCATTCCACTGCCACTATTGCGCATGGGGCTACATAGGGGAAGGTAAAGAGAAGGGAATGTCAGGAGGAAGGTGACAGATGAGTAAGGATACCGAGGATGAGGGTTGGGCAGATGGGAAGAGTGTTTGATAGAATAGGAGCAGGTTAATGTGTTAGGAGGTGTCTATTGACCTTACATTTAAACTCCTGGAGATTGTAGCCATCGGGGAAGCAGTCATGTGGAAGGGAATTCCACAGTTGGGAAGTGCGAGGAAAGAAACTGTTGGAGTAGAAGTTACGGTTGCATTTTATAGGTTTCACTGTAAAAGGGTGGGATCTAGTTGCTAATCTAGTATCTCGTTCAAATTCGTATTTAGGAGACACCAGTGATCTAAGTTCATCAGAGCAGAAGCCATGAAAGTAATGAAAAGCTTTAAAACTAATCCATGGTCCTGGAGCTCTTTGGACGTTGGCATAAAAGACTAAAAAGCA
Source organism: Ascarosepion bandense (assembly GCA_037127315.1). Lineage (NCBI taxonomy): Eukaryota > Metazoa > Mollusca > Cephalopoda > Sepiida > Sepiidae > Ascarosepion > Ascarosepion bandense. The sequence continues at coordinate 327,224 of JBBBDQ010000616.1, read as the reverse complement.
ATAGTTGTTTCCAGTTAAAGCGAAACCATTACTGAAAGAAAAATGAATGGATGTAAGTCAAATTTTGATTTCCTGGTACCGATATCAAATAAGTTTTCTTCGTTGAATTTTGAAGGCTAAATAAGTTCTCTGATTAAATGGTATCATGGCAGAGACTAAGAACTATAATTATACCTACTTAGAGCCAAATCCAAAGCAAAAACTAAGTACTTACAATATATTTATCGGGGGTACCTCAACACAAAACCTAGCTAAGAACACTTGCAGACGCTTATAGTACAACTGTGTAAATTTTCAAGGAAATTGGTTCAGCCATTTTGGAGTCTATAGGTAACGGACAGCCACACACAGAGACAAGTTCCATTTATAAATAAGTTTATATATATATATATATAATTCTGTCCATACTTTAGTCTGAGGAAGTCTTTTTAGAGAATAAAATGCATTACATTGAATTCATTCACTGTCTTTCAATTTGTATGTATCGTATTCCCTCGTACTTTTGAGATGGATAAATTCATAATATGCAAATTTATTACAGAGCAAAAATACAAATGGAGATGTTCACATCATTTTTTTCTCTAGCGCAAGATAAACAAAATAAGAGTTACTTTCGATTCAAATTTAGGATTTCTTGCACTCTGAAACTTCTATCAATAGCACAATCTTTAAAATAGTCACAATATTTGACTGATTCAATGAGGAAAAATCACAATTTTTCAAATTTTGATGAGTCAGGTGCACTGGACAGTTAAGTGCATGGAAAATGGAATTATTGAAGCAAGTTAAAAGTCTGGCTATTCATTTCTCTTCAAATTAAAACCCATTGAAAACCAACTTCTCCCTACAAATGTGAGTAAACATAAAAAAAGCCATCCATCATAAATGCTTTATAATAAAACCCATCATGGTTTGAATTTGAATTTTGTTTAACAGCATATCAAACTCTGTGAATTATTTAATACCAAAAAGATGGAGTTTTAAGGTATTTTGTTTAATGTTCAGTTATACTGAGAAGAGCTTATGGTCATATCAAGTTGAATACACCAGTTCCTGTTCGATCACCAAAGTTAAGCAACATTGAGCCTGGTCAGTACTTAGATGGGTGACCACTTGGGAATACCAGGTGCTGTAAGCATTTATTGACGGATGTGCGTTGTGGTGCAGTGGATATTGGCTCAGAAAAAATAATTGGTGAGCCGAGTTGTTTTTATTTTTTATTTTTGTATTTTAGAAAACTGAAGATCGAGTTTTGCATTAAAAAATGTACTGCTGGTAATAATTTTTTTTCAAAATGTATTATGGTAATTTTATTTTCCTTCAAAAATATATGATAATATTTTTTTTTCCTTCAAAAATATATGGTAATATTTTTTTCCCTTCAAAAATGTTTTTCAATAAAAGTTTATTTTTGTACTTTCAGAGTGTTTTGACCCCAGTTTGTCGGTTAACCATAGCTGGGACCCTAACAGGTGCTACCACTCTGGGTCAGTGTGGACCTGAGAACATTGGAAATTTAGAGGTGGTTCCATGCTCTTCACAATACCCCAATCAGAGGCCTTGCTGCCGGATGCAGTTTACCATCTTACCCAGGATTGCCCATCATGGTTTGCTGATTTGTTGGTTGTTTTTCTTTAGAAGAATATGAACCTCTATGGGGTTTTTAATGCTAAAATCTAAATATTTTGTATGCAATTTAATTTATTTTTTGGGATATGAATGATTTTAATAATACAAGTTTTACTAAGTAGAATTACTAACTGATGCATGTTGAAATCCTCACAATATTGTGGAAATTCTACTTAACATTTTTTGTGGAGATTTCCTGTTTGTATGTTTTTGTTTTGCAAACCAGTCGAAATGTGAGTAAGCTGATTTGTGATTTAATAATTTCTTTAACTTCCTAGGACCTCACGGTAAGCAGTATTTTTTAAGAAAATGATGTGGCCTTCGTTTAAAAACACTCAAAGAAAACACGAATGTAACGGATTAGGTTAAATACATACACTGACAACAATACCAAGTACAATACAACATATAATAAATACAGATAGTCAATCAAATATAATTGCTTAGCAGAGTCTTGAAGTATCACAATAATGCTACTACTACAGTTACTTGACTTAGTCCCCCACCAAGTACTGTCTCCTGGCTTAAATAGAATCTGGATGAGTTCACTCTGATATGTGGGTAATGCTCCCACAACAGAAAATTTATTTATTCATTTTTAACAATGAAGAATAAATTCTTAGGATTTCTTACTCTTGAGCATGCAACATACAACTGATCATGTGTAAATATTTCTTCTTGGAACTAAATTTTAACTTTTTGAAGCCTTTGGTCTCAATTTGTTTAGTTCTTGTAAACACAGCTTTAACTTTGCATATAAAACTTCATGAAAGGATATACAAAAAACTTTATTGGATTTTTATTAAGTATTTTTTTATTTTAATCATTAAATTGTTTCTAAGTTTTGTACCCACTTATCTGTTTGCAATTTTTTGTAAAATTTAATTTCAATTGGTCAATTTATAGCTATTTTGGAGGGTGTGATGGATGAGCATTGTGGTGCAGTGGATACAGACTTGGAACAAGAGATTGGGATGCCGAGTTCAAATTCTAGTTGAATTCCTTACATTCGCTTATGCACAAATACCATTGGGAAAGGTATTAATCCATCTCTTCTCTTCAGTTATGGGTTAAATAAAAGGACAGATTGGGTTCTATAGCCATGACTGGCAACCATTCTACCGCAGAAAGCAATAGCAACCTACTGCAGGAAAATCTTATGCCCAGTCAGTCATGTCTCTTGAGACATGACTGCTCAAAGCATGTTTCACATATGGCATTTAACTGACTGATGGATAAGCATATGAACTAATGAAAGTTATAAAATTTTTATAGATACATTAACACATAGCTGGAAGGAGAAAATGTGGATTCATACCAATGTCAACTTGCATTAACATAGATATTATTATTTCCCTATTAATATACTGTCCATGTAAAAACTGAATTATAAAAGGGCACATCAAATTTATTCTTAACTGCCATGTTAATAATAATAACACTCATTATAAATTGTAGTATACTACAGCTAAATCTTGATCAGCGATGGGGAACACCTACATATAAAAATACAATCTTGTATTTTTATATTAAAATCAAGCAGTATAGCCCGGCGTTGCTCGGGTGTAATGAAAGCTTTAAAACTAATCCATGGTCCTGGAGCTCAGACTCTTTCAACGTTAACACAAAAGACTAAAAAGCAATAGTTGTTATCCAGTTAAAGTGAAACCGTAGACTGAAAGAAAAATGAATGGATGCAAGTCAAATTTTGATTTCCTGCTATCAATATCAAATAGGTTTTTTTCATCATAAACTGAATTTTGAAGGCAAAATAAGTCCTCTGAGTAAATGGTATCATGGCTGAAACTAAGAACTACAATTATACCTACTTAGAGCCAAACCCGAAGCAAAAACTAAAATAAAAGGGCTGAAAAAATAGACATACAGGCAGATAAACAGACAGACACACACAAACATCTTGCCTTTTTTATATATATACATATATATATATTTATATATATATAAAATTGATTTTCTGTACTATTGTAAGAACTGCAACATTGAAACTTCTGAATATCATTTGTTATGTCTGTCTATGAGTGTATCAAATTTGATTAAAATCGGAACACTCCTTCTATAACACGATTTTTTTTGATTATCGATATTTATCGGGGGTACCTCAACACAAAACCTACCTAAGAACACTCACGACGCTTATAGTACAACTGTGTAAATTTTCAAGAAAATCAGTTCAGCCATTTCAGAGTCTATAAGTCATAGACACACACAGACACACAAGCAAAGTTCCATTTATAAATAAGTTTAGATAAAGCAGGTACAGAAATTTAAATACTTGAGAAGATGGAAAGTGAGACACTAAAATCTGAAGGCATATAAGAATGGCCAAATGTTTAGCAAAATATTGAGAGACAGGAAAAGTTTGTCAAAGAAGAGTTTAAGTGAATATAATGAACCCAGCTGGAATTGAAATGTGGCTCTACAAGTAACAATCCCAAGTCTTTAACCATAACACCACCTGTGCATCCAAACTTACAGTACTTGGTATTACCAAGTGGTCATCCGTTTAGTTACCGACCAGGCTTGATGTTGGTTAATTTCAGTGATCATATGGGATCCGGAGTTTAAACATGATGTGTCCATAAGCCAGATAGATTCTTGGATCATTTTTATCTACTGGAATCATCTAACCAATTACAGTATTATGTCGGTTCGAGAGGAGACAGAAATGATTAGGTAAGCCCATTGTCCTGAGATCCTGAGCTAAGAGATCATGGGAAACATTCCCAATGAAAAAGTATTGTTATAATGTAAGTAATTATTTTAGAAAGCAATATCTGGATCAATCGTTTGTGCACCTCAAATAAATCGTTCTTCACAAATTCTCAGACAAAGACACTTCAAAACATACGACTGTACACAAGTAATTGATCCTTGCATGGTAATCAGCAAAAAGAGGCACCCAAAATGTCCATTACAGTTTGGGAATATTAAAATCAAGCAGGTACAGAAATTTAAATACTTGAGAAGTTTTCTCACAGAAGATGGAAAGTGTGACACTGAAATCTGAAGACATATTGGTATTGCGAAGGATGCATTCCAAAAGCTTAACAAAATATTAAAAGACAGGAAAATTTTCTTGAGTTACGTGATATCTGTTCTATATGGCAGCAAATGTTGGACAATCTCATCAAAGATGAAGAGACTCAAAGAAAGAGAAATGTAGTTCTACAGGAAGATGCTGAGGAAACCATGGACTGAACATGTGCAGCAAGGACAAAGTTTCAGAGAGGGTGGAAACAAAAAAGAAACATAGTTAGCATCAGGAAGAAAGAGCTGAGGTTTCTGGGACATGTAATGAGGAAAAAAGGTTTGGAGAATCTAATACTCACAGGGAAGGTAAAGGGAAAGAGAGACATGGTGTATTTGATTGCTTACAGCAAATGGATGGCAGAGCATGTTTTGGGAAAATAACGAAAGCTACCAAGAGATACAAGGGACAGGAAGATGTGAACGAAGTGATCGCCTATGTTTTAAAGAGACACAGCACATAAAAGAAAAAGGGTTGATCTTTGTAAAAATCTGATAAGCAACCATTTGTTTGACTAACTAATGATGTTTGTACTGGTTTCACTATTCACACAGGGTGAGCCAGCTCTGAACAACTTATGGTAAAAATCTCACAGGCAATCATATGATTGATTGAAAAGTAATTTCCGTTTTTGGCTGATTAAATTTTGTTCTTAAAAAATTGTTGTATACTAGATATGGATACAATACACAAAGAATGTATGCTGCAGTATTATTCAGCCTGATATCCGGCGCTAAACGGATATACACAGAACAGAAACGTAGTTATAATGACAGACAAGACAGAACTTACAGAGAGGAAGGGGACAGATCCCAATAGTTGCCAAAGTAATCACTCCACCCACGTCTGTTGAACAGGTGTAGAGGATCATCCCTTGTTTCCTTGTTTAAGATGTAGTTTCTGGCTTTCTCTTTTCTAATCTTTTCACTCTTATGTAGCCCCCTGCACATCAGTGGCATTACCACCTTGCTTGGGGTGATATGATTAAAAAAAATCAGTCCAATTTTTTTTTTTAATCATTTCACCCCAAGCAAGGCATTCCACTGCCACTATTGCACTTGGGGCTACATGGGGGAAGGTAAATAGAAAGAGTGGTTAGGTATAGGAAATGTCAGAAGGGGGGTGATAGATAGTTGGGTGGGTGGGAAGAGTGTTTGAAAGAATGGAAGCAAGTTAGTTTGTTAGGAGGTGTCTATTGACCTTACATTTAAACTCCTGGAGATTGTAGCTGTCGGGGAAACAGTCTTGTGGAAGGGAATTCCACAGTCGGGAAGTGCAAGAAAAGAAACTGTTGGAGTAGAAGTTGCGGTTGCATTTTATTGGTTTCACTGTAAAAGGGTGGGATCTAGTTGCTAATCTAGTATCTCGTGCAAATTCGTATTTAGGGGGCACCAGTGATCTAAGTTCATTGGAGCAGAAGCCGTGAAAGTATTTATAGAAGAGACACAGAGAAGCCACATTGCGCCGGTGAGAGAGAGACTGCAGGTGGTCTGCTAAGTTGGTATCGATCACATTACAGACCCTCCGCTGTACCTTGTTGAGAAGCCCAAGGAGAATAGCAGGAGCACCTGACCAGATATGGCAACAGCATTCAATGTACGGGCGGATGGTAGATTTATAAATGTGCAGGATAGATTCAGACGGAAAAAACCTCCGGGCCCTGCACAAAGAACCAACATTCATAGCAGCGGATTTAGCAATGGATTCGATATAGTCATTCCACTTGAGGTCTGCCGAAAGTGTGAGACCAAGGAGGCGTAGTGTTTTACTCTCTGGGAGGTAAGCCTGGTCCATGCTAATAGGAGGTAGGTGCGATTGTCTATGATGATTAATTGATAGTAGCTTTTTTTGGAAGCATTAAAATTTACAAGCCATTTCTTACCCCAGTCCACTACGGATTGGAGGTCCTTTCCAAGCTCAGCTGCAAGGTTAGCTTTGTCGCCCACACCAGATTTTTGATCGAGGCGAGAATAAACTGTAGTGTCATCGGCATACTTACCTACTTGGGATCTTATGGTATCAGGGAGATCATTAATGTAGATCAGATATTACTGGAATGACACTCATATTACACTTCAAATGTTACTATTCTTCATTTAAACTATTTCAGTCCATGAGCCATTCCATTACTGAGACTGCTGCAGGAATGTTAGTCACTCTACAACAAAAAAATAAAATACATCTTAGTTTTATTCAGTTTTATTCACAATTATTTGCAATGATTTATCACCAATTTTCACTTAAACAGCTATTTGAAGGCTTTTGAATAAAATTCTTTAAAACTGTTTTTTTTTTACATTAACTTTCATCTTGTACATAGCCTGGAGGCCTACCAGGATAAAGTGTTATGTGAAGTGTGAGTTTATACAAATAGGAGGTGAAAATAATTGGTTACTCTAGACTTGAGCTAGTTAAGATCATAGTTGTAGGGGAAACACCCTCTTGAAAGAAGTCCACAGAGCAGAGGTTTACAAGAAGAAGTGGAACTTACTTCTCAGCAATGGAAATTTGGGTGGTTTTCTACAATGTAAGTGGCATGCCTGGTGAACCAAGGTATGTCATTCAGACTGTCTGTTAGATCTGGTGGAACTAAGGTATGTCATTCAGACTGTCTGTTAGATCTGTGGAACTTGGGTTGTCATTCAGACTGTCTGTGTTAGATCTGGTGGAACTAAGGTATGTCATTCAGACTGTCTGTTAGATCTGGTGGAACTAAGGTATGTCATTCAGACTGTCTGTTAGATCTGGTGGAACTATCATTCAGACTGTCTGTTAGATCTGGTGAAATCAAGGCAGTCATTCAGACTGTCTGCGGATCTGGTGAACTAAGGTATGTCATTCAGACTGTCTGTTAGATCTGGTGGAACTAAGGTATGTCATTCAGACTGTCTGTTAGATCTAAAAACTAAGGTATGTCATTCAGACTGTCTGTTAGATCTGGTGGAACTAAGGTAGATGTCATTCAGACTGTTCACAGATCTGGTGGAACTAAGGTATGTCATTCAGACTGTCTGTTAGATCTGGTGGAACTAAGGTATGTCATTCAGACTGTCTGGTTAGATCTGGTGGAACTAAGGTATGTCATTCAGACTGTCTGTTAGATCTGGTGGAACTAAGGTATGTCATTCAGACTGTCTGTTAGATCTGGTGGAACTAAGGTATGTCATCCAGACTGTCTGTTAGATCTGGTGGAACTAAGGTATGTCATTCAGACTGTCTGTTAGATCTTAAAATCCAAGGTATGTCTGTGACTGTCTGTTAGATCTGGTGGTTTAAGGTATGTCATTCAGACTGTCTGTTAGATCTGGTGGAACTAAGGTATGTCATTCAGACTGTCTGTTAGATCTGGTGGAACTAAACATGTCATTCAGACTTGCCTGATCTGGTGGGAACTAAGGTATGTCATTCAGACTGTCTGTTAGATCTGGTGGAACTAAGGTATGTCATTCAGACTGTCTGTTAGATCTGGTGGAACTAAGGTATGTCATTCAGACTGTCTGTTAGATCTGGTGGAACTAAGGACATGTCATTCAGACTGTCTGTTAGATCTGGTGGAACTAAGGTATGTCATTCAGACTGTCTGTTAGATCTGGTGGAACTGTTGCAGGCCTCAGACTGTCTGTTAGATCTGGTGGAACTGCTGGGGTGTCATTCAGACTGCCCTGGATCTAGAACTAAGGATGTCATTCAGACTGTTCTCAAGTTAGATCTGGTGGAACTAAGGTCATTCAGACTGTCTGTTAGATCTGGTGGAACTAAGGTATGTCATTCAGATCATCTGGTGCCAGGATCTGGTGGAACTATGCATGGTCTGACTGTCTGTTAATCTGGTGGAACTAAGGTGTCATTCAGACTGTCTGTTAGATCTGGTGGAACTAAGGCAGTCATTCAGACTGTCTGTTAGATCTGGTGGAACTAAGGTATGTCATTCAGACTGTCTGTTAGATCTGGTGGAACTATGTGCTGTCATTCAGACTGTCTGTTAGATCTGGTGGAACTAAGGTATGTCATTCAGACTGTCTGTTAGATCTGGTGGAACTAAGGTATGTCATTCAGACTGTCTGTTAGATCTGGTGGAACTAAGGTATGTCATTCAGACTGGCTGTTAGATCTGGTGGAACTAAGGTATGTCATTCAGACTGTCTGTTAGATCTGTGAAATCCAAGGTATGTCATTCAGACTGTCTGTTAGATCTGGTGGAACTAAGGTATGTCATTCAGACTGTCTGTTAGATCTGGTGGAATCCAAGGTATGTCCGTAGACTGTCTGTTGGGGATCTGGTGGAACTAAGGTATGTCATTCAGACTGTCTGTTAGATCTGGTGGAACTAAGGTATGTCATTCAGACTGTCTGTTAGATCTGTGTAGTCCAAGGCATGTCATCTTTGGGATCGTCTGTTGGGGATCTCTGGTGGAACTAAGGTATGTCATTCAGACTGTCTGTTAGATCTGGTGGAACTAAGGTAATATTTCATTCAGACTGTCTGTTAGATCTGGTGGAACTAAGGTGACTCGTCTGTTAATCTGGTGGAACTAAGGTATGTCATTCAGACTGTCTGTTAGATCTGGTGGAACTAAGGTATGTCATTCAGACTGTCTGTTAGATCTGGTGGAACTAAGGTATGTCATTCAGACTGTCTGTTGCCAGATCTGTGAACTAAGGTATGTCATTCAGACTGTCTGTTAGATCTGGTGGAATTAAGGTGTCATTCAGACTGTCTGTTAGATTCCTTGGTGGAACTAAGGTATGTCATTCAGACTGTCTGTTAGATCTGGTGGAACTATGTATGTCATTCAGACTGTCTGTTGTGGGATCTGGTGGAACTAAGGTATGTCATTCAGACTGTCTGTTAGATCTGGTGGAACTAAGGTATGTCATTCAGACTGGTTCAGATCTGGTGGAACTAAGGTATGTCATTCAGACTGTCTGTTAGATCTGGTGGAACTAAGGTATGTCATTCAGACTGTCTGTTAGATCTGGTGTCTAAGGTATGTCATTCAGACTGTCTGTTAGATCTGGTGGAACTAAGGTATGTCATTCAGACTGTCTGTTAGATCTGGTGGAACTAAGGTATGTCATTCAGACTGTCTGTTAGATCTGGTGGAACTAAGGTATGTCATTCAGACTGTCTGTTAGATCTGGTGGAACTAAGGTATGTCATTCAGACTGTCTGTTGATTCAAGAACTATGGTATAACATTTGACTGCCTGCTAGATCTGGTGGAACTAAGGTATGTCATTCAGACTGTCTGTTAGATCTGGTGGAACTAAGGTATGTCATTCAGACTGTCTGTTAGATCTGGTGGAAGCTAAGGTATGTCATTCAGAGACTGTCTGTTAGATCTGGTGGAACTAAGTGTATGTCATTCAGACTGTCTGTTAGATCTGGTGGAACTAGTGTGTCATTCAGACTGTCTGTTAGATCTGGTGGAACTAAGGTATGTCATTCAGACTGTCTGTTAGATTCGGTGGAACTAAGGTATGTCATTCAGACTGTCTGTTAGATCTGGTGGAACTAAGGTATGTCATTCAGACTGTCTGTTAGATCTGTGAACCAAGGTATGTCATTCAGACTGTCTGTTAGATCTGGTGGAACTAAGTGTATGTCATTCAGACTGTTAGATCTGGTGGAACTAAGGTATGTCATTCAGACTGTCAATGAAGTGTCATACAGGATAATTGCCAACTGGCCAGAAGATTTTTCTGCAGTAGGTTGCCATTACTGCAGTAGACTGGTCACCAACCAAAGCTGTAGGACCAAAATACTGAAAAGATTAAATCAAAAATTAATAAAATCCTCCTTGTTGGTCATTTTCCATGAAACATAATTAAAAAAAGATTGCTGCCCTAATAGACATTGGAAAAACAAAAATATATATATATATATATATATACATACACACTTATTCTTTCCGATGCTAATATAAGTCCACACAGTGACCCTCTACTTCGAGTGATTCTTGGGCCTGGTATTGGGTGAACACTTATAAAAAAAGATACTATATATATATATATATATATATATATATACACGTCATCCACATGCAAGCCTGTTTTACTGTATCACAGCCCATCAGTGTGGCTAGACATCCACTAGCCTTCAGCTGGGATCAAAACTCGACTGATTTGATGTCTGTTGGAGTCACTAACCCTAAGCCATAAGCACATGGAATCAGAGAAGGGAAATTTTAGCATGTTATATAAAAGTGACGTGTGTGTATGTATATATATATATATATATATATATCAAGAATTAAAAAACAACATAGAAATTTAGCACCGAGTGCTGTAGATAATAAAATAGGTGTCAATATATAATAACAGAATTTTTCCCCCTACACTGGTAGCACAACTGTAATTTTTATGTAAAATGCTATCATCAGCTGCTGAATGAAAACTCAAATTTTTAACCCGCACCTGAAAATTGCATGTGCATGAATTCAGAGTTGTGCTACAACTAAGGAAGAATTTTATATTTGTTTTATATATATATATTAAAAGAGTGAGACACCATAATGTTGTCTTCATGAAACTTTGAAGTTGGCATAACTGTTCAGTAAAGTGACAAATATCTCCGCATTAGTTATGTTAACACTATCTTGATATGGAGCACTTTACAACAATAAGCCTGCTTGTCAAAATGACAATCTTGGCACTAATCATAATGACAACTCAACTATATATATATATTTTAGAATGATGCATATTAGTAGTATATCTACTAATATTTACAAATAAAATATAAACAGTTAATTTCAATATTCAATACATGCTTAGGTGATCATGTCTCTTTCAAGTCATGACTGATCAGGCAGGAGTTTTTCACGCAGTAGGTTGCCATTACTTTCTGGTAGACTGGTTGCCAACCAACTTTTCACCTGTAAGTCTCTTTAATCATGTTTAAACATTAAGTCTACTTAATTATTTATTTCATAAAAACTAGCAGCTTCCAAACAAACAGGCTTTGTGGTAGAAGAGATAGTAAACTTATAAAGTCACTCAGGTTATGATAAGGTTATCAATTAAATTTAGTACATAGAATTTCTTTTAGATGAAACTCAAATATATACTTACCTGTGAAAGGTAGATTAATGGTGACATTAATATTTATTGGAAATTTTATGGTGATAAGATTATAAGTTCTGTCTGGATTATACACAAAAACAACCAATTTATTTTTATTTCAACATTTTCAAGTCAATAAATTCCTATTCTGTCGGTCATTTTATTAAAACCGCCAAACTGATGGGTTTTGTGAAAGTTGTGATAAATTTCAATATCTGATTTTTTAGTATTTATTTTCATCTGTTTTATTTCAAATAAAGATTATTATAGGTTATATATAACAGCAGAGATATCATTGATAACTTTTAAACTTATTTGCATTCAAACAATATGCCACCCACAACTTTAGTTGATTCTTCTTCAAGACATAAGTGATCGTGGCTCTCCACAATTTTTCTAGCTCTTAGTCAGATTCTCTTTTCTTACTCCTTCATAATCTCTGTTCTGCCAACCATTTGCATAAGCTTTTTAGGTCAGTGATTTGCTGATTTTCTGTCCATCTTGCCTTCAATATTTCCTCTGAGTGTCAAATTCTATTATCCCCCTTTCCTCATTATGTCCTAGAATGTTTCTCGTTCTATAGAGATATCTTTATTGTTTACATTTTTTAGAAAATGTTTTCATTGTTCATATGGTTTGTCACTGTTTTCTCAGCATCCTTCTGTGGAAACACATCCCTATTGATTGACATCTCTTTATCTATAAAGAAATTTCCACACAAGTTGATATTGCATAGCAATTCACCAGCCTTTGTTGAGGCATTTAATAAAATTTTCCAGTTTATTAATACTTTGTTAACTTTTGGAAAGCATATTTTGCTGTGCCAATGTGCCTTTGCATATCTATATTACATTCGCTGTTATCTCTCTCCCACCGGCGCAATGTGGCTTCTCTGTGTCTCTTCTATAAATACTTTCACGGCTTCTGCTTCGATGAACTTAGATCACTGGTGCCCCCTAAATACGAATTTGCACGAGATACTAGATTAGCAACTAGATCCCACCCTTTTACAGTGAAACCGATAAAATGCAACCGCAACTTCTACTCCAACGGTTTCTTTTCTTGCACTTCCCGACTGTGGAATTCCCTTCCACAAGACTGCTTTTCTCAGATCCACCCTGACTCAGAGTGGTAGCACCTGTTAAGGTCCCAGATATGGGCAAATAGTTAAGCCCCAAACTGGGGTCAAAACACTATGAAAGTATAATACACTTTTAGAGAAATATATACATAAAAATAAACTTCTATAAAAAAATATACATTTTTGAAGGATAAAAATTACCATAATACATTTTTGAAGGATAAAAATTACCATAATACATTTTTGAAGGATAAAAATTACCATAATACATTTTTGAAGGATAAAAATTACCATAATACATTTTTGAAGGATAAAAATTACCATAATACATTTTTGAAGGATAAAAATTACCATAATACATTTTTGAAGGATAAAAATTACCATAATACATTTTTGAAGGATAAAAATTACCATAATACATTTTTGAAGGATAAAAATTACCATAATACATTTTTGAAGGATAAAAATTACCATAATACATTTTTGAAGGATAAAAATTACCATAATACATTTTTGAAGGATAAAAATTACCATAATACATTTTTGAAGGATAAAAATTACCATAATACATTTTTGAAGGATAAAAATTACCATAATACATTTTTGAAGGATAAAAATTACCATAATACATTTTTGAAGGATAAAAATTACCATAATACATTTTTGAAGGATAAAAATTACCATAATACATTTTTGAAGGATAAAAATTACCATAATACATTTTTGAAGGAAAAAAATTACCATAATACATTTTTGAAGGAAAAAAATTACCATAATACATTTTTGAAGGAAAAAAATTACCATAATACATTTTTGAAGGAAAAAAATTACCATAATACATTTTTGAAGGAAAAAAATTACCATAATACATTTTTGAAGGAAAAAAAATTACCATAATACATTTTTGAAGGAAAAAAAATTACCATAATACATTTTTGAAGGAAAAAAAATTACCATAATACATTTTTGAAGGAAAAAAATTACCATAATACATTTTTGAAGGAAAAAAATTACCATAATACATTTTTGATGGAAAAAAATTATTTTCAGAAAAAAAATTTTTAAATACAAAACTAGAAGACATTTTAAAAATAAGAAAGAATAAAAAAATTGAGCCCAATTTGGGGGTTAACTATTTGCTCATTGCTTGGACCCTAACAGGTGCTACCACTCTGGGTCAGGATAGACCTTTGAATTAAGAGGTGGTTCCATGCTTTTCACAACCTCCCAATCAGACACTTTGTTGCCGAATGCAGTTTATTGTCATGCCCACGACCTGCAGAAAATACCATGCTGATTGCAGACACAGAAAGGAAAGCACAAGATCTCCAACAGATGGTAGCTTAAGGAAGCAGAAAGGGACTAAGCAAACTACAAGAAAGTCTACGTCTATATCGTGTTGAATACACCGGTTCCCATCCAATCACGGAAGTTAAGCAACATCGAGCCTGGTCAGTACTTAAATGGGTGACTATTTGGGAATACCAGGTGCTGTAAACCTAAGGACCAAGAATGGTCCACCAGTTCTCCAGGTTTGGGGGTTGGATGCAGGGCTAACAACCATGCCCTGCAAAAAAACAGTTTGTTACAGAAACAGCAACAAAAAAAGTTGCTGCCATATGCACCATCTGGGTGTGATGGATAAATGATGATGAAACTACAAGAAAACTGAATCCATTGCCATCAGTAAAAAGAAGAGCCTACAATACCAATTATAAGTTAGAGATACTAAAATCAAATAGGTGAAGAAATTTAAATACCTTTAAGTATTCTAACAGAGGACAGAAAATGGGATACAGAGATCTGACGGTGTACTGACATGGTCAAAGTTGCATTCCAGAATCTGAGTAGAGTAATGAGATACAGGAAAATTTTGAAGGAAACAGAAGTGAATACTGGATTGTAATATGATGTCTGTCCTTAAATATAGCAGCAAATGCTGAAAAATCTCATCAAAGATGAAGTCTTGAAGGAACTAAAAATATGCTGCTTGAAGTAAAGTCTTGAAGGAACTAAAAATATGCTGCTTGAAGTAAAGTCTTGAAGGAACTAAAAATATGCTGCTTGAAGTAAAGTCTTGAAGGAACTAAAAATATGCTGCTTGAAGTAAAGTCTTGAAGGAACTAAAAATATGCTGCTTGAAGTAAAGTCTTGAAGGAACTAAAAATATGCTGCTTGAAGTAAAGTCTTGAAGGAACTAAAAATATGGCTGCTTGAAGGTAAAGTCTTGGAAGGAACTAAAAATATGGTTCTGGAAGTAAAGGTCTTGGAAGGCTTAAGGAACTAAAAATATGGTTCTGGAAGTCTTGAAGGAACTAAAAATATGGTTCTGGAAGTCTTGAAGGAACTAAAAATATGGTTCTGGAAGTCTTGAAGGCTTGGAAGGAACTAAAAATATGGTTCTGGAAGTCTTGAAGGAACTAAAAATATGGTTCTGGAAGTCTTGAAGGAACTAAAAATATGGTTCTGGAAGTCTTGAAGGAACTAAAAATATGGTTCTGGAAGTCTTGAAGGAACTAAAAATATGGTTCTGGAAGTCTTGAAGGAACTAAAAATATGGTTCTGGAAGTCTTGAAGGAACTAAAAATATGGTTCTGGAAGTCTTGAAGGAACTAAAAATATGGTTCTGGAAGTCTTGAAGGAACTAAAAATATGGTTCTGGAAGTCTTGAAGGAACTAAAAATATGGTTCTGGAAGTCTTGAAGGAACTAAAAATATGGTTATTGAAGTCTTGGAAGGAACTAAAAATATGGTTATTGCAAGGTCTTGAAGGAACTAAAAATATGGTTATTGAAGTCTTGAAGGAACTAAAAATATGGTTATTGAAGTCTTGAAGGAACTAAAAATATGGTTCTACAGAAGGATGCTGAAGAGATCATGGTCAGAACATGTAAGCAGCAATGAGATTTTGGCAAGTATGGACATAAAGAAACTAATATTTAACATAAAAAAGACACAAAGTTTTTGAGACATGTAATGAGGAAGGAGAGCTTAGAGAACCTGATACCCCCAAGGTGAATAGAGGGGGAGAGAGACAAGGAGAAGCAATGCACAACATGATGGACTTGAGCAGATTTATGGTGGAGTGGGGATTGAGTAGAATGAGACGAGGAGGGTTATTAACAGTGACAAGGGATAGAGAGATGTGGAGGGCTACGATCATCTACATTCTGAAGAAATACTGCACATAGAAGAATTATTATTGTCTTTAGTATTTCTTGAGAAACTGTTAAGCAAAAGATTATTTCAATTTCAACTAACTGTAATGCTGAAAGTTTCTTGTATAGTGTTTGAGAAATGTTCTTTAGAAGCTGTGGTCACCATATTTGGAATTCATCTACCCAGGTTTTAGTTGTTCTCTGAGTATCAGGATGCCAAATATTTAAGAACAACATCTTTTAAATGAAACCCACAGAAGGTTCATTTCTGAAACAAGAATAGGAGCAGAACATCAGTTGAAATAACCTTTATATATTCTTTTCGGAAATATACAACAATAAAAGGTTCAATTTTACTTGCAGTGATGTTTGTTTTATCAAGTAGTTAAGCATCCTTAATATAGCGGAAACAAACTAACTTCATGGCAGTTAGCCAAATATGTTCGTGAATTTGTACATAGATGCTTAGTAGGTACTTGCTAGTTAAGATTTTCTATTATGTGCATAGACAAGCCCTTAGTCAGCAGCTGATAGCTGTCTCTCTTCCATTGTGTGCTCATTTCTATGTGTGTGTGTGTGTGTGTGTATGCATGCACGTGTAGATCAAGCTGACCTCAAAAATTGTTTAAAGTCTCAAGAAACAGTGGGCTTTTTTTTTATATCCATAAAGGGATTCAAAATCTAATTTCACATAGAGATAATAAACTTTCTGAATACAAGATTTTCATTAGTTTGGAAATAATTTTACACTGGATTGCAAAAATCTTTTTCTTGAATTTGCAGCAATAGTAAAGGTAGTTATTGCTATTTCTAAATGGTCCAAAAATGACGTGGTATGTCGACAACTATGTATTTTGGTGATATTTGCCCTTGTTATGAGTGTTTATTGTTTGAAAAGCATATATAGGATTTAATTCCTACAATAGAAATGTATAATTTCTTTAATAGCATTATTAACCTGTGGTGATACTGATTGAGCAAAAGCGATGAACTGGATATTGGCTCTATGCCGATCAGAAAGCGAATGAATAAAAATCATTTTCATGCAGGTAGATTCTCACAGATATTCCGGTTGAAAAATAAAAATTAATCAAATATCAAATTACCATTTTGCGAGCATACGCGAATTTTATTTACCAGCCAATGAGAAGCCCAGAATCAAATTCAAGGATGAAATTCGAAACAAGCTGCATCTGATATAGAAAGCAGATATAAAAAGCCGAGACAAAAAGCAGAAAGATAGACTGGCAGAGACGAGCTGATTAGTTTCTCCCTTGACCTAAGTCGAACGGCTACTATGCTGACCTCTTTCCTTCTCCCTGTCTCAAAAGCACTTATTGACATCAGGAGTGACCTCTTCAAAGACATTCCACACAAACCAACTTACTGACTTACTAACCTTAGAAGTGGCAACTTCAAAATGAACATCCCTTTACCTACAAGAAGCTTCCACACTCCTAAGCCTTTTATCTTTTTCAGCATTCTATTTTCCATGAACATTCTAACTTCCGTTGGACTTTTATTTCAAGTATTATTTTAATTGTAAAAACATTAATTGAAATGTATATATATAACTCGGCGGACCTCAAATGGAATGACTATATTGAATCCATTGCCAAATCTGCTGCTATGAAAGTCGGCTCTCTGTGCAGGGCCCGGAAATTTTTCCCACCTGAAACTATTCTGCACATATACAAATCTACCATCCGCCCGTGTATTGAATATTGCTGCCATATCTGGTCGGGTGCCCCTGCTGCTCTCCTTGGGCTTCTTGACAAAATACAAAGGAGGATCTGTAACGTGGTTGATACTGACTTGGCAGACCGGCTGCAGCCGCTCTCACACCGGCGTGATGTAGCTTCCCTGTGCCTCTTCTACAAGTACTTTCATGGCTTCTGCTCCGATGAGCTTAGATCACTGGTGCAGCCCAAGCATGAATTTACACGAGATACTAGATTAGCAACTAGGTCCCACCCTTTTACAGTTAAACAAATAAGATGTAACCGTAAATTCTACTCCAACAGCTTCTTTTCTCGCGCTTCCCGCCTGTGGAACTCCCTTCCACAAGTCTGCTTTCCCGACAGTTACAATCTCCAGGTGTTTAAATGTAGGGTCAATAGACACCTCCTATCACACTAACTCCCAACTATTCTCACAACACTCATCTACCCAACCCTCATTCTCGGTATCCTCACCCGCCTATCACCCACCCTCTGTTATTTCCTATATTTAACCAGCCTTTCTCCACTCTACGTAGCCCCCTGCACAGTAGTGGCAGTGACATGCCTTGCTCGGGGTGAAACGCTTATAAAAAAAAAAAAAAAAAAAAAAAAATGTTATTTTATACTCATATTGCCTTTCTTGATTTATAATCATTTTATGAATTATAGTGGGCTATCTTCCCACAAGGCCAAATTCCGTTAACCTGTAACGGTATACAATTACCCTTCACTATAACGGAATCCTACTACCACTAGAAAAAGAATAAGATAAGATACCTGCTATAAACCTCTTTCAAATAGTATCCTTATTTTGGTTGTTATAGCCACAATGTTTCGATTCTTGTATTCAGTGGCATTATTCAGGTATCCTTAATTTTTTATAAACGTTTGTGAATTTTGAACTGAACTAATTATTCAATACATTTCATCAATTGTTCCAATTCTGTTGTGCATTTTGAGAGGTTTCAGAATTTGGTTTCCACAAATGTTTTCATTTGATTGAAATTATTAATGGAGAAGCCCGAGTTCTTGGTTTTCCAATATCACATTTAAAATCCTCTAAGGCACCTGATTCGAATTATGTAAAGTTAATTTCTCATCTTGCAAGTACAGAAAAATGATTAGATATTTCTTTCAATGTGTTATTCAGAATTATTGTAAGCAAGTTTCAAAAGGAAAAGCTAAGATGCTGCATCATTGTGATGTCTTTTCTACTTAAGTGTTCCTTTCCAGTGTCTCATTGTTGGTCAATAAGCAGCTTCCATTGCGGAAAAGTTTTGAGGTGGACTGTCTGATGTAATGAATAGGTAATGAATATGTATACACCTTGGTTTCCCCTCACTGGAATATGACTGACTGGTGTCAGCCATAAATATAGACTAAGGTGAGGACGTTGAGACAGAGAGAGAGATCTAGAGATTTTCCACTAGAGGTCTATTGATCTACCACTATTGGATTACGACTACTGACTATGCCTACATCTCAGGATGCTGTAAAGAACAAGTACTGACAATTACGTCTACATACTAGATGGACCTACCCGGTTACATTTACCTAAAACACTTCACTACCTCGTATTGATTCTCTGTGCAGGGCCCGGAAGTTTTTTCCATCTGAATCTATCCTGCACATATATAAATCTACCATCCGCCCGTGCATTGAATACTGCTGCCATATCTGGTTGGGTGCCCCTGCTATTCTCCTCAGGCTTCTCAACAAAGTGCAACGGAGAGTCTGTAATGTGATCGATACCGACTTGGCAGACCATCTGCAGGCTCTCTCTCACCGGTGTGACGTGGCTTCTCTGTGTCTCTTCTATAAATACTTTCACAGCTTCTGCTCCAATGAACTTAGATCACTGGTGCCCCCTAGGTATGAATGTGCAGGAGATACTAGATTAGCAACTAGATCCCACCCTTTTACAATGAAAACGATAAAATGCAACCGCAATTTCTACTCCAACAGTTTCTTTTCTTGCGCTTCCCGACTGTGGAATTCCCTTCCACATAATTGCTTCCCCGACGGCTACAATCTCCAGGAGTTTAAATGTAAGGTCAACAGATACCTAACACTAACTCGCATCCATTCTTTCAAACACTCTTAACATCTGCCCAGCCCCCAGCCTCCGTATCCATCTATCACCCTCCTTTTGACATTTCCTATATCTAACCCCTCTTTCCCTTTACCTCCCCCTATATAGCCCCATGCACAATAGTGGCAGTGGAATGCCTTGCTTGTGGTGAAATGATTAAAAAAAATATCCCTTTCCAGGACATATCACTGTCATTTCAGATATTTAAGATTTTAGAGCAAAGATGATTTGAAAACTCATGGTGAAAGCTTCCTGCAAAATTCATATAATTTCCTAAATGTACAAGTTCAGTCTCAGATGATGCAACATAAAAAATACATTCACTGTTCCTAGTTAAGAAAACTCAAAGTACATTGCACATAAAAGAAAGAGATGGTTATAAACAATATATTACAAGTCAATAAAGGGCTTTAAAGAACATTTACTGATGATTTCAACATCAAATACTTACCAGCATAATGAAGCTTTCTTCAGTAATTTTAAGACAAATCATCTTTTCAACAAGAAAGCATAAAACAGCAACCACTTTAAAAATGTAAAATAACCGACATTAAACAGGTTACAAAGAATAGATTGGTAACAATCCTACTCATCAAACCATTTCTTTTCTTTTTATGATTTGATTTTCTAAAAGAACAATCAAGTACGTACTGTATTTATTGTATAAAGGAACAGTCCATGCTTTCCTGTAATTGTTTAGTTCCTGGGGAATCCTGTTTTCTTTATTCTAGGAACTTATTTTCAATGACATGTCCTTCCTGGTGATCATAGTTCTCCAGAGTTTTTTTCCTTTTTTATCTGTGAATTGTTATGAATTTGATAATGGAGAAATTTCTAATTGTCTTCTATACAGTTTTGAATGCAGAGCATCATTCCTCTCAACCATTCAAGGCTAGAGTGCTAAGTCTATGCTTTTTAACTCATAACCAGATGGAGATATAAAGTCACCTGCATTAAACAGGTTACAGCGAATGGATTGGTTTGACAAGCAAGGTTATTACCAGGTCTTTTCTTTTTATGATTTGATTTTCCAGAAGAAGAGTCAGTTACTTTCTGTATTCATTGTAGAAATGAAGAAAGTGCCACAACTGACTTCTCAAAATGACCTGAAAGCAAAAAAACTAACAAGAAGATTGAGTTAAGGAGTCAAAATAACTCATGAAAAAGGATAATGGCTCAATTGTAGATTTTACAACCAACGGACCCCATAGAATGGACTGGCCCAAATAGCAACAAAATCAACAACAAAGAAGCTATGGTCACTAGTCAAAGATCTCTTGAAAAGTTATGAGTAAATTATAGATAACAGAACCAAGGTCCACCAGAGAAGGGACAGGACCAAGAAAATCAAGAAAAATAATATTTTTACTCATCAAAGAAATTTTAAAAAAATGAATAATAACTGTTGTATGTTTTACCAATGAGGAAAGTCATAGAATGGATGGGCACAAATAACAATGAAACCAACAATAAGAATATTTGCAATCCTATCTAATATAGACCATTGTGTGTGTGTGTGTGTGTATTTCCCTCCTGTCACACTCATGGAGAAAGAGACAATAGTGAAACAGCATTGGCTCAGTTCATTCTTTTTACTATCAGTTATTAAAGCTCTTGCCATGTTTTTTTTCATTTTTTTGCCTTATTTTATTTTTTGCAGTAATTATAGTCTCAAGTAGCGAAGAAATATATATTTTCTCTATAATAAAAACTGTTACATATTTATATATCTAAACTTATTTATAAATGGAACTTTGTCTCTGTGTGTGTGTATCCATTACCTATAGACTCCGAAATGGCTGAACCGATTTTCTTGAAAATTTGCACAGTTGTACTATAAGTGTCTCCAAGTGTTCTTAGCAAGGTTTTGTGTTGAGGTACCCCTGATAAATATGGAAAAATCAGGTTATAGAAGGGGTGGTCTGATTTTAATCAAATTTGATACACTCAAAGACATAAGAAATGATATTCAGAAGTTTCAATGTTGCAGTTCTTACAATAGTGCAGAAATTATATATACATATATAAAAAGGCAAGATGTTTGTGTGTGTGTGTGTGTGTGTGTGTCTGGCTATCTGCTTGTATGTCTGTATTTTTTCAGCCCTTTTATTTTAGTTTTTGCTTCGGGTTTGGCTCTAAGTAGGTATAATTGTAGTTCTTAGTCTCAGCCATGATACCATATACCCAGAGGACTTATTTAGCCTTCAAAATTCACTTTACGATGAAAAAAACTTATTTGATATCGATATCAAGAAATCAAAATTTGACTTACATCCATTCATTTTTTTTCAGTCTACGGTTTTGCTTTAACTGGAAACAACTATTGCTTTTTAGTCTTTCATGCCAATGTCCAAAGAGTCTGAGCTCCAGGACCATGGTTTAGTTTTAAAGCTTTCATTACACCCGAGCAAAGCTGGGCTATACTGCTAGTGATTGTATATTTGAGCAGCAATCTCACTTTTATGCAGGTTTTCTTAAAAATGACAGATGAGGTGTGACTGTTTTTTTTATGCAATTTTTTTATGCGATCTTATTTCTGTCTTTTGAGAACATAAATTATATAAAAATTGTCCAAATGTTTTGCTTATCTGAATGCTTTCGGTTATACTTTTAGCCATTTTTGAGGATGATTATTATTTTACATGTAATAGAATGTATGTGATGTAATGTATGATGTATAGTAGTGGTATGTGTTATGTACTGAACATGGTAATCATGTTGGTAGTTGATGTTATTGAGTGTTGGGTTTTTCATTTTTATTAATAAGACCGCCCATTATTTTTAGTCTTTTATACATGTGGATGATGCTATGATATTTGCGTCCTTCAAAGGACGTGTGAATTTGTAAATAATGTTGGTTCATTTACTTTGGATCTTACAGGTAAATTAATATTTTTGATGATAAAGTTAGCCGTTTTAAATTTAGTGCAATAGATAATTAATTTGATTTTTTCATTTACATCTACTACTATTTGCTTGACTACCATAGCCTCTTATTTGGTCAACTACCATATTAAATTTTTTTCTTTCAAACCCGAGTAATAACAACTGATAAAAATAACATTAACATCTTTTACAAAAACCAAATTCATAGTAATTATAAACAGGATGCATCTTTACTATAAAACATCATTCAAACATACCCAATTCTTGTTAATGTAAACAAAAAATTAAATTATCTATTACACTAAATTTAAAATGGCTAACCTCATCATCACAAAATACAGGTGAAGGATACTAGAATCAAGCAATACAAAAATTTAAATACCTAGGAAGTGTTCTAACAGGAGCTAGGAAGTGTTCTAACAGGAGCTGGAAAGTGTGACAGATATCCAAAGATGAATTGGCATGGTGAATGACACATTCCAGAAGCTGATGAAAGTACTAAGATATAGGAAATTCTCACTAGAAACAAAGAAGAGAGTACTAGAATGCTATGTGATGTCAGTTCTTCAATACAGCAGTGAATGTTGGACAATATCATCGAAGATGAAGGAAAAACTTGAAGTAGCGGAACTGTGGTTCTACAGAAGGATGCTGCAGATATCATGGACCAAGCATGTGAGCAACGATGAGGCATTAGAAAGAATGGTAACAAAAAAAATTAATAGTGCACATCAGGAAGAGACAACTGAAGTTACTGGAACATGCAATGAGGAAGGAAGGCTTGGAGAACCTGATACTCACAGGTCGGATAGAAGAAAAAAGAGATAGAGGAAAACAGTGGATAACATATTTGAAGAGCGTGAGCAGGTGGATGACAGAACAGGGATTGCGTGGTCTAATAAGAGAAAGTATGCTAAGAGCCACCAGGGATAGGGAGACGTGGAAACCCATGATCACCAATATTCTGAAAGGACAGGGCACATAGAAGAACCACCACCTCATCATCAAAAACAACACTTCACCCTCAAGATCCAAACTAAAACAAGCCAACATTATTTATGAATTCACATGTTCTTTGAAGAACTGCATTCTTGATCTTAATTTTGTGAATAATTATATTGCCCGTACCATTATGAAACTAATTCAAAGACTAACGCAACATCTCTCTCAACAGAGCTCAATTCGAACTCATTTAAACATACGGAGATCTATGAAGAACATAAGAGATCTATCCAGAACATAATTGTTGACAACACAAATATAGCATCATCCACATTAAAGAAAGACTAAAAATTATTGGTCTCTTTTGAATAAAAACGAAAAACCCGACACTCAGTAACATCAACTACGAACACGCTAACAACATGCTAACAACATGCTTACCGTGTTTGGTATATA
Source organism: Ascarosepion bandense (assembly GCA_037127315.1). NCBI lineage: Eukaryota > Metazoa > Mollusca > Cephalopoda > Sepiida > Sepiidae > Ascarosepion > Ascarosepion bandense. The sequence goes on along the minus strand of JBBBDQ010000616.1, from coordinate 303,146 downwards.
ACAAATACCACTACTTCACATTATACATAACACCACTTACATTCTTGTAAATGGCTAACAATATAGGTGAAAGCGTTTGGACAAACAAAACATTTGGACAATTTTTATATAATTTATATCCTCAAAAGACAGAAATCATAAGAGCACATAAAAATTTAATAATCATACCTTGTCATTTTTATTGAAACCTGTGTATGTATATATGTGTATGTGTGTGTTTATCTTCTTTCATGCTCAGTGGGGTTTGTATTAATTTTTTTTCTTATGCCTTCATGTAAGATACTCAATAGTAGGTACATCAATATGTTGCCATAATTTTTGACGGCATATTGATACAAATATTTTGCCATCCTTTTTGACAGCATGGGTCCACTCATTGTCAAATAACACTTTCAAAATGATAATGACTATTGTAGATTTTACAAACTAGGAACCAGATAATGGACTGGTTCTAATAACAACAAAAGACAGTAAAAAGAATGTTTTTATTTACTGAAAAAGATATGGCAAAATAATGTCAGATTTTACAATCTTCATGTTTGATATGGATTCCTCTCTCTAGGTGGTGTAATGCTAGAATCATTAAAATTGAGTAGTGAGTTTTATCCTCACTGGGGGTCCCATAATTTTGGCTTTGTGCCACATCTAAGCTGCATTTAAAAAATCACCATGAATTCCTCATTAAGATGTGTAACATATTACCTCAAATGGCAGAGGTGATTGACAGGTACATCTGGCCATGAGTGAGGTCAACAATGTACAGTGATGTCAACAGAGTGCAAAAAATAAAATAAAAAAATAAAAAGCAACAACTAGCTTGAAAGGCAATGAGTGGCAGAAATATTGTTGACAGATACATTCAGATAAAAGTTGACTGAGAACATGGGTGCTTGACAGATATAAATCCGTCCATAGATGACATCAACAAAGCAACAACCTGAAAAAGCAAAGATGCGTGGAAATTTTGGGGTTATATAAAGTTCAGGGTTTTTGGTTGAAGAGACAGAGACTGACTAAGGACTCCTAACAGCTCCTTCATATATGCGATTTCTCCCTGGCTGCCTTCTTGCTCCACACAAGCATCATTGAGAAAGAATAAAAATACAAGATTATATTTTTATGTTCCTCTTGTTTGTCCAGATCCAATGTAATATACTTCAGGTTAGAGTTAAGTGTCTAAGCAAAACTGTGTTGAATGTTGGTTAATTGTATGTGATTTGACACACAAGTGAATTGGTGTGGTCACTCCATGTGAAAAAACTTACTGAGTGATTTAATGCAGAGGTATATAAAGTGAATAGAATTCACTCAAGAAAATGTTTTGGGTAGGTTCATTATAGTAAAGTGGAATAACCCAGCTACTGCATTATGTACTCTCCTATAAAGGAGGTAGATTATCTGGCCTTATTTCAAGGAGATAAAAAGGAGGCAGCCCTGTTAGAAGCTAAGTTATTTGATTTCTAGAGTTTGTATAAGTAAAATGTCTTAGAGAAACAAAACAAAAAAAGAATAAAATCTTGTCAGTTGTTTTCAAAATTTTTTAAAATGTGTTTTTGATATTGAAGAAAAAAGACAAGAATAATTGATGAGGAGAAAAATAGCAATGATCTATTCTAGATTGTCTGAGGATAACTTGAGTCAATGTAAAATTTTTCCTCTTACAACAGTGAGAAAAGTCTAATAAAAATAAGATGTTTTTGTGCCTGAATTTTTTAGATAATTCTGCACTAATTTTGTTACAATATCTCAGATATTTCTAAAATGGAAAATTATTTTCACAATACAGCTATCTATTTAAACTGGTAGACTCATCCTATAACTGGAATGCTTTAGTTATGTCCAAAATGAAGAATTTTAATTATTACACATTCATTTAAATTATTTGGACTGTTGTCCTCATCTTCCTTGAAGACAGATGGCCCAGTGAATAGAAGTGTTGGTTGGATCCAATGACTTGACTCAAAATGTTATGAGTTCAATACCTGTCTACAGCAGTAGTAAACAAAAACTTAGAGAGTTGAGTTAGATGGAGACACACAGAAGTGGCATGACTCAATAAACGAGAACAATCTACCAGAGTGATCAAAATAAAGGGTTCAGTTAAAAAATTTCAACCACCTGCACAAGGTTGGAATGTACAGTGGGTAAAAAGTTGTTTGTTTAGTTTGATTTAAATTTTGTTTAACAGCATATCAACCTCTGTGGGTTATTTAATGCCAAAAAATGTTGGGGTTTTATGGTAGTTTTTTTTAATGTTCAGTTAAAGTGAGAAGGTTGATTTAGTCACATTTTAATGAATTATTTTTGTTTTTATTCCTTTTTTTTTATTTCTAGAAAACTGAAAATGTCTTCTAGTTTTATAATCAAAAATGTTTTGCTGAGATTAATTTTCTTTCCTTCAAAAATCTGTTATGGTAATAATTTTTTCTTCAAAAATATATTGTTATTAATATTTTTCTTTCAGAAATGTATATTTTTCTATAAAAGTCTATTTTTATTTATATATTTCTATAAAAATGTATTTTTATTCTTTCATAGTGTTTTGACCCAAATTTGGGGGTTGGTTAACTATTTGCTCATAGCTGAGACCCTAACAGGTGCTAGCACTCCGGGTCAGGGTGGACCTGGGAACAACAGCAATTAAGAGGTGGTTCCATGCTCCTCACAACCTTCCAGTTGGAGACCTTGCTGTCGGATGCAGTTTACTGTCATACCCAGGACCGCAAAAGTCGGGAATATGGCTATATAGATAAGGACAACAGCTCAAACAATGCAAATAATTATAATACTTCATCTCAGAAATATAGACAAATATTACACATTCATTTAATCAAATTAACGTCCCATTTATTTTCCTGCTTTATCTATTGCTGAGATGATGAATTAGCACTACTAAACTGATTTTCTTGGATATGTATTATTTTGGTTGTTATCACAATGCTTTCGGCATTCTACTCTCCAGCCCTCTCTAGGTGATTATTTTATTTCAATAATGTCCTGTGAATCTATTCAATAAAAGATTCACTTTGAGTGTCCATTGAATAAATCTGTCTCAATTTCTTGGATGAGGAGTTATTATTTACACTATTTATATTCAGACTATTCTCCTCGTTTTTGTTATTTTATCACAATGTTTTGGCCATTGTGCCTGCTGGTTTTTCTCTGGTGTATATTGATTTGGGTAGTCTACAAGGACTTCCACAGTTTACTGCCGGATCCAGTTCAATCCCTGGGTTGGTCAGTGTCTACTTGCACTCAGTGGAAACAGGCAAGTGAAACCTGAACAGTATTAAATAAAAATAAGTAGTAAACAATATCCCTAGACATATGCAGTGGAATCCTTATAAATTAAATAAAGGATTCAGTTTATAATTCTCAGTTACCCAGATTGTTATAAACCTGAGGAAGCCTGGAGAGAACAACAACCAAAAACCTTGTGATAACAACAAACTTGAGGACAATAGTCTGAATACAGTCAGCTAAGTGCCATACTTGAAACACGCTTGGGTGATCATGTCTCGAAAGAGACATGACTGACTGGGCAGAAGATTTTCCTGCAGTAGGTTGCCATTGCTTTCTGTGGTAGACTGGTTGCCAACTAAGGCTATAGAACCCAATCTGTCCTGTTATTTAACCCATAACTGGAAGGAAGAGCTGGATTAATACCTTTCCCAAGGGTATTTGCACGTAAGTGAGTGCAATGGATTCAGCTGGAATTCGAACTTGGCTCCTCAATTTCTCGTTCTGAGCTGAAATAGTGTAAATAATTATTGAATAAAGCCTTCAATCCCAAATTTCAAGAACACTGCAAAATATAGCAGGCATAATTCCAGAGTATCTTATTTCAGAGATTAAAACAGTCAATTTTACAAGAATAGAATTGTACTAACTAGGAAACCACAGATCATGAAGAAATCAAGTATAATTTTGGTATTCTCACTTCAAAATTATTAGTTTTTTTTATTTCAGAGATTAAAACAGTCAATTTTACAAGAATAGAATTGTACTAACTAGGAAACCACAGATCATGAATTAATAATTTTGGTATCTCACTTCAAAATTATTAGTTATTGCTTTTTTGTTCATTAGTGCCAGATTTAATTTGGCTTCTTCTGCAGCTTTCAGTCAGCAGAGAGGCTCCATTTTCATGAAAGCAATAGATTTCAGTGACGGTTTTAACTGCTCACAATTTCATACAGTGTGCATTGGGAAATGCCATACAAATGTAGATAACGAGAACTAGTTTTAAACTCTGAAATTTGAATGTTTTTCTTATTTTAATTTTCTTATGATATTTAATTTTTAAGCTAATGATTGAGTAAGCTCTGATCACAATACACACCTCTTTGTCTCAGCTCGTAATGAATGCAAGCCTATCCTAAATGTTTGCTGATAGAATGAAGCAGCGTGTAGGTTACTGATAGGTCGGCCAAAAGTGTGTTGAAAAACAGAAAGTACTCGATCCTCTATTCAATCAATTTTAAGCTTTCAAATCCACAGCAGACAAAGTTGGATGCTTTGCTTGCAAATTCTCATCCAACTCCACATTTGACATGTCTGGCGTACCCATACCTAATTTCCGACCTAGAACTGAGGCTCTACTTTTTTTTAAAGTTCAGTTAAAGTGAGAAGGTTGATTTAGTCAGATTTTAATGAAAAATTTGTTTTTTATTTTTAGAAAACTGAAAATGTCTTCTAGTTTGTAATCAAAAATGTTTTGCTGAGAATAATTTTCTTTCCTTCAAAAATGTGTTATGGTAATAATTTTTCTGCAAAAATGTAATGTTGGTAATATTTTTCTTTCAAAAATATATTTTTCTATAAAAGTGTATTTTTATGTATGTATTTTCATAAAAGTATATTTTTTTATACTTTCATAGTGTTTTAACCCCAGTTTGGGGGATGGTTAACTATTAGCTGGAACCCAATTTGACTTGTCTGACATACCCATACCAATTTCCCACCTATAACTGAGGCACTACTGAGTAGTATATAAACCTGTTTCTGGTCTCTAACATTATTTCTTAGCTGAACTAACAGAAGTAAAGTGGAGGTGATGGAATTCCAGTAATTGTCGTAAAGAAATGTGCCCCTGAGCTGGTTCCAGTTCTCTCCAAACACTGTAATTATTGTCTCACTGCTTCCTGCTTTCCTACTTGTTAGAAGTCCTCCTCTGTGTAATATATTACCTTGGCTGGCAAAAAATATGATTAACAAAAACATTCTGGTGGTGGCTGGTGGCGATAGGGTGCAACATCAAAAGACACAAACATAGGCAATAGCTGACAAAGATATCATAGACATCAGAGACAGAAAACACAGGCGGCAACAAAATCTTGAAACGCAATAGCCAACAAAGATATGATTGAGATCAATTAAGCAACAATCAAAAAAAAAAAAAAAAAAAAAAAAAAAAGCAAAAATGCGTCAAAATTTTTGGGTTATAAAAGTCTGGGGTTTTTGGCCAAAGAGGCAATAGACAAAGAGAGATCTCCGCTGGCTGAAAAAGCAGAGACTGGTTAATGATTCTCTAACTGCCCCTGCATGTATGATATCTCTCTGGCTACCCTCCTACTCTACACCAGTGTCACCTCATTGTATGTCAAGACTATTACCATCGTTGTCTGTTGAGATCCAGAACAAAGCAGATATGTAAGACAACTTCCTACATTATTTATATTGTTCAGACAGTTGTCTGCATATTTATGCACCATGTTGTTGAGAACACATGACCCAGTAGATATAAGTGTTGGTTAATCCCAGTGACATGACCCAGAGTGTTTTACGTTCAATACCAGGCTACAGCAGAGGTGAACAAATAACTTAGAAAGTTGAAGGGAGACAACTACATTGTTACCAGAAGTGGCATCACACATGGAATGAGACTGATATACCCCAGTGATCAAAATAAAGGGTTTGATTGAAATTTCTAGCACCTGAAGAAGGCCAAAATATACGACTGAAATGTTGCAAATAAGGTGTAGAATCACTTCTACATGCATGTGCATCCTTATATACATATCGCTATATACGCACATACTTATACATTAGTACCGCACGTGAAACCTCCTTCATTCAGAAATATATAAGCTGATGTTCACATGTGTGTAGACCAGTTGGAATCCGTCTTTCGGAGCTAACAGTCCAAATGCCGTTAGTTCCTTTCCAACTCACATACTGCGCTAATTGCGTTCAGCAATTAGTTACACCAAAAATATTTCTCTCTCTTACAAGCATACTTCACTACATATAGAGTTATATTCAATTACTGATTAGTACAAACATCATATTTCTTTATTTCAGAAACTCTTCCAGTATGAACATTGATGCATTTTCTTCACCATCCAAGAGAGAACTTTCTCCACTAAATCTTGCATGCACAAAATAATCAATCCTGTAACTATGTTTAATACATTGTTATTATTCTTGTTATATTGTTCTCTGAGTTATTTTTATTATCCATGTGGTGGATCTAATTTATGATGGTGACTCCACTTTCAAATTACTACCATGTCCTCCAGTCCACAACAATGGTAAGTGACGTTGCATTAAATATTTTGTAGATTGTAGCAGACAGGAAAATAAGCAAAAGGAAAGGAGTTCCACAAACAAGAAGTGTGAGAAAAGAAGAAGTGTGAAAAAAGAAACTGTTAAAGTAGAAGTGATGGTTACATTTAACTATTTCAAATTACTACCATGTTGTCCGAACCACAACAATGGCAATAAAGACGTAAATAATCTAAATACTACCTCATCACTAAAGTATAGACAAATTCTGTAGTTCCTGTTTTTAAGAGCTCTGGTTGAGCCCTCTGACCGCTCTAACCATTGCCCTATTAGCCCCTTAAATATTTTTGTTATGTTAATCGAGGCTGTTATCAATGTTGAAATAATTAGGCATCTTGCAACCTTCTCTCTGACAAACAATATGGCTCTTGCTTTGCCAAGTCTATCAATGATGCGCTAATAACCATCACCGAATATATATACCAGGCTCTTAATAGGAACGGCAAAGCTTGCACTGTTGCTCTTGGTATCTTGAAAGCATTTGACAAGGTTTAACATGCTGGCCTTCTGTGCAAGCTCCAGAGTTACATTATTTCTGGAAAATTGTTTTATTTAATCTAATTGTTTCTATTAAATCATGAATTGAAGGTTATCTTTGACGGGCAAACTTCAAGAGCCTTTCATATGAATGTGGGCATCCCTCAAGACTATCCTAAGTTCTACACTTTTTCTGATCATTAGAAATGCACTTCCTGATGTAATCAGTTCCCAAGTAAGCATTTATGCAGATGATACCACCATTTACTCCAATCTCAATAGGAAATCTGTCAAGGATGACAAAGTAAACCTAGCAGCTGCCCTTCAAAAGGACCTCTAACCTGTGCCTCCTTGGTCTTACACTGTCAAACAACCTCAAATAGAATGACTACATGAAATCTATAGCTGTGTAGGGATTAAATAAAAATACAAAATAAAATAAAAAACACCAAATAAAATAAAACTATGAAATAAAATAAAAATACAAAACAAAATAAAAGTACGAAATAAAATAAACATAAAAATCTCCCAGGAGTCCTCTAACAGGAAAGACAATTGAAAAAGAGAGGCCTCCTGGTGCCAAAAATAAACTCGATCTTTTTCTCTGTTGAACTTTGGATGGTAAAGATGTGCCAAACTGTTCGGGAAGGATTTTTTCCAACAAGAGGTCATTGGAACCAAAAATAAAATCAGTGTCCAAGCTGTCCCTCTAGTGTTTCTGTATCTTTCCTTTTCTCTTTGCCTATTTATTTCAGCAGCGAAAGCTATTTAACAAGTTTTGGATGTTTAGGCAAAAGAATCAACCCAGCAGTAATAGCCATAACAATCCATAACTGCATCTACTGCTAGGAAGTTAGGTCACTTTGTTGGGACAGAAAGTTTTTCTCATGAAAATGTGTTTTGCACATTTATAAATCTACCATTTATCCACGCATACTGTCCCTATATCTGGTTAGGTGCTCCTGCTAATCATCTTGAGGTTCTCAACAATAAGCAAATGAGTATTTGGAATGTAATCTATCCTGACTTGGCATCCGACCTTCACTCATTTTTTCATCAATGTGATGTGGCTTCCCTTTGTCTTTTTTACAAATATTTTCATGGGTTCTGCTGACAAACTTTTTTCCTGGGTCCCCAATCACATGTATTTATGTATACTACTAGACTAGCTGAGTTCAAATTCCAGTGGAATTCCTTGCATTCACTTATGCACAAATACGCTTGGGAAAGATATTAATCCATTTCTTCCCTCCAGTTATGGGTTAAATTATAGGACAGATTGGGTTCTGTAGCCTTGGTCGGCAACCAGTCTACTAAAGCAATGGCAACCTACTGTGGGATAATCTTCTACCCAGTCAGTCATGTTTCTTTCGAGACATGATCGCCCAAGTGTGTATCACGAATGGCACTTAACTGACTGACTAGATTAGCATAAAGATTCCGCCCTTTTACCATCAAAATAGTTAAATTTCTCTTCTACTCTAACAGTTTCTTTTCTCACATTTCCTGTTTTTGGAACTCTTTTCAATTTGCTTACTTCCCCGATAGCTACAATCTCCAAAAGTTTAAATGCAAAGTCAATTGCCATCTTCTATCTCCTTAATTCTCATCTACATCTTATCTCTTCTTTGACATCATCTGTACCTTGTTTTTCTCTCACTGTAAACTCCTGCACATCAGTTGAGATCCTGCCTTGCTTGGATGAAATGATTATATGAAAAAAAAAGCTTATAGTTTTAAAACAATGTCTATATTGCAATGACAATCTAATCTAAACTTATTTATAAATGGAATTTTGTGTGTGTGTGTGTGTGTGTGTGTGTATCCATTACTTATAGACTCCAAAATGGCTGAACCGATTTTCTTGAAAATTGACAGTTGTACTATAAGCCTCTGTGAGTGTTCTTAACTAGGTTTTGTGTCAAGGTACCCCCGATAAATATCAAAAATCAATAATAAAAAAAAAATCTGGTTCTAGAAGGGGTGGTCCGATTTTAATCAAATTTGATATGCTCATAGACAAAGACATAAGAAACAATATTCAGAAATTTCAAGGTTGCAGTTCTTACAATAGTGCAGACAATTGATAGTATATATATATATATATATAAAATAAAAGGCAAGATGTTTGTGTTTGTGTCTGTTTATCTGTATGTATGTCCTTTATACAAATCCACAATTTTTATCCGATTCTCATCAAACTTCACACAAATATTCTTTAGACTGAGTCTGAGCTCCACGACTATGGATTAGTTTTAAAGCTTTCATTACACCTGAGCAATGCTGGGCTATACTGCTAGTCAATTATAAATGCTGGTTGTTAATTAAGTAAGAGGGTACAAATGACAAAATTTGAAAATTACATTTTACATTTCACTTAAATAGCTGTTAGATACTTCTATCTTCCCTTTTTTCTTACTGAAATTTAGTGTCTTTGCTCCTCTTACCATGTAATCAAAATGGAATAGTCCATTATTTTTTAGGTATTGACAGGGCGTAACGGTCGTGCAAACAAAGAAAGTCACAAGCACAATTATAATAAGATATTTATATTTTACTTTTCTAGAAAATTATATTTTACTTTTGATTTGGTGGTATTCATTTGCACAATTAATTTTGAGAATCACTTTCCGGACTCTTGCCTCTCCATCAACATCAATCAGTCTGATCTTTGTTTAAAGAGCAATTCATCTTTTACATTTATTGATATGCCAAACAAGCGTTTTTCAATTAAGGCACGAGTGAAGAGACTGCGGGTGAGGGGTTAAAAAGTAAAAAAAAAAATATAGAAGCTATCTCATCAGTTTTTATCTCACTAAAAGTTGTTAACATATACGATCACTCGTGTGGCTTTCTGCATTTGAGAATTAGAGAGGCTATAGATGAAAAATGTTACAAATAATGCCGTCGCTTCAAGTGTTGTGATAATGAATAGAAAAAAGAAAGTTATATTTGTGGTGGGGAAAAAGATATTAAAAAGGTCATAATTGAATTAAATGCTTCTGTTTTGTGATTTGCAGTGAGCATTGTTGGAACAAATTCTATTCATTGAAAGCCATCAATGTGTCAAAAGAAAACCAAAAATAATTTCCAAAACAAAAAGAAATAAATAGACAAACGTTTTTCTATTTTGATCAATTCAATGAATTAAATATTTACAGCAAATCATTTTTTAATCCATCTTGCAACTAATATTAGTTAATGTAATTTAAATTGTCACTGCTATAAAACTTTTGATTCAGCATTTTACTGCAAACTCGAGACGTTAAATTAATCATCAATTTATTCTTAAATATGCATTTTTTTAACATTTGTTTGAACATTATTTTTAATCGATACTCATATTTGAGTAGTTATTCTTTTTTTAATTAAACAGTATAACTCTCCTTGAATATTTATGAGAAATCTTTTAGGAAAATGTATCAGTAAGCAGGATTCAAACCTGCAACCCAACAAAATAGGGGAAGCCATCAATTGATCTGATGCATCTTGGCTGCTTAACTATGTATTATTTCACAGTAGCTGAATTAATCCTTATAGACCCAATTTTTCAATCTCTTGTAAATAACCATCTCTGCTCTGAAAGTGTATTGCAATGTAAATGAATGTAAAATTCTGGATATAAACAAAATAGAACAATGAACATATTTAACTTATTTGTAGAGTTATAGATATAAGTATGCTGTTTAATTAAAAACATATGTTCTAAAATACAAGTATTGATAAAAAATAATGTCCAAACAAATAAATTAGATATGTTGGTTGTTAATTCATCTCATTAACCTTCACAACTTTCCATATGCATTTGATAACAAAATCATGGATAAAGAAACTCACAATTTCAAACTTTACCTTGTTTGAGTAACACCATTAAACATATATAAAATCCCTTTTTGTCTGAATTTTTTGGATGGAGAGTTATTATTTACATGATTTAGCTTATTATTTTTTTTTAATTCACCCCAATCAAGGCAATATAGCCAGGAAAACAATCATGTTATAGAACAGGGGTCAGCAACCTTTTAGAGAGTAAGGATGTGGTGATACCAAGCAAAGCGAGGGACCGGATGTTTGCACTCTCAGGACCAGAAAGCAAATAACCAAAACTGGTCGGTGTGCAGCCGGCTCCATGCAGGGGTTCTGGCAGAAATCCAAAAATTAATTAAATATCAAATTCCAGTTCGCGAGCCTACACAAATTTTATTTATCGGCCAATGGGAAGCCCAGAATCAAATACAAGTGTGAATTCCCAAATGATCTGCTGGGATCCACAAAGACGATATAAAAAGCCGATACAGAAAGCATTGCCACGAGGAGACAGAGACAGAGAGCGACTCGAGAAAGCACTAGCATAATTAGCACTTCTCTTGACCAAGTCAAGTGATTTACTATGCTCGACACCCTTCCCTCTCCTTTTCTTCTTCGCTGTCTCTAAACTACTTACTGACCAAAGGAGAGGATACATCAAAGACATTCCTAATTTACAACGCTCCCACATTCATATGCACAAATTCTCTTTTCAGCATTTTATTGCCATGAACTTTTAACGTCCGTTGGAGCCATACTAAAAGGATTACTTTAATTGTAAAAACCTTAATATGTGTATATATAAAATGTTGTTTCTATACTCAATTTGCTTTTTGTGTTTTATAATCCTTTTTTATAACTTATAGTGGGCGATCTACAACGAGGCCAAATTCCGTTAATCTGCGACAACACACAACTCTCCACTAGAATGGATGACCCACTATAAGGGCCAAAAAGCTATGTACAGTCACGGAGGAGGGCCAAACAGCTATGGTTCCTGTGTCATGGAGAAGAACTATGTTATTAAATATATGAATAAATTTTCTATGTGTTTGAAGAAGGCAAGGATTCAATATAATTTAATATCTGATGGGAATTTTGTTAAAAAATTACATCATAAATCAGTACTGAAAAAACAATTCCATTAAAATCGGTTGAAAACACTATTTTATATTCATTTAAAAGTGCTTGCTCATGAAAGCAATTTCACAAAAAAAGTGAAAGTGAGACTGTACACTAATTTTGGTGATCCCTACAAATAAAAAAATAAAAGTTATATGGTGTCCAGAGTAAGGTAGTGGGCTGGATGTGGCCCACAGGCCGGGGGGTTGCAAACCGCTGTTATAGAATATGAGAAAAAAAATACCATTAAGTTAGCACTGGAATCAAACACAAAAAGAGCTGAACATTAAATCAAGTCAAGGCAAGAATAAAACTTTCACACATGAACACCACATGCACGTGATGAACACCACATGCACGTGATGAACACCACATGCACGTGATGAACACCACATGCATGTGATGAACACAGCTAAGACACCAGAAACAGAAACAAGAACGAATAAATTTCAAATAATGCTGAATAATATAGTAAAAACTCCTTAGTAACACAGTACAATCCTGTTATGTAGTTAACACTGCTAGACACTGCCTTTTGCCAGAAAATATAGCTGCCTTTATGAAGCCTAAAACATTATTGGTTGGTTGGTTGGTTAGTAATGGAATCATTGGCATCACTAACACTGCTCAGCTCACTGTCCAAAAATAAAGCTGGCATGTACATTCTTTGTAACTGTGATTCACACTGGCTCTGTTTTGGCAGGGCAGCAATATGCTGTTTTTCTGAAGAGACAGCACACTAAATGTTGTCTCTTTGACCACCATTATCAGTAGTGATGGATCGATTCACTTGCATTTCATTTCCACAAGACATAACTATTTTCGCCTTCAGGAAAAGTTTTATCTTCCAAGTGAGCCATGCATTGCATTACACTATCCGCTTTGTGCAAATACAATATTATTTCCACAATGATTGTAACTGATCTTTTAGTAAATTATAATAAATTTAAATAGCTGGAGAGGGTTCTAACAGATGACAGAAAGTGTGGCACAGGGATCCGATGGCAAATTGGCGTGGTGAAGGATGTGTCCAGAAGTTGAGTAGAGTATTAAGAGACAGGAAAATTTCACTTGAAACAAAGAAAAAATACTGGATTGCTATGTGATATCAGTTTTTCAATATGACAGTGAATGCTATACTATATCAAAGATGAAGGAAAAACTTGAAGCAATTGAAATGTGGTTCTACAGAAGATAGATACCCAGAACTGTGAGGAAGTAAGTGCAGATTACAAGGTTATGTTGGGAAGATGATGGTTGATTCTAGATTTGAGGAGATTAAAACTGCTGGAATCAGGTAAGTTTGAAACAATCCTACACATATACAAAGCTACCATCTCCCTGTGCATTAAATACTGCAGCTATATCTGGTCGGTTGCTCCTGCTATCCACCTAGGTGTCCTTGACAAAATCTAACAGAGAATCTGTAATGTGATCAATCCCAACTTGGCAGCTCAGATACAGTCACTTTCTCACTGGCACAATGTGGCTTCCTTGTGTCTCTTCTAAAAATACTTTTATGGCTTCTGCTCAGATGAACTTAGCTTGTGGTGATACCACTAACCGAGCAAAAGCGAGCAAACTGGATGTTGGCTCTATGCCGACCAGAAAGCGAATGAATAAAAATTACCCCTGCGCAAGTGGATTCGCGCAGATGTTCTGGTTGAAAAATAAAAATTAATCAAATATCAAATTACCATTTTTATTTACCAACCAATGAGAAGCCCAAAACCAAATACAAGGATGAAATTTGAAACTAGCTGCGTTTGATCCAAAATGCCGATATAAAAAGTGAAGACACAAATGCTTCGTCAGACAGTCAGAATTCGAGAAAAAGAGTGTAATTAGTTTCTCCCTTGACATAAGTCGAGCGTCTACTATGCTTGCCTCTTTCTTCTTTCCCTGTCTCATAAGTACTATTCTGACCTTTTACTTTCTCCCTGTTCTCAAAAGTACTAACCGACCTCTTCAAAGACCTTCCACACAAACCAACTTGCTGACCTACTGACCTTTGAAGTGGTGACTTCTAAATGAACATTCTTTACCTACAAGACGCTTCCACATTTCTAAGCCTTAATCTCTTTCAGCTTATTATTTTGCCATGAACTCTTACCTCAGTTGGACTTTTATTTCAAGCAGTACTTATTTTGTAAAACATTAATTGAAATGTGTGTATATATATATATATATATATATAAAAATGTTATTTTATACTCTAGTTGCCTTTCTTGAATTTATAATCATTTTATGAATTATAGTGGGCTATCTTCCCACAAGGCCAAATTCCGTTAATCTGCTATGGAATACTACTACCCCTCACAATGACTAGAAAAGGAATGTGAGATACCCGCTATAAGCTCACTGATACCCCCCATACATGCATTTACTTGAGTCACAAGATTAGCAACTAGGTCCCACCCTTTTACTGTAAAACCAGTAAATTATAAATGCAAATTCTACTCCAGCAGCTTCTCTCACACTTCCATTTACTTGCTTTCCCAACAGCTACAGTCTTCAAGAATTCAAATGTAAAGTCAGTACTCATCTCACTAACTTTCATCCTCCCTCTCTTTCTCTCATGCTTCTTTCTTCGTCCACTTCACACTCAGCAGTATTCTCTTCCTTCTCCTACCCCCTTCCTGACACCCCCTGTAACCTTTCACTCTTTCTCATAACTTACCTACTATGTAACCCTTGCTCAACAGTGGCAGTAACATACCTTGCTTGGGCCGACACGATTAAGAAAAAAAAATATTCATTTGAGCCACATGTTTCCAAGAGTTGCTGCTTTTGTAGAATAGACACCAGAGTGGATGTGTCTGTTCCCTAGAATTTTAACCTCTTCAATTTTTCGATCAACTTTTTTCTATCCCACCTATTTTCATAATCTTCTCTTATGTCCATAACAAAACCTCATTCATTAACCCACTGGTTTGAGTGGCTCTTAGGCCTTGCATTGGGTGAACAATAGTGTAAAGAAAATAAGTAGGCAGGATAGAGATAAATGTTAATGCAAAATGATAAGCTCTGAACATTGGATTGACAGAAACTTTGCTGAATTTTTTGTAAGTAAATTTGTTTTTATCAGTGAAAAGATTAACGTATTGGAAAATGTAATTTTCTGGATATAATAAAGTTTAAAATTGTTTCTGTTTTTTTATTAGAGGAAAAAATTTTTTATTTTTTGTTATTGCTCAATCATCATAAACTTGCAATCGAGGACTGCACTGTTCATGCCACAACTACTTGCTGAATTGTCTAAGCTAAGACTGTCAGATAATTGTATTCTTTCAGTATTGCTTGTGAAGTAATTTGAAGCTTCAGAATCCAGGAATTTATGATTTTTCAATTCGAAATAGCACAAAATGATGATTAATGTACATATTTGAGTACCTTGCCTTTGTTTCAATTTCATATCTTATTCTTTATGAACTTTATTGCATTTTACGTAATATTATCAAATATGGCATTTTGCATTGTGGTGTAAAGGATATCGGCTCAGACTAAGAAAATAGAGGGTCAAGTTCAAATCCCAGTTGAATTTGTTGCATTTACTTAAGCACAAATACCATTGGAAAATGCATTCATCTCTTCTCCCTCCAGATATGGGTTGAATAGTAGGACAGATTGTGTTTTATAACCTTGGTTGGCAACCAGCATACGGCAGAAAGAAATGACAAGTTACTGTGGGGAAAATCTTCACCCAGGTATGTATTATATTGGGTACTTAACTAATTGACTGATTTTTCTTTGAATCCTGTTCAGAAAATTGCAGTGACTTGAATATGAGTTGATTTCTATATTTACGTGCCTTCCTCTTTTCAGTACGTAACTGATCACAGCTCTCCTCAACTTCTTGTTTATTGTGACTAAGTCTTGCTTCTTCATTACCTATATTAATATTTGTGCTTTTCATTCAAGTTACTCTTTTTTCTTTAATTTTTTATGCCCTGTGTGTACTAAATTCTCAAAGCCTTCTTTCCTCATTATGTGTTCCAAAATGTCTAGCAATATGTTTGTTGAAAGCATCTCTTTTACAGTTGCTTTCTCCTTAAAACTTCTACCTGTTTTACATGCTTCATTTGTCATATTCAACATTCATCAGTGGAACCAGATGAAGACTGTACAGCTATCTTGATTCATTTTCTAAAGCTTATCAATCCTTTGCAGGATATTTAAAACCAGAAACTATTTTTAGATTCTAAGAAATTTTTTTAAGTTGCCATAATTCTCAACAAGAATTCTGTTGGAAACATGCAGAGATTAGTTTAGGCACTTCAAAAATAATGGTTTTCATGTTGAAGATAAAGAATGCTCTGGAAACACTGAAAATGTTTGACAACAAAGAGTTGGTGTCATTACTTCATGAAGAATTATGTCAAGTGCAAGCTGAACTTGCAAAATCATTAGTAGCTAAATCCGCTGCTATGAAAGTCGATTCTCTGTGTAGGGCCCGGAAGTTTTTTCCATCTGAATCTATCATGCACATTTATAAATCTACCATCCGCCCATGCATTGAATACTGCTGCCATATCTGGTCGGGTGCCCCTGCTGTTCTCCTCGGGCTTCTTGATAAGGTTCAGAGGAGGGTCTGTAATGTGATAGATACTGACTTGGCAGACCACCTGCAGTCTCTCTCCCTGTGTCTCTTCTATAAATACTTTCACGGCTTCTGCTCCGATGAACTTAGATCACTAGTGCCCCCTAAATACGAATTTGAACGAGATACTAGATTAGCAACCAGATCCCACCCTTTTACAGTGAAACCGATAAAATGCAACTGCAACTTCTACTCCAACAGTTTCTTTCCTCGCACTTCCCGACTGTGGAATTCTCTTCCAAACGATTGCTTCCCCGATGGCTACAATCTCCAGGAGTTTAAATGTAAGGTCAATAGACACCTAACACACTAACCTGCTCCCATTTTATCAAGCACTCTTCCCATCTGCCCAACCCTCATCCTCGCTATCCTTACTCATCTGTCACCTTCTTCCTGACATTCCCTATGTCTAACCACTCCTTCTCTTTACCTTCCCCTATGTAGCCCCATGCGCAATAGTGGCAGTGGAATGCCTTGCTTGGGGTGAGATGATTAAAAAAAAAAAAAAAAAATAGTTGATCACACAACAGATTCAAAACATTCGAAAGCATTAGGAATGATTTAAAAAGGACATTGGGTGCTGTACAAGCTGAAGCCGAGAGACATCTAACAGTGTCTTGTCATATGTGAACAGCCGCTTCAAAAGCAAAACAGGAAAGGTTTTTTGCATCATATTGTAACCAGCAATTAAGAATGGATATATTATGATAACACTAAGTGTAAAAGATCGTGGGGTGAGCCTGGCCATGCATCAACATTAGTGGCAATGCCAAGTATCCAAGTTTCGAAGCTGCTGCTCTGCTTTTGATGGAATCAACTTGGTGTAGTTTATCAGGAGCAACTCAAACTAACTGAAACTATCACAAGAGATTGCTACTGATTAGAACTGATGTGCTTGAGCCAAGCATTGCAGAAAAAAACAGCCGCAATATGAGCAGAGACATGACAATGCTAGGCCATGTGTTGCAAAACTAGTGAAAACATACTTGGAAACACTTAAATAGGAATTTCTACCCCACCTGCCATATTCACCTGACATTTTCCCATCCAATTATTACTTGTTTCTATTGATGGTACATGGCCAGGGTGAGCAGCACTTTCATTCTGATGGAGATGCCAAAAATGAGACGACTTTGGAATGAGAAATTGAGAAGCCAAGTTCGAATTCCAGTCGAATTCCTTGCATTCACTTATGCACAAATACCCTTGGGAAAGGTATTAATCCATCTCTTCCCTCCAGTTAAGGATTAAATAATAGGACAGATTGGGTTCTGTAGCCTTGGGTGGCAACTAGACTACCACAGAAATCAATGGCAACCTACTGGGGGATAATCTTCTGCCCAGTCAGTCATGTCTCTTTTGAGACATGATTGCCCAAGCGTGTTTCACGTGTGGCACTTAACTGACTGAATATAATAGTTGGAAACATGGTTAAGGCTGCTACTGGGCATAAAGTGGGTGTTCAGTTTTATATTGTTATAAAATAATAAACTGATCCCCCATTAATTACTGCTTAATAATATAATACATCTTCCCCTCTAGCTATGGGTCAAATAATAGGACAGATTAGGTTCTATAGCCTTGGCTGGCAACCAGTCTACCACAGAAAGTAATGGCATCCTACTGCGGGATAATCTTCTTCCCAGTCTCTTTTGAGACATGATCACCCAAAGTGTGTATCACATATGGCACTTAACTGACTGACAGAGAAATCTCATTGGAAACAAAGAAAAGAGTACAGGATTGTTCTTTAATATATCAAAAATAAAAGAAAAAATTAAAGCAACTGAAATGTGGTTCAACTGAAGGATGCTGGAAATAACATTGACCAAAAATGTGAGCATCGATGAAGTTTTGGGAAGAATCGAAATGAAAATGAAATATACTTAGCATCAGAAAAAAACAGCTGAAGTTTCTGGGACATATGAGGATGGAGAGCTTGGAAAATCCAATACTCACAGGACAGGTAGACAGAAAGTGATACAAAAAATGCATGCATGACATACTTGATGGGCGTGAGAAAATGAAAAGCAGAGCAGGGTTTAGGAGGGGTAACAAGAAAAAGGTTGTTAAGAGCTATAAGGGACAGGGAGATGTGGAAGGTGATGATCACCTACGTCCTGAAGAGACATGATACATACAAGAAGAGGGTACAATCAATCATCACCATTAGACCCTAAATGTAACCCTAAATGATCCCTGATGATATTAGTTTATTCGTGTTGTCAAACAGGATATAAGAGCCACAAGATTACCAACTAGGTCCCACCCTTTTACTGTGAAACCAATAAAATGTAAATGCAAATTCGACTCCAGCAGCTTCTTTTCTTGCACTTCCCACCTGTGGAATTCCCTTCCGTTTACTTGCTTCCCCGACAGCTACAATCTCCAAGAATTTAAATGTAAAGTCAATAGCCATCTCCTATCTCACTAACATGCATCCTTTCTCTCATGCTCCTTTCTCCATCCACTCCACTCATCAGTATTCTCATCCTTCTCTTACTCACTTCCTGACACCCCCTATAACCTGTCACTCTTATAATTTTCCTCCTATGTAACCCTCTGCAAAACAGTGTCAGTAAAATGCCCTGCTTGGGGCAATGTGATTATAAAAAAATATATGAAACACAATTACGGCTTTCCACAAATTTCTGTCTTTTAGCAGTTTCTTTACATCAGCTCATGAAGTCTCCCTTGCTTTCAGTATGACCTGTGAGTATTACGTTTTCCAAGCCCTCTTTCCTCATTGTGTTCAAAAATTTCAGCTGTCTTTTCTTCATTGTGAGTATCCTGTGCCATTTTCTTTAAGAATTCTTTCTTGCTTACTCCCACTATCTATAGAATTCTTAGTATCCTTCCGTAGAACCACATTTCTGCTGCCTCTATTTTTTTCTCATCCATGGGAAAATGTTCCAACATTTGTTGCCTTGTAAGAGAATAGGGCGAACCTGAAGCAGACTACAACCATGTTTAATTTCATTGTTTTTCTTTTTTTTTTCAGCGCAGTCCTGTTGATTACTCACTTAGCTTTATGACTAACAAAGAAAATTTTGAAAAATTTCAATATTTAAACATTTTCTGGTGGCGGGGTATCATTTTCTCATACAATGTTATTTTAAATCGAGCCTCCATTTTGAAACCAGTAGCCGGTACGGCATTACCGCCACCTGTAAATTTGTTCATTATCAAATTTTTTGAACTTTTTTCAGTGCAATATTAGCTTTTACACCTTAAACTTTAAGAAAGACAAAAGAAAATTTGCAACATCTTGATGAGCATTGTGAATCTTGGGTGTCATGCCAACCAACTACAGAAGAAGATCTTTTGACGGATTTTTATGTCTGTTTCTTAGGCTCAGATCAGCTTCATTTTTCATTTTGTTTCTTGAGGCATGAGTGCTAGCTATTGGTGAAAATTTCTTGTTATATTTTTCTGTTGAGTGTTTAAATGAAACTAAAGCTATGTGTGGAACCTATAAACAGTTGAAAAAGTTTATTTTATTTCAATCTTTGGTTTTGGAGTGTTACATCTGGCCAGTAGTGGAAAGTTGTATAACATGAATCAGAAATATTTCTAGGGGCCTCGGGGATGCTTGGTAAATTGGCCAAACATGACCGAAGTCCCCACAATTTAAATATCAGAAGATTTAAAAGATACTGTGATGGATAAAATGTTTCGTTTGTACATTAAAGTCAAGATTTATTAACAGAATAACGAAATTTTGTTAACTATAACTTATTTGTGAGAAGAAAAATGTTTGAGAAAATGCATGCAGCTTTGTAGCTAAAATTGTTCAAAGGGAAATGTAAGTATTTAAAATGTCTCACAGAAGTTTAGAGTTCATGGCTTGATAGTAGCAGAATGTAAAGTCTTATGTTCCTTTCCATTTTTATGTACGTTGGAAACAGAATGAGAAAGAAAGTGAAACAAATGAAGAAATTGTACTTAGCGTGTCCCATTGTTGTTGTTTTCTTTGGTGTGCAGAAAGAAAAAGTAAAGAAAATTGGAAGTAAAGGCGAGATATGAAGTGAAGTCAGATTGAAGTTTCTTCCTTACATTGTGAGATGCTTGCTTCTGCAACAGGTGTTTACTCATGCAACCAGATTGCTAAGTGGGTCCCACCCATTCACAGTTAGATTAACCAAATGCAGACGACAATTCTACTCCTGCAGCTTCTCTCACACTTCCCAACTGTGGAACTTGCTTCCATATTCTTGCTTTCCTGACAGCTACAACCTCCAGAAATTAAAATACAATGTCAATACTCATCTATTAACCACTTGACTAGTTCTTTCCCCACCCCGTATATCCTTTCTTTTCTCTCCACCTTTGAAACTGTCATCACACCTTTCCCATCCTTCTATTGATCCTTTCTAACTGTTTCGTCTTCCGCTTCACTCTCTTCTAATTAATCTTTTTACACTTATGTAACCCCCTGCACATCAGTGGCATTACCGTCTTGCTCGGGGTGATACGATTAAAAAAAAGATATTGCTCCCATTCTGAATGAACATAGTTAAATAGTGTATTATCCTCCTGTGACTGGCTCCAGCTGCATTTTCATTTTAGGTGTGAATAAACATCATATATCAATTTTTGATTTCCTATCTAATCACGATCCAGAATTTTGCTCTTCACACTGACTTGTGTAATTTGCCTCGGTTTGGTTTTTTCCAGAAAGTTTCTAGTCATTTGAATCCGATTTCGCAGTTGTGCAATTTTACTTTGTGTGTTTTAGTTAACTGTTGGGTGATATAGTATTTGTATCCTGTAAATCTGGTTTTAGGCAGATTATAGCACAAACCTGTTATTAATATATCAGAGTGTTTCAACTATCAAGTAGCAGACCAAGCAGCTATGGAGATGCTCAGTTAAAAAGCATAGGACAACCATTGAAAACTGGTGATAACTAATGTGAAGAATTTCTGCACATTTTTGTCAATCTCCACATCCAGTTAACTTCTTTGAAAAGTACATTAACTTGAGGCTCAAAATCAGCAAATTGTTTAGCCATAGGAGAAGGGCAGAATGAAAGACAAAAGTTGTCTGCAAATAACCTTTAAATGACAAGTCACAAGACCCAGCAGCAATTAATCAATCATGAACAAACCAAGTAATTACTGAGAGTTTAAGGTCATAAGTATTCAAGGAGTTTATTCAAGGTTCATTATTCCTGAAAATTAAGCCGTGATAATAAATTTTCACCCTGTTTAATGTTCACCCCAATTTTCACCCTGTTTAATGTTCAACCCCAATTTTCACCCTGTTTAATGTTCAACCCAATTTTCACCCTGTTTAATGTTCAACCCAATTTTCACCCTGTTTAATGTTCAACCCAATTTTCACCCTGTTTAATGTTCAACCCAATTTTCACCCTGTTTAATGTTCAACCCAATTTTCACCCTGTTTAATATTCAACCCAATTTTCACCCTGTTTAATGTTCAACCCAATTTTCACCCTGTTTAATGTTCAACCCAATTTTCACCCTGTTTAATGTTCAACCCAATTTTCACCCTGTTTAATGTTCAACCCAATTTTCACCCTGTTTAATGTTCACCCAATTTTCATGTTCACTAATCCAATTTCGAAAACCTTGATTCTTCCTTGATAAAATCTGTTGAGAATATATCTTTGTTAAAAATATGGTTAACTGAAATAATGTGATGGAAAAGTCTCGGCTGCAAGTCAGTCAGTTTAGGTGCCATACGTGATACACGCTTGGGCCATCATGTCTCGAAAGAGACATGACTGACTGGGCAGAACATTGTCCCGCAGTAGGTTGCCATTGCTTTCTGCAGTAGACTGGTTGCTGACCAAGGCTATAGAACCCAATCTGTCCTGTTATTTAACCCATAACTGGAAGGAAGAGACGGATTAATATCTTTTCCAAGGGTATTTGCGCGTAAGTGAATACAATGGATTCAGCTGGAATTTGAACTCGGCTCCCCGGTTTCTCGTTCCGAGCCGATATCCACTGTACCACAACGCACATCCTGTGTGTTGTGGTAAAGTGGATATCGGCACAGTGTGGTAGGCTGCAAAACAATAAAAATACACAAAAATTCTTGGAATATTGACAATTTCTAATACATGAACCAGTTGCTCTAACACTCATCCTATAGGTAAGAGTTTTGTCAACCTCATTTTTAAGTAATGTCAACGTGTGGCTCGGAATGAGAAATTGGGGAGCTGAGTTCGAATTCCAGCTGAACTCATTGCATTCACTTATGCTCAAATACCTTTGGGAAAGGTATTAATCCATCTATTCCTTCCAGTTATGGGTTAAATAGCAGGACAGATTGGGTTCTGTAGTCTTGGTTGGCAACCAGTCTACCGCAGAAAGCAATGGCAACCTACTGCAGGATAATCTCCTGCCCAGTCAGTCATGTCTCTTTCGAGACATGATCGTCCAAGCATGTATCACGCATGGCATTTAACTGACTGACTGACATACTTGGACAATTTTCTTTGTAACCTTTGTAGTCATCTGAACAATCTCTTAATTTTTTTTTTTTTTTTTTTCAGTGTAATCAAACAATTTTTCCTTATTGAAGAGTTTAGAGCAAAATAACAGTCACTAGGATTCAAGGGCTTACTGAGAGGGAAAGAAACTTACAATTAAAACAGGAACAAATAGTTATGGCAAAATAAAGTTGTTGATGAAAATAAAAAATCAAGCAAGTCCAGGAATAGAGAACTGGGGGGGGGGGTGCCCACATTAATACAAAAAGATCTAGAAGAGTGGCCACTGAAGATACCTTTCATTTAGTTTTGATAAGAATTGAATTAAATAAGTAACGGATCAGAAAAACGTAACTCTTCAACATTTAAGGAAGACCATCAGCAAAAAAGGCAGCCCAAAATGCCAAATACAGGTGAGGGACTCTAAATTCATGCAGGTACAAAAATTTAAATACTTAGGAAGTGTTGTAACAGAAAACGGAAAGTGTGACACAGAGATCCGAAGGTGAATTGGCATGGCGAAAGCAGCATTTCAGAAGTTGAGCAAAGTATTAAGAAAAAGGACAATTTCACTGCAAACAAAGAAGAGAATACTGGATTGTTATGTGATGTTGGTTCTTCAATATGACAGTGAATACTGGACAATATCATCGAAAATAAAGGAAAAACTTGAAGCAACTGAAATGTGGTTCTACAGAAGGATGCTGCAGATATCATGGATCGAGCATGTGAGCAATGCTGAGGTCTTGGAAAGGATGGAAATGAAAAGGTAATTAATACTGAGCATCAGGAAGAGACAGCTGAAGTTCCTGGGACATGCAATGAGGAAGGAGGGCTTGGAGAACCTGATACTAACAGGCCAGATAGAGGGGAAAAAGAGACAGAGGAAAGCAGCAGATAACATATTTGAAGGGCTTGGATGATGGAACGAGGGTTGCGTGGTGAAACAGGAGAAAGCATTCTAAGAGCCACCAGGAATAGGGAAACATGGAAAGCCATGATTGCCTACGTCCTGAAGGGACAGGGCACATAGAAGAAAAAGTATAAAGAAACAGCTTAAGTTTAACCATTCTTTTCTAAAGATTTGTAGACTCTTTTAGCAATGACTGCCAACATACCACTCCAACTGCAATAAATCTCATACCTGCGTATAATTTTCTCATATGGTTTTTATCTATAGGAAATTTGCAGTATCAACTTCTACATAAGCAGGAGAATCAAGAGACAAACTCAATCATTTTTGGATATTCTTAATACTATTTCATTTTAACAATATCGCAACTCTTTGTCATGTGTGAGGTGACCAGATTTCTGATGTGTCTGCAGAAATTATCTGACAGCCATGACTAGGTTTTCCTGCTTGTGTGGCATGGTGCAGAGTCCTGATGTTAGTCATAGGATCTGCCAGCAGCCATCATCTTGATTCCCTGCAGTGCTACTAACTCAAGGCACTTGATGTAGGCCTCTATGTTGAGCCTCATGCCCTGTAGGAAGATGAACAGAGGCATAACATTGCCATCGCCAGTGATCACTCCAAACACCATGATGTTGACTAGAAACATCATCTAACACTTTCCAAATCTTCTGTACCACCCTTGGTGCACAACTTACCCTACAGTTTACAAAATAAAAAAGACAACACACATGTGAAATTAAGTTGAAAATGGTGACAATTTACACCCTATATATAGTCATCCACATACAAGCCTGTTTTGCTGTATAACAGTTCATCAGTGTGGCTAGACATCCACTTGCTTCTGGCTGGGATCGAAACTCGACCGATTTGGTGTCACTCAAAAGTTGCTAATCCCTAAGCCATAGGCGAATGGAATCAGAGAAGGGAAATTTTAATGCATTATATACAAGCAGTGTGTGTGTGTGTGTGTGTGTATATATATATATATATAGTCATCTGTAGACAGATCTGTTTTGCTGTATCACAGCTCATCAGTACGGTTAGACATCCGAGTGCTTTTTACCCAGGATTGGAACCTGACTGAATTGGCGTCAGTCGGCGATTCTACCTCTGAGCTACGGGCGCTCGGCAGAAGAATGCATACTTTTTAGTGTGCATATTATCATTATACGCACCCAATAGCTGGGAGTGTTCTAATTCATTGCTGAATGAACGATGCATATATGCTACAGTAGCTACTGTTTTTCAAAGTCTACCATTTTTTATATATATATATATATATATATATTTATTTTATTTGTTTGAACATTATTTTTAATAGATATTTGTATTTAAGCAGATTTTCTGTTTTTAATTTAATATGAGTATATTAAAAATAATGTTCAAACAAATTAAAATATGGCAGTCGTTAATCCATTTCATAAATCTCCAGAATTTTCAGTTATACACATGTAACAAGTTAATAAATATACATATGAGGAGTGTGTACATTTGTATATTATTATTATTTAAGTGTTAATAAAACAGCGCTCAATGTATGAACAGAGCTGTATCATGTACATACTTTCCGACGTGTCTGGCATGACTTAGAGTTTCATGCATTATGCAATCACCAGGTGCATATTTACAAGTTAATTTTACAGCTTTTTTAATAAAAAGATTAGAAATTTAAAATAAAAATAAAAAAATGCAGGGAAAACAAATCAAAGGGGTGTAAATCATAAGTCAAATATTGCATGTAGATAAAGACGAGACAAAATAAAGACGAGACAAAATAAAGACGAGACAAAATAAAGACGAGACAAAATAAAGACGAGACAAAATAAAGACGAGACAAAATAAAGACGAGACAAAATAAAGACGAGACAAAATAAAGACGAGACAAAATAAAGACGAGACAAAATAAAGACGAGACAAAATAAAGACGAGACAAAATAAAGATGAAAAAATTATTAAGAGGTAAAATTTGCAATTAAGAATTATTAGAAATTAAAAAACAACAGTAAAAACTCCATTATTATCTGGAATATTGTAGCTAAGTCCAAACATTACAAGAAAAGGCGATTAATGTAATCTATGCCATTTAGAAAAACTCATCATAAACCATATCAAGAATCTAAATTTACCTCCTAAGTGATTTAATGACCACATGTTGTCATAGAAGAAAATTCTTAAATTTTTAGACCCAGACTCATATAGATCCCTCTTTACGTTTACCTATTTCTTTCTTTCTTTCCCCGCAATATTAATTTTAACAATTATGAATTAAACCCCCTTTTATTTTTATGCCTTACATTTTTAATTCTTTATTGTAAAGTTTGCCTCTTAATTTTTCTTTTCATTTAAAATTTTAATTTTCTCTACATTTTTATGTACTTGCAATATTTGAATATTTAAAATTTTAAAACTAATGATTTAGGCCCCTTTGATTTCTTCTCCCTGCATTTTATCTTATTTTAATTTAAAATTTTCATCTACATGTAACCAGAGACTATTTGAAATTTTAATTTTGTTATTAAAAAAGCTGTAAATGAACTTTATAAGATTTAATTCCAATGAACATTGAGTGAACTTAAATTCAAATCTATTAAACAGTCAGTTTGAAATATGCACCTGATGCTTGCATAATGCTTGAAAGTCTGAGTCGTGCCATAGACGTATGATTATATATATATATATGGAGAACGAGAGAGAAAGTTGAGGAAAGCCATAATTTAAGATTCCTCATCTTTCTTTTATGCAACTTTCCTTTTTCATCATGTATCGAATCAGTTTTGACATTTGAGAAGGGAAATATTCAAATATTTTTTCTGCCACATTTCAAATAATTAAAAGATGGCTATAAATTATTGTCTTAGCATGTATAACAACAAATGCTTTATTTCTACCTGTTGTATGAAGTTGAAATGGTTTTGTTGTTCCAGTCAATTAGTAATATTTGTGTTGTAAATGAAAATTCTTTTACCACAAAGTGGTAACAACGTAAGTTTTGAGTTAAATACTTCTTAAATCAGTACAAATATATGAATTTAGAGTTTATCAACTATTTTGTCTATGGTGTACTGTAGTAATATTAAAATATGAAGTCTGTCTACTGAGCACCTAGCTATTTAATATTATAGAAAATAGCCTGTGTTGGTTGGCTTGAGCAAAATTTTCTTTTCATTTTACCCCAAAGTTGACTGGAAAACAAGACAATAGAATACAACAGCTTGAGTAAAGAAGCTGTTAGTATAAAACTAATGGTTCCATTTAACCATTTCAACTGTAAAGTGATGAGATCTTGCCAGGGAAGCAAGAAGCCAGAAGAGAGTTCCATAAATGAGAAGCATTAGATAAGAAACTGTTAGCATACAATTTATGGTTACATTTAGCCATTTCAACTATAAAATGATGAGACCTTTCCAGGGAAGTAAGAAGCCTGAAGAGAGTTTCACAAGCAGGAAGTGTGAAAGAAGAAACTGTTGACCTGAAATTCATGGTTGCATCTTGTCATTTCATCTGTAAAATGATGAGGCCTTGCTGCAAATTTTATCAGTTAAGTGCCTTAAGGCATACAAGCTTGGAGGATCATGTCTATGTGAGACATGAATGACTGGGCAGAAGGTTTTCCTGAAATAGTGCTGGTATTTTCTGTGGTAGACTAGATGTCAACCAAAGCTACAGAGCCTAATCTGTCCTGCTATTTAACCCATAGCTGAAAGGAGAAGAGACTGATTAATAATTTTCTCAAGGGTATTTGCACATAGGTAAATATTATGAAAGTCCAAAAAAATAGATGAAATGGTTTTAGCAGCCTACATATTTGTCTGAGCCTTATTTTTAATCTATACTTGTATCTAAGTAGATATTCTGTTTTTAATCAGACAGTATATTTATATATTTATTCCTAATTTTATTTTAGAAATATCTACACATATATGAGTATTGATTAAAAATAATGTTCAAACAAATACATTAAACATAACTGAATGCAATAAACTCGACTGGAATTTGAACTCAGCTCTCCAATTTCTCCAATATCCACTGCACCACAACACACATCCTAGTACTGTGTTTAAATTTATAAAGTTAAGATACCACAGAAAAAATAATATTTACTTTGTAAAATACAAAAATGCGGTCAGTTAGTTAAAGTGCCATACGTGAAACACGCTTGGGCGATCATATCTCAAAAGAGACATGACTGACTGGGCAGAAGATTATCCCGCAGTAGGTTGCCATTGCTTTCTGTGGTAGACTGGTTGCCAGCCAAGGATATAGAACCCAATCTGTCCTGTTATTTAAGCCATAACTGGAAGGAAGAAACAGATCAATACTTTTCCCAAGGGTATTTGCACGTAAGTGAATGCAATAAATTCAACTGGAATTCAAACTCGGTTCCCTGATTTCTCATTCCGAGTGGTACAAGGCCAAAAAGTGGAGATGGGTGAAACCTGTTTTATAATTAAACTTAGCAAGCCATAATCTCCAACCCAAACCTATTACAGTAATCCTTACACCAAAGCAACACATTCTTACTATTTTTTACTTCAGCCACCACAATACCTCAGTGTCTCTATGTAGTCCTAACTAATTCCCATACATACAATTTGTTTGTGCTGTGTTGGGAATAAAGTAACAACATTTAAAAGTAAAAGCATAATGAATATTTAAAATTGTAACTTAGTGGAAAGTTTTTCCAAAACAATTACTGTAAAAGTATTTATAGAAAAGGCACAGGGCAGACACATCACAAAAGTGGGAAAATAACTGAAATGCTGGGTTAGGATTGATAACAAGGCAGATTCTTTGGATTTTATTAAGAATCTCTGAATGCATAGCAGGAGCACCAAACCAGTATGGCAGCTATATTTAATTGAAATACTTACTAAAGTCCACATTCTAATTTATCTGCATTATTTATACAAGATATTTTAGTCTACAAAAAAATGCAATATCTACATTTTAAATAATTTTAGAGAATTTATTGAAAACCTTTACAAAGTTTTGTACTATTATATGAATATTCCAAACTTCCAGTTTAACTTAGGAGGCTGTTTGATCTTAGGAGGCTGTTTGATCCTTTTTTTTTATGTGGCTTGATTAAAATTTTGTAAGGGAAGTCACTATACAGTCCCAGAAGCTAGTTTGATGGGGCTCCAAGTCTTGACAAGCAAGATAGAGTAGGCCCTCTTACTTGAGTTTTAGGTGCATACAATCAAGGAGTTGGTACAAACCTCTGCACATCACTGCTTGTAAATTAAGTTCTTTCTGAATTTACTTGAGTTCAATTTTGATTGGTTCAAATATTTTTTTTATATCACATGACTGGCACTAATATGTCTGTGCAAGTTTCTATTGTTAGTGACTTTCTTGGCCAAATGAATTCGTATGAATTGCTTGATACTGTAACCTTTCATCAGACAAACCAGCCATCATGTTTGTCTAACAACAATGAACTCTTTTCATATCACAATAGTATTTTATATGTCTTTGAAATACTTTTTCTTCTACCTTATACATTGATTCCAGTATCCTTTCCATTATTCAGAAAAGTCTGCAACTCTTTCTCTCAGGATCAAAATCAGCTGCTTGGTCACGTTTTCTTTAATATTGTCCATAATGTTTCAATGGACATTCTAGTTTTGGAAAAACCTCAAAATATTGGAAAAAAAGATCTGGACTGAAAGGGATGCTGGGAGACCTGTGTGGTAATATATTTTGCCTAAAGATCTAGGCATAATACATAATTTTTACATATTTACACATACTCAAGCTTACACATTGATGGATCACTGCCAAGTGATGAATGTTGTGTGAGTGTCTCTTCACAGAAACATAGTAAAGTTCTTAGATTAGTTTCTAAGTTACATTAAAGTAACACACCAAATTATTCAGATTGTAACAACGGAGAAATAAATAAAAATAAATAATAACAGGACCAAGTTGTTCACCACTGATGTTTCCTTTTTTTTTTTTAATCATATCACCCCAAGCAAGGTGGTAACGCCACTGATGTGCAGGGGGCTACATAAGGGTGTGAAGATTAGAGAAGAGAAAACCAGAAACCGCATCCTAAACAGGAAACAAGGGATGAGCGTCATCATCTGTTCAATAGATGTGGGTTGAGTGTGAACCGGGCGATAGTTTAGTCTATCTACTCCAATTGATTAGGCTATCTAGTCCAGTTAAATGCTGACCCAAAGTGCTGTGAGTTCAATACCAGGCTATAGCAGTGGTGAACAACTAACTTACAGGGAGATAACTTATGACTTCCAGAAGAGGCACAAAGGAATAGAGTTCATATACCTCAGTGATTGAAAGAAAGGGCTCAGTTTGAAATTCCTAGCACCTGAAAAAGGCCTGAGCGTACAACTTCTGAAACACCATACAAATGGCAACAAAGATGAGGAGAATAGTCTGAATAATGTTGGTTGGTTGGTTGTTTTGTTTTATGGCATATCAACCTTGGCGGGTCATTTATTGCCAACTAAATTTTATTTTATTGCTGGTAATACCTTTTTCTTTCAACAATTTATTGTTGTTTTTATGTAAGTTTTGTGTCTAGTAATACTTTTTTTCTTTTCAAGTATCAAGATTCATTGGGATTTGATTTTAAGGGCAGGGTCCCCAAGTCCTACCCTGTTATTTAAGCCATAACTGGAGGGAAGGGATGGATTAATACCTTTCCCAAGGGTACCAGGGCTTAAGTGAATACAGACTATTCAACTGGAATTTGAACTCGGCTTACCGATTTCTTTTTCTGAGCTGATATCCACTGCACCACAATGCACATCCCTCACTAAACGCTTACAGCACCCGGTATTCCTAAGCAGTCACCTATCTAAGTACTGACCAGGCTCAATGTTGCTTAACTTCGGTGATCGAGCGAGAGCCAGTGGATTCAACATGATATGGCTGTCAGCCCTGAATAATGTAAATACTGCACAAAGTTGTATTTCAGCCAACCAATTAAAAACTTTCACAACCAGGATATAAGATAATACATAAATAAATAACAAGGAAACCAAATTTCATAATCTCTAAAAATAGATGTATGTTCAAAATCAAAACCATCATTTGACCAACCAATTAGAAAACTTTCATTACCAGGATATAAGGCTGTGAGCCAATTATAAACAGTGCAGCTCTTTTGAATAACAGCTTAACTTCTGTGGGTTATTTAATGCCATAAAGATAGTGGTTGTAAGGTATTTTTTAATGTTTGGTTACAATGGGAAAGTTGATTTAGTTAGATTTTGATGAAAAAATTTTTTTTATTTTTATTTCAGAAAACTGAAAATGCCTTATGGTAATGACTTTTTTCTTTCAAAAATATATACTTTCATAGTGTTTTGACCCCAAACTTCAACTTTCACCTTATCCTTCAGTGTTATAAAAAGACTGTGCTTTTCAACATTCTGTACATTTTCTTTTAATCATCATACAAGGCAGCAATTCACTCAAACCAAATTTTACTGATGCATAGAAGTAATAGATATTGTTAAAAAATATGCTTGCCTCGATCAAAAATCTGGTATTGATGATAAGGCGAACCTCGCGGCTGAGTTTGAAAAGGACCTCCAATCCATGGTGGATTAGGGTAGGAAATAGCTCGTAAAATTCAATTCTTCCAAAATGAAGCTGCTGTCAATTAACCACCACAGATGACCGCACCTCCCTCCCATTAGCATGGAACAGGCATGCCTCCCAGAGAATAAAACACTACACCTGCTTGGCCTGACACTCTCAGCAGACCTCAAGTGGAATGACTACTTGAATCCATTGCTAAATGTGCTGCTATGAAAGTTGGCTCTCTGTGCAGGGCCTGGAAATTCTTTCCGCCTGAATCTATCCTGCACTTATACAAATCTACCATCTGCCCGTGTTTTGAATACTGTTGCCACATTTGGTCGAGTGCCCCTGCTATTCTCCTTGGGCTTCTTGACAAAATACAGCGAAGAATCTGTATTGTGATTGATACTGACTTAGCTGACCGCCTGCAGTCACTCTCTCACCGGCGTGACGTGGCTTCCCTGTGCCTCTTCTATAAATACTTTCATGGCTTCTGCTCTGATGAACTTAAATCACTGGTGCCCCCTAGGTGTGAGTTTGCACGAGATACTAGATTGGCAATTAGGTCCCACCCTTTTACAGTGAAACCGATGAAATGTAATCGTAATTCCAACAGCTTCTTTTCTCACACTTCCCGCCTGTAGAATTCCCTTCTGCATGCTTGCTTCCCCGATGGCTATAACCTCCAGGAGTTTAAATGTAAGGTCAATAGGCACCTCCTAACACACTAACCCTCCCATTCTTTCTAACTCTCCCCCTATGTACATCCTAACTCGTCTATCGCCCTGTGTAACTCCCTGTGCTATAGTGGCAGTGGAATGCCTTGCTTGGAGTGACATGATTAAAAAAAAAAAAAAAAGAAGAAACAATCAAAGCCTCCATAAGATATTCAAGATGACTGGATATATTCCAGACCGTGTGTATGGTTGTCTTCAGCTTTGTACATTTTGGTGAATGACGACTAGTTTATTTAGATGAGTGAGGTGAACAGGTTAACAGCTGTATTGATATTATTTACACTATTCCAACTGATAGTTTCATAGGAAACTGGAACCAACTATAGCAAAGCTGCAGATAAGTGATCCATGAATATCAAACATGACATCATAAACAATAGAATGCAGCAGATATTTATTTCATTTAGGATCAGGTAGTCAGTTTAGTGCCATATGTGATACACGCTTAGGCGATCATGTCTTAAGAGACATGACTGACTGTGCAACAGATTTTCCTGCAGTAGTTTGTCATTAATTTCTGCAGTAGACTGCTTGCCAACCAAGGCTATAGAACCCAATCTGTCCTGTTATTTAACCCATAGCTAGAGGGAAAGAGACGATATTATTATATTCATAAGTAGTAATTAGTGCGGGTCAGTTTATTATATCAGACTAGTAGAAAACTGATTCCCCACTTTATGCCCAGTAGAAGCTTTACTTATGTTTCCCACTATTATATTCAGTCAGTCAAGTGCTATATGTCATACACACTTGGGCGATCATGTCTCAAAAAAGATGTAACTGACTGTGCAACAGATTTTCCTGCAGTAGGTTACCATTACTTTGCGATAGAATGGTTGCTCACAAAAGTTATAAAACCTAATTTGTCCTGTTATTTAACCCATAACTAGAGGGAGAAAAGAGATTATATTATATTAATAAGTAGTAATTAGTGAAAAATCAGTTTATTACTTCATAACAATAAAAAAACTGATCCCCCACTTTATGCCCAGTAGAACCTTTACTTATTTTTACCACTCTTATATTCAGTCAGTTAATTAGGGCAATCATATCTCAAAAGAGACATAACTGATTGGGCAGAAGATTTTCATAAAGATTTTCCTGCTATTACTTTCAGCAGTAGACTGGTTGCCAACCAAGGCTACAGAACTCAATCTGTCCTGTTATTTAACCCATAGCTGGAGGGAAGAGACTGATTAGTACCTTTCCCAAATGTATTTGCACTTATGCAAATCCAACTGGAATTCTAACTCGGTTCTCCAATTTCTGTTTTCATGAGAGGAGAAATGATTCTCAGAACATGCTTACATCATTAATTTATTTATTGAAATTTCTGAAAAAAAAAAAAAAAAAAAAAAAAAAAAATTTTCAAAATGTCTTTCAAATTAGTCTGTGATGCCTCCATGGCAAAAAAAAACACCTGGATGCAAGCTAATTCATTTTAATTAGCTAACACTTCAGATTTTAACCTGCAATATTTATGCATTGTTTGTTGTTTAAAGAGAGATGTAAGGATACAAAGTGAAAAATAAAAATATATGACGAGAAAGAATTCGTTTTAGAAGAAAAACAAAAATGGTGTAACTGATCAGATGAAAAACGAAATGAGAATCATTGAATGAAATTTAAAAACATTTATTCCAATGTACAGGTGATTCATGAGATCAAATTGTATTTTGTATGGAAGAGGCTGCTTTTGTGATTGACAGTCAAATAAAGGGAAGAAAACAAAGAAAATGAGTGTGAAATATAAAAATGAATGAAATGAAAAATGATAAATAAAAATTAAATCATGAAAATGAATGAAATGAAAAATGATAAATAAAAATTAAATCATGAAAATGAATGAAATGAAAAATGATAAATAAAAATTAAATCATGAAAATGAATGAAATGAAAAATGATAAATAAAAATTAAATCATGAAAATGAATGAAATGAAAAATGATAAATAAAAATTAAATCATGAAAATGAATGAAATGAAAAATGATAAATAAAAATTAAATCATGAAAATGAATGAAATGAAAAATGATAAATAAAAATTAAATCATGAAAAAAATACTGAAAAAAATGAAATAATAATGAAAAAAAAGACTAGAATGAATGAAATGTTCAATGAAAAATATAGGGAAGTGGGCAAAAGAAAATGAATGAAAAAAGGAAAATAATGAAAGATATTTGAAAAGAGTAAATTGATAAACAAACCAAAGAAAACAAACAAATGACAAAAATGTTGGGAAAAAAAAAAAGAAAAAAAAAGTAAAATTTGTAAAGATGAGGTTGAAAAAAAAAATTCAAGAAATTAATAAAAAAGTAAATAGTTTTTGATTTTGAGTTTTGTTTGTTTAACAGCATATCAACCTCTGTGGGTTATTTAATGCCAAAAAGGTGGGGTTTTAATGTCTCTTTTTTAATGTTCAGTTATAGTGAGAAAATTGATTTTGTAAGATTTTAATGAAAATTTGTTGTTTTTATTTTATTTTTTATTTTAGAAAACTGAACATATCTTCTAGTTTTGTATTCAAAAGTGTTCTCCTGAGAATTTTTTTTCTGTCAAATATGTTTTATGGCAATAATTTTGTCTTCAAAAATGTATATATTTCTATAAAAGTGTACTTTTATGTATATCTTAATCTAATCTAATCTATTTATCTAAACTTATTTATAAATGGAACTTTGTCTGTCTGTGTGTGTGTGTGTGTGTGTGTGTGTGTGTGTCCATTACCTATAGACACTGAAACGGCTGAACCGATTTACTTGAAAATTTACACAGTTGTACTATAAGTGCCTGTAAGCGTTCTTAGCTAGGTTTTGTGTTGAGGTAAAAATGAAAAACTTATTTGATATCGATACCAGGAAATCAAAATTTCACTTATATCCATTCATTTTTTTTTTCAGTCTATGATTTCACTTTAACTGGAAATGACTATTGCTTTTTAGTCTTTCATACCAACATTCAAAGAGTGAGCTCCAGGACCATGGATTAGTTTTCAAGCTTTCATTACACCCGAGCAATGCCGGGCTATACTGCTAGTATTTTCGTGAGAAAATTTCTTGTACATAATCAATCCAGTAAAATCACAAATAAATATGCTGTTTAATTGAAAACAATATCTACTCAAATATGATTATCAATTAAAGAAATGTTCGAACAAATTAAATATGTCAGTTGTTAATTCTGTTTCGTCAATCTCCAGAATTTTTCATAACATTATCTGTTTACAATATATTTCAGAGCAGAGACAATTATTCATGAAAAATTCAAAGTTGTGTAAATAAAGCTTGATTTAGCTTTGATTACAAGGTGGAATTATTCATGGTCGATAGTCTAAAATGCAACAGATCAATTGGTGGCTTTCATTATGTTGTTAGGGGTTGCAGGTTCAAATCTTATTGAATGACATTTTTCTAACAAAATTTCTTGTAAATAAACAGTCCAGTAAAAATGCACACACACAATATATATATATATATATATATATATACACACACACACACACTGTTTAATTAAAAATAGAATATTTACTTAAAAATGAACAAAAATTTCACTGGAAACAATTCCAACTTTGTAAGAGTCAATCTATCAAATAATGAAATATATCTGCTTAAAATTTCAAGATTTTTCAATTATTTTGTTCACCTACTATATATATATTGATGATAAGGTGTCCAATACTGATCTTCTTGCAAAATGCAATATTGGTGAAATTGAAACTTTCCTTGTGCAGTTACACAGGTCATGTTGCAAAGACAAATAACAAATTATCTAAATTCCTTCTGTATAGCCAGTTTGACATTCAACAAAGGACTGTTGAACAGTCATGTCTCAGGTATAAAGACAAAGTAAAGAGTAATCTCTCAGCTGTCAATGCGCTTTATACCAACTTTGAGTGAGCTGCCCTGGATAGACTCAACTGGAGATGTTCTTGCTGGAGTAGTATTAGAAATTTCAAAATCAATCATGTTGACCTGCTGAAAGACGAAAGACAAAGGGGGAAAGTGTCAGTAAATATTCCTGATGCTATCTCCCATGATTATCACTGATGCACAATATGTCGACTTGTAGGCAGGTCACTAGTTGGACTAAAGTGTCACATATATCAGTCAGTCAGTCAGTTAAGTGCCATACATGATATACGCTTTGAGCGGTCATATCTTGAATGAGACATGACTGACTGGGCAGAAGATTATCATGCAGTTGGTTACCATTGCTTTCTGCAGAAGAATGGTTGCCAGCCAAGGCTATAGAACTCAATCTGTCCTGTTATTTGACTCATAGCTAGAGGGGGAAGAAATGTATTATACTATTAAGTATTAATTAGTGGGGAATCAGTTTATTACCTCATAACAATATAAAACTGGTTCCCCCACTTTATGCCGAGTAGAAGCTTTAATCATGTTTTCAACTATTATATTTAGTCAGTTAAGTGCCATACGTGATATGCTTTTTGCGATCATGTCTCAAAAGAGACATGACTGAATGGGCAGAAAATTATCCTGCAGTAAATTGCCATTGCTTTCTGTGGTAGACTGGTTGCCAGCCAAGGCTATAGAACCCAATCTGTCCTATTATTTAACCAATAACTGGAAGGAATAGACGGATTAATACCTTTCAAAAGGGTATTTGTGCATAAGTGAATGCAAGGAATTCAACTGGAATTCAATCTCAGCACCCCGATTTGTCATTCTGTGTTGATCACAAACAAAAACTGAATCAAGTTATCAGATCCTTATCCATTGAAATTGATAGAGTCCATCATAATATATATATATATATATATAACTAAAAAGGTTCTTGACTACTTTGAAGTGATGTAATGGCTGAGCCACATCTAAGCAATGATTAATATAAATCCTTATATATATATATATATATATATATATATATATATATATATATATATATATATATGTGTGTGTGTGTGTTTTATATATAGCTCTGAAATAATATGCAAGTTACAGTTTATGAGAAGGGACAATGAACTGGTGTGGTGACTTCCATTACAACTGAGCAAGCTCCTTCAGAAATGTTGTGCAAACTTATGAAATAAATTAATCTCATTATTCCATGATTTAAACTAATATCTTCATCATTGTGGTATGTATTACATTTTTTGACATATTCTCTTGGCTTTCTTCAATTGTATCTTTCATCTGTCTTTTTTTTAAGCATCCATTTTATATCTTGTTTTATTAAGATAGCTCTAATGCATCTCAACTTTCTTCTATATCTGTTTCTTTTTTCTCTTTAGACTTAAAGCCAGTTTCTCTTCCAACTGAGTCAAGATATTCAAATACATTTTCCCATCTCTTTTGCCACAAAGCCATCACTTGAAGACATTGAAATACACAAGTCTCTTGTAAAAAAGCCATCAATTTAACTTAATGGCTCCAGGGGGGTTTAATAGGCTGCTGACAAAGTATGTATGTTGGACAGCAAGACAAAAAGAAAAAAAAACTGCTGAGAAAATTAGAGGTGTAAAAATATTAAAGGTAATTTGCTCATTTTTTTTAGGCAAAAATTAAAATTTATTCTCATACAAGTGGAACTAAAATTGTATGGAAGTGCTTTTAGAATCTCTTAGAAACTCAGAATATGGATACATGTTTGTTTTGTTGAAAAAGTCTGACAAGGTACTTTTGTTGAGTCTTATTTGCTTTAAGTGCTTTTGGTTAATTTCTTAGCCATTTTAAAATGCTATTTTTATTAACCTTCTGTAATAAATGGTTTTATTAGTTGTTATAATAGTATAGGATGTGTGTTGTGCTGCAATGGTTATTAGCTCAGGATGAGAATTTAGAGAACTGAGTTCAAATTCAAGTTGAATTTGTTGCACTTGCTCACATGCAAATACCCTTGAGAAAGGTAACAATCTATCACTACTCCCTCCAGCTATGGGTTGAATAGCAAGACAGTTTGTCTACTAGTCTACGCAAAAAGAAATGAATGCTGGTTTGACTTCTAATTCTGTCAATACTGCCTCGTTGTATAGGTTGAAAAAAAATCTTGAGAGAAGACATGCTTGTCATACACCACTTTATGTTTTTGTATAGTTGCCGATGGGCAGTGTGATGTAATGCATATCAGCTCAAAATGAAAAATCAGAGAGACAAGTTCAAATTCCTGTTGAATCTGTTGCATTTATTTACATGCAAATAGACTCAGGAAAGTATTAATCCATATTAATCTATCTCTGCTCCCTCCAGCTATTGGTTGAATAGCAGAACAGAGTGGATTCTGTAGCCTTAGTTGGCAACCAGTCTACTGAAAGAAAGAAATGGCAACATATTGTGAAAAAAAAAAAAACAACTTCTGCCTAGTTATGGATTAAAAGAGACATGACCGTGTGTCATGTATGGCACTTGACTGACTGATAATAAAATAAACAAAAAAATAATTCTGAGTTTTACGAAAAGTACTTTGAACTAACAATATTTTGGACAATTTTTATATTAATTTAGTCAAATAGAATATTTTTATGTATCCGTCAGTTAAGTACCATGTGTGATACATGCTTGGGCAATCATGTCTCGCAAGAGACATTACTGATTGGGCAGAAAAATTTTCCGTAGTAGGTTACCATTACTTCTTGTGGTAGACTGGTTGCCAGCCAATGCTATAGAACACAATTTGCTCTGCTATTTGACCCATAGATGAAGGGATGGAATAATACTTTTTCCACGGGTAATTGCATATAAGTGCATGCAATGAATTCAACTCCAATTCAAACTTGGCTCTACCATTTCTCCTTCCAAGCCAGTATCCACTGCACCACTAATGCACATCCCCTTTTATGTACACTTAATCAAAAAAATTAACAAAATACTTTGTCAGTCTTGTTCAAAAATCACCTATTAAAGAGGGACTGCTACCACAACTTTTTTTTAATCATTTCACCCTAAGCAAGATAGCAATGCTATTGCAGATTATAGTTTTCAGGGAACCAAGAAATCGGAAGGGAAATGTGAAAAAAAAACTTGAGAAAAAAACAACTTAGAAATGACAGTTGTATCTAGCTAGTTCATTAATAAAACTTTGGGACCTAATTGCCAATCTAGTAGCATGCTTTAATTCATGTAGTCAAGCAGTTACCATGAAAATATTTGTAGAACAGGCTGACGGAAGCCATTTCACACTGAAATAGAATACTTTTATCCTATACAACGAGGCAGTATTGAGAGAATTAGAAGTCCTACCAGCATTCATTTCTTTCTGCGTAGACTGGTTATCAGTCTGTCCTGCTATTCAACCCATAGCTGGAGGGAGTAGTGATAGATTGTTACCTTTCTCAAGGGTATTTACATGTGAGCAAGTGCAACAAATTCAACTTGAATTTGAACTCTGTTCTCTAAATTCTCATCCTGAGCTAATAACCATTGCCGCACAACACACATCCTATACTATTATAACAACTAATAAAACCATTTATTACATAAGGTTAATAAAAATAGTATTTTAAAATGACTAAGAAATTAACCAAAAGCACTTAAAGCAAATAAGACTCAACAAAAGTACTTTGTCAGACTTTTTCAACAAAACAAACATGTATCCATATTCTGAGTTTCTAAGAGATTCTAAAAGCACTTTTTTAAAAAAATCATTTCACCCCAAGCAAGGCATTCCACTGCCACTATTGCGCTTGGGGCTACATGGGGGAAGGTAAATAGAAAGAGTGGTTAGATATAGGAAATGTCAGAAGGGGGGGTGATAGATAGTTGGGTGGGTGGGAAGGAATGGAAGCGAGTTAGTTTGTTAGGAGGTGTCTATTGACCTTAGATTTAAACTCCTGGAGATTGTAGCCGTCGAGGAAACAGTCTTGTGGAAGGGAATTCCACAGTCGGGAAGTGCCATACAATTTTAGTTCTACCTGTATGGTAATAAAAAAAAAAAAAAAAAAAAAAAAAAGAGAGCAAATTGCCTTTA
Source organism: Ascarosepion bandense (assembly GCA_037127315.1). Taxonomy (NCBI): domain Eukaryota; kingdom Metazoa; phylum Mollusca; class Cephalopoda; order Sepiida; family Sepiidae; genus Ascarosepion; species Ascarosepion bandense. The sequence continues at coordinate 262,975 of JBBBDQ010000616.1, read as the reverse complement.
ATATTTTTATTGGTGAAAAAATGACTGAAGTTGAGATGCCTGATCAGAATTGGTTGTATTGCAGACTCTCTGGAATTTGTCAATCTTGAGATGCATAATAAAAGCACCAGACCAGATATGCCAACATTGTGTAAAACCATATTATATTTGGGCAGCAATCCTTTGCTTACACATATTTCATTGAATATAATGAAAAGAAATTCAATTATTTTTTTTCTCTGTAAAATTATTGAATAAAAACATAAAACATTTGTTGTTCCTTGGAGATTTACATTGAAATACTGGTTCGTGTACAATCACCAAAGTTAAGCAATGTTGAATTGGGTCAGTTCCTAGATGGGTGACCATTTTGGAATATCAACTGCTCTAAATTTATTTGCGTTGTGTTACAGTGGATATCAGCTCGGAACGAGAAACCGGGGAGCCGAGTTCGAATTCCAGTTGAATCCATTGTATTCACTTACACGCAAATACCCTTGGGAAAGGTATTAATCCGTCTCTTCCTTCCAGTTATGGGTTAAATAACAGTACAGATTGGGTTCTATAGCCTTGGTCGGCAACCAGTCTACCGCAGAAAGCAATGGCAACCTACTGCGGGATAATCTTCTGCCCAGTCAGTCATGTTTCTTTCGAGACATGATCGTCCAAGCATGTATCACATATGACACTTAACTGACTGAAGTAGAGTAATGGATAATGGCTTAGAATTTTTAATCTGATAGCCAAGTTCCTATTCCAGTTGGATTTTCACTTAAGTACAAATACCCTTGGGGAAGGTATAAATCTAATTCTACCCCTAGTTCTGGATAAATTAGTGAGACTTATATGACTAAATTATTATCTAAAAATATTTCTGGCTTTAAATAGCATAGAAAGAGTTTTAAATCATAGAAAATTAAATAATCAATAGAAAAATCATTGTCCATTTTGTTCAATGCATTATTATTATTCTTCTATGTGCCGTGTCCTTTCAAGACGTAGTCAATCATGGCTTTCCACATCTCCCTATCCCTGGTGGCTCTTAGCACGCTTTCCCTTGTTACACCAACCAAACCCCGCTCTGCCATCCACTAGCTCAAGACCATAAATCTAGAATAGAAATGTATAGAAAACATGGCCACAAAATGAGGGATCAGTTTATATCTTGATTATAATATAGATTTGACCCCCCACTTTATGTCCACATAATTTCTTACAAACAGTTGGCATTTATATTCTTCTTCTATGTGCCATGTCCTTTCAAGACGTAGGTGATCGTGGCTTTCTACGTCTCCCTATCCCTGGTGGCTCTTAGCACGCTTTCTCCTGTTACACCATACAATCCATGTTCTGTCATCCACCTACTCAGGCCCGTCAAGTATGTTATCCACTGCTTTGCCCTGTCTCTTTTTCCTCCTATCTAGCCTGTTATCAGGTTATCCAATCCCTTTTTCCATGTCCCAGGAACATCAAATCTTCTTCTATGTGCTCTATCACTTCGGGACGTAGGTGATCATGGTTCTCCATGTCTCCCTATCCCTTGTGGCTCTCAGTATGTTTGCTCATATTACTCCTGGCAAACCCCGTTCCGTCATCCACCTGATCAGGCCCTGCAAATATGTTATCCGCTGCCTTCCTCCGTCTCTTTTTCCTTCTATCTGGCCTGTCAGTATCAGGTTCTCCAAGCTCTCCTTCCTCATTGCGTGTCCCAGGAACTTCAGTTGTCTCTTCCTGATGCTCAGTATTAATTTTGTTTTTGTTGCCATTCTTTCCACTACCTCATCATTGCTCACATGCTCAGTCCATGATATCCGCAGCATCCTTCTGTAGAACCACATTTCAGCTGCTTTAAGTTTTTCATTCATCTCTAATGATATTGTCCAACATTCACTGCCATATTAAAGAACTGACATCACATAGCAATCTAGCACTCTCTTCTTCATCTCTAGTGAAAGTTTCCTGTCTCTTAATACTTTCCTCAGCTTCTGGAACGTGTTCTTCACCATGCCAATTCGCCTTTGCATCTCTGTTACACTTTCCTTCTTCTATTAAAACACTTCCCAAGTATTTAAATTTTTGTACTTGTTTGATTTTAGTATCCCCCACCTGTATTTGGCATTTTGGGCTGCTCTTTTTGCTGATGACCATGCATTCGGTTTTTTGCAGTTTATTTGTTGTCCTTGTCACTCTCTTCAGCAACCTTCTGCAGGAGGTCTTGTAGTTTCATTTCCGTGTCTGTAATCAGCACTGTATTATCTGTGTATCTATGTTGTTCAAATTGTAGCCTTCAATGACAAATCCTGGTATAATTTCTAGGGTCCTCAGTATAGTCTAAAAACATTTCTAGCTTTAAACAACATAGAAAGAGTTGATAAGCTAATAAGAAAATTGAATAATAGTGTATTCAATGCATTATAAAAAAGTGTCTATTCAATGCATTAAAAAAGTGTCTATTCAATGCATTAAAAAAAAGTGTCTATTCAATGCATTAAAAAAAAGTGTCTATTCAATGCATTAAAAAAAAAGTGTCTATTCAATGCATTAAAAAAAAGTGTCTATTCAATGCATTAAAAAAAAGTGTCTATTCAATGCATTAAAAAAAAGTGTCTATTCAATGCATTAAAAAAAAGTGTCTATTCAATGCATTAAAAAAAAGTGTCTATTCAATGCATTAAAAAAAAGTGTCTATTCAATGCATTAAAAAAAAGTGTCTATTCAATGCATTAAAAAAAAGTGTCTATTCAATGCATTAAAAAAAGTGTCTATTCAATGCATTAAAAAAAAAAGTGTCTATTCAATGCATTAAAAAAAGTGTCTATTCAATGCATTAAAAAAAAGTGTCTATTCAATGCATTAAAAAAAAGTGTCTATTCAATGCATTAAAAAAAAGTGTCTATTCAATGCATTAAAAAAAAGTGTCTATTCAATGCATTATAAAAAAGTGTATTCAATGCATTATAAAAAAGTGTATTCAATGCATTATAAAAAAGTGTATTCAATGCATTATAAAAAAGTGTATTCAATGCATTATAAAAAAAGTGTATTCAATGCATTATAAAAAAAGTGTATTCAATGCATTATAAAAAAAGTGTATGTATTCAATGCATTATAAAAAAGTGTATTCAATGCATTATAAAAAAGTGTATTCAATGCATTATAAAAAAGTGTATTCAATGCATTATAAAAAGTGTATTCAATGCATTATAAAAAAGTGTATTCAATGCATTATAAAAAAGTGTATTCAATGCATTATAAAAAAGTGTATTCAATGCATTATAAAAAAAGTGTATTCAATGCATTATAAAAAAAGTGTATTCAATGCATTATAAAAAAGTGTATTCAATGCATTATAAAAAAGTGTATTCAATGCATTATAAAAAAGTGTATTCAATGCATTATAAAAAAGTGTATTCAATGCATTATAAAAAAAGTGTATTCAATGCATTATAAAAAAGTGTATTCAATGCATTATAAAAAAGTGTATTCAATGCATTATAAAAAAGTGTATTCAATGCATTATAAAAAAAGTGTATTCAATGCATTATAAAAAAGTGTATTCAATGCATTATAAAAAAGTGTATTCAATGCATTATAAAAAAGTGTATTCAATGCATTATAAAAAAGTGTATTCAATGCATTATAAAAAAGTGTATTCAATGCATTATAAAAAAGTGTATTCAATGCATTATAAAAAAAGTGTATTGTGCATTATAAAAAAGTGTATTCAATGCATTATAAAAAAAGTGTATTCAATGCATTATAAAAAAGTGTATTCAATGCATTATAAAAAAGTGTATTCAATGCATTATAAAAGTGTATTCAATGCATTATAAAAAAGTGTATTCAATGCATTATAAAAAAGTGTATTCAATGCATTATAAAAAAGTGTATTCAATGCATTATAAAAAAGTGTATTCAATGCATTATAAAAAAGTGTATTCAATGCATTATAAAAAAAGTGTATTCAATGCATTATAAAAAAGTGTATTCAATGCATTATAAAAGTGTATTCAATGCATTATAAAAAAGTGTATTCAATGCATTATAAAAAAAGTGTATTCAATGCATTATAAAAAGTGTATTCAATGCATTATAAAAAAAGTGTATTCAATGCATTATAAAAAAAGTGTATTCAATGCATTATAGTCTGTTTCTAAGATTCTCTTAGAGAAAACAAATATAGTTTGAAACAACCTTCAAGTGAATGAAATCAGTAGCAGAGCATCACTGCGAAGAGTGTAAATGATTTTGAGTGGAGACGGTTGTGTAATTCAAAGATGAAACACATTGCAAAAAAAGACAGAGGAGGAAATATTTAATTTTAAGACCTTTTATTGTGTATGTGCCTGTTTAACATTGGGCACAATTACAATGTTCAGCAAGATTTAATCTGCAATATTTGTGGTAAGGTTTATAAATCATCAAATGAAGTCACTCGCCATTTCAATCTATTTGTCAAATAAGAAAACCAGAGACAAAATCAAATGGAGATTAGTAGGCCTTGAAATCTGAAACAATCAAACTTTCTTACCTTAAGAAAAGAATGCTACATTGACTCTTCATGGGTGAAGAAGATAGTTGTGCCTTGTGATGTAGGCTATGGTATAACTGAACAATTAACCTTATCCATTCATTCCTTTCAAATCACACAATGAACGTAGTATTGAACGGACATGCCTCCCAATGCTATTATACAAACACGGGTGTCCTTCAAGGATACTCTAGGTCCTATGCTTTTCTTTATCTACATTAACAATCTCCCAGATGTAATAAGATTCCAAGTAGGCATATACGTTGACGACACTACAGTTTACACTCACCTTGATCAAAAATTTGCCAAAACTGACTAAGCAAAAACCTTGTTGCCGAACTTGAAAATTATCTCCAATCCGTGGCAGACTGGGGTAAGAAATGGCTCCTGAATTTTAATGCTTCCAAAACAAAGCTGCTATCTATTAACCATCACAGGCAATTACTCCTACCCATGCATTAGCATGGATCAGGCTAGTCTCCCTGAAAGCAAAACACTGTGCCTCCTCGGGTTAACTCTCACAACAGACCTCAAGTGGAATGACTATATAGAATTCATAGATAAATTTGCTGCTAAGCATGCCGGTTCTCAATGTAGGGCCAAGAATTTTTTCCCATCTGAAACAATCCAGCACATATATAAATCTACCATCCACCCATGCATTGAATACTGCTGCCTTATCTGGTCTGGTGCTCCTGCTATCCACCTAGGTGTCCTTGACAAAATTCAACGGAGAATCTGTAATGTGATAGAACCCGACTTAGCATCCGACCGTGCATTGAATACTGCTGCCTTATCTGGTCTGATGCTCCTGCTATCCACCTAGGCATCCTTGACAAAATCCAACGGAGAATCTGTAATGTGATTGATCCCAACTTAGCATCCGACCGTGCATTGAATACCGCTGACATATCTGGTCTGGTGCTCCTGCTATCCACCTAGGCGTCCTTGACAAAATCCAACAGAGAATCTGTAATGTCATTGATCCCTACTTAGCATCCGACCATGCATTGAATACTGCTGCCTTATCTGGTCTGGTGCACCTGCTATTCCACTAGGGGTCCTTGACAAAATCCAGCAGAGAATCTGTAATGCGATCGATCCTGTCTTGGCAACTTTCTCACTGGCGCAATGTGGCTTCCCTGTGTCTTCTACAAATACTTTCACGGCTTTTGCTCAGATGAACTTAGCTCACTGGTGCCCCTATATATGAATATAGTCTAGCCACAAGATTATCAACTAGTTTCCACCCTTTTACTGCAAAATAAAATGTAAATGCAAATTTGACTCCAGCAGCTTCTATTCTCACTCTTCCCACCTGTGGAATTTCCTTCTATTTATTGCTTCCCCAACAGCTACATCTCCAAGAATTTAAATATAAAGTCAATAGTCATCACCTGTCTCACTAACCTGCATCCTCTCTCTCATGCTCTTTTCTCTATCCACTCCACTCATCAGTATTCTCATCCTTCTCTTACCCACTTCCTGACACCCCCTATAACCTGTCACTCTTTATCATAACTTTCCTCCAATGCAACCCCCTGCAAAACAGTGGCAGTAAAATGCCTTGCTTTGGGTGACATGATTTTAAAAAAAATTGTTGATGCATTTCATTTCATTTTCAAACTTTGGTCAGTTAAATGCCATACATGATACATACTTGGGTGATCATGTCTTGAAAGAGACATGCCTGAATAGGCAGAAGCTTTTTCTGCAGAATATTATCATTACTTTGTGTAGTAGACTGGCTGCCAACTGAAGATATAGAACCCAATCTGTCCTGTTATCTTTCACAAGGGAATATGCGTCTTAATGAATTCAATTAGAATTTGAACTTAGCTCTCTGATTTCTTGTTTGGAGCCGATATCAACTATACCACAATACAAGACTGATTTTTAACTCTTGAAATTACAATCTCAAACTTATTTGTTGGAGCTGAACTTCTTTTTCTCTTCATCTCAGTTAAATATGTCAAAATATAATTATTTGAAAATCTGTTTTAAAACTGATTTTTTATTCTTTGTTGAAAGATTCTGGGATTTGTGATGAAAAAAAAACATTTCTATACTGAAGTTAAAGTTTTTTAAGCAGTCAATAGATTTTGACTGATGAGCTCTTACAATAAGACAAGGTAAATTACGGAAAAGAGTTATTTTCATGAACAAAGGAGAAAGAAAGTTCGAAACTAAGATGATTCAGGGGATTTTATACATTCTAATATTCATTTATTAAAAATCACCAGAAGGCATTTTATTTTGAAGACATCCGTTCAGCATCTTCAAAATTCTCTTCATCTCAGGTTCTTTCAATAAGGAATAAAACAAGGACTTTCAATACAGGATTTTGTCATTGTTTGACAATACATTCAAATGTATATTCATTCGGATTTGTGATTTGAAAGAGAAAAAGAAAAGGTTAATATCACCTATTATGTTACCTCCATATAGCAGAAAAAAAAAAGAAAGAAAAGGAATAACAAGGAAAAAGAAATGAAAATATATATATATATATATATATATATATAGATATGTCATTCGCAAACAGATCTGTTTTGCTGTATCACAGCTCATCAGTACAGTCAGACATCAAATTGCTTCTAGCAAGGACTGAGAACTGGCCGAATTGACATCAGTCAGCAATTCTACCTGAGCTATAGGCGCTCTGTAGAAGAGGGTAGACTTTAGCATGTTATATACAATGTAAACACACGCTAGTAGCCAAGAGTGTTCAAATTCAATGGGCAAAAATATACTCAGTTATAATTTGAGGGAAAGAACAGTATAAAAATCAATAAAGACAAGTGGAAAAAATATTTTTCTCACCTATGCATTTCATCCTGTAATGGACTAATCTAAACAAAGAGTTGAAATGTATTTTATTTTAAATAAGGTATCTATAAAGAAATTGATTTCTCATAGCCCACAATATTTCTTTATAGATACCTGATTTAAAATAAAATTCATTTCAATTCTTTAACTTGATAAACTATGTCATGGAATGTGTACGTGAGAAAAATTAACTATTCCTCCTGTTTTCTTTATCTATTTCCATTATATATATATATATATATATATGGATCGAAATATATATATATATATATATATGGATCAAAATATATATATATATATATATATGGATCAAAATATATATATATATATATATATATATATATATATGGATCAAAATATATATATATATATATATGGATCAAAATATATATATATATATATGGATCAAAATATATATATATATATATATATATGGATCAAAATATATATATATATATATATATGGATCAAAATATATATATATATATATATATGGATCAAAATATATATATATATATATGGATCAAAATATATATATATATATATGGATCAAAATATATATATATATATATATATATGGATCAAAATATATATATATATATATATATATATATGGATAAAATAAAATATATATATATATATATATATATATATATATGGATCAAAATATATATATATATATATATATATATATATGGATCACTTAAATGTAGCTTAATTGAGTTTGAGTTTTGTTTAATGGTGTACAAACACCTCTGTGGGTTATTTAATGCCAAAAAGGTGGGGTTTTAAGGTATTTTCTTTTTAATGTTTGGTTGTCGTGAGAAGTTTGATTTTGCATATTTTAATGAAAATTGTTTTTATTCTTTTTGTTTTAAAAAACTGAAAATTTCTTTTTTTTTTTTTTTTTTTTTAATCATCTCACCCCAAGCAAGGCATTCCACTGCCACTATTGCACATGGGGCTACATAGGGGAAGGTAAAGAGAAGGAGTGGATAGACATAGGGAATGTCAGGAGAAAGGTGATAGATGAGTAAGGATAGCGAGGATGAGTGTCGGGCAGATGGGAAGAGTGTTTGATAGAATGGGAGCAGGTTAGTGTGTTAGGAGGTGTCTATTGACCTTACATTTAAACTCCTGGAGATTGTAGCCGTCGGGGAAGCAATTGTTTGGAAGAGAATTCCACAGTCGGGAAGTGCGAGGAAAGAAACTGTTGGAGTAGAAGTTACGGCTGCATTTTATCGATTTCACTGTAAAAGGGTGGGATCTAGTTGCTAATCTAGTATTTCGTGCAAATTCGTATTTAGGGGGCACCAGTGATCTAAGTTCATCGGAGCAGAAGCCGTGAAAGTATTTATAGAAGAGACACAGCGAAGCCACGTCTCGCCGGTGGGAGAGAGACTGCAGGCGGTCTGCCAAGTCGGTATCTATCACATTACAGACCCTCCTCTGAACCTTATCGAGAAGCCCGAGGAGAACAGCAGGGGCACCCGACCAGATATGGCAGCAGTATTCAATGCACGGGCAGATGGTAGATTTGTAAATGTGCAGGATAGATTTAGACGGAAAAAACTTCCGGGCCCTACACAGAGAACCGACTTTCATAGCAGCGGATTTAGCAATGGATTCGATATAGTCATTCCATTTGAGGTCCGCTGAAAGTGTGAGACCAAGGAGGCGTAGTGTTTTACTCTCTGGGAGGCAAGCCTGGTCCATGCTAATGGGAGGTAGGTGAGATTGTCGATGATGGTTAATTGACAGTAGCTTCGTTTTAGAAGCATTAAAATTTACTAGCCATTTCTTACCCCAGTCCAATATGGATTGGAGGTCTTTTTCAATCTCGGCTGCAAGTTTAGCTTTGACGCCTACACCAGATTTTTGTTGGAGGCGAGAGTAAACTGTGGTGTCATCGGCGTACAAACCTATTTGGGTTCTTATGGAATCAGGGAGATCATTAATATATATCAGGAAGAGTGTAGGACCTAAGATGGAGCCTTGGGGGACACCTGCGTTTGTATGGTAGTTCTGAGAGGCATGTCCGTTTAATACCACTTTCATTGTGCGGTTAGAGAGGAATGACTGGATTAGTTCAAACAAATGCCCAGTTATACCATAGCTCCGCAGTTTACATAGAAGGCCAGCATGCCAAACTCTGTCGAACGCCTTAGATATATCCAATGCAACGGTTCGAGCTTCGCCATTCCTGTCGAGTGCCTGGTATATGTACTCGGTGATGGTCGTTAGCATATCAGCAGTAGACCTGGTGAAGCGGAAACCATATTGCTTGTCCGAGAGGAGCCTGTGTGCTGTGAGATGCTGAACCACCTCGGCGTTGATAATGGCTTCGAACACTTTGCCAAAGATCGGAAGAAGGCTGATAGGGCGGTAATTTGCAGGGTCAGAGGGTTCTCCAGTGTTTTTAAATATAGGAACTATAGAGGAAGATTTCCAACAGGCAGGAAAGCAGGAAGCAGATAGGCAGAGGTTGTAGAGCTTAGAAAGGACAGAGGAGAGTTCAGGGGCACATTTCTTTAAGACTATGGTTGGGATTCCGTCACCACCACTCGCTTTGTGAGGGTCAAGTTTTAAGATAATCTTAGAGACAAGCGAAGGTGTAATGTGGACATCATTCAGTTGTGCCTCGGTTCTAGGTGAGAAGTCGGGTGTAAAAACTCCAGACGAGTCCAGACTCGAATTGTTCGAGAATCTGCGGGCAAAACATTCAGCCTTATCTGCTGGGGAGGTGAGGACCTCAAATTTGTTGATTAGCGGGGGTATTGTGGACTTGCTCTTGTTAAGTACTCTTTTACAGAGTCGCCAGTAGTCTTTAGAGCCGAATTTAGAGCATGCTATGCGTTGCTTCATTCTGGCAGCAAACAACATCTTAGCTTCGTTAAGTACCCTTTTACACTTATTACGAGCTGAAGTGAAAAGGCGTCTGTTTTGTTCCGACGCATAGTTACGATAAAGTCGGAAGAAATGATTCCGGTGGGCAATGGCAGCTGAACAAGCGGGTGAGAACCATGGAGACGAATGAGATTTAAGCTGGAATTTCCTAGCAGGGATGAAGGCATCAATGCCAGCCTTAACCCAGGAGGAGACCTCGGATGCACATTCTTCGATGGGAAGACTAAAGACGTTGTTCCAAGGGATGTCACAGAGGAAGTCTCGGAACGAATCCCAGTCTGCTCTTTGATAGCAGTATGATATTCTACTTATCTGTGTTTCATGGGTCGGGCGGGAGTGGAGTGAAATATTGACGGACACTACAGTGTGGTCAGAGTTTCCAATTGGGCAGAGTTGTCTGGTAGTGCAAGAGTCTGGGATGGAAGTGAAGCAGAGGTCTAGAAGTGAGTTCCTTCCGTTAGGGTTGTCGGAGAAACGCGTGGGGAAGTCCACTACTTGCGTAAGGGATTGGGTGATTGAAAAGTTCATGGTGTGGACACCAGCAGGGTCAGTGACAGCGTTCTTCAGCCACTTGGTGTGGTGGGCGTTAAAGTCACCAAACACGAATACATGGGCAGAGGGATGGGTAGAAATGGCTTTGTCAATATTGTCAGAAATGATGTCAAGTAATGAACAGTCAGGGGAGGAAGGAGAGCGGTACAGAAAGAAGAGATAGCTAATCGAGCTGAGAAGTGAGAGGCGGAAGCACATGAAAGAATGATCTGGGGATTCAAAAGATGACACCCTAGCTAAGGGAAGGTGTTCGCTGACATAGACACCAAGCCCATGCATATGAACATTGGAGTCCTTCCTGAAGAGGGGAAGGTAGCCAGGAACGCAGAACTCAGATGAGGGGATAGAAGGGTTAAGATTAGTTTCACATAGGGCTAATATATCAGGTGAGTTATTATGGAGGAAAGAATCTACGCTGGGGAAGTTGGTGCGGATGCCGCGTATGTTAGTGAAAGAGATGCAGACAGGTTTTTAGTATTTATTATGACTAGTTTTGTATTTAAATCTTTTTGCTGAGAATAATGTTTTTTCTTCAAAAATGTGTATTTTTTTTATAAAATCTATTTTCGTGTATATATATTTTTATAAAAGTCTATTTTCGTGTATATATATTTTTATAAAAGTCTATTTTCGTGTATATATATTTTTATAAAAGTCTATTTTCGTGTATATATATTTTTATATTTTCATAGTGTTTTGACTTCAGTTTGGTGGTTAACTATTTGCCCATAGGTGGGACCCTAACAGGTGTTACCACTCCAGGTTAGGGTGGACCTGAGAACAATAGCAATTTAGATGTGGTTCCATGCTACTCACAACTACCCAATCAGAGGCCTTGCTGCCAGATGCACTTTACCATCGTGCTCAAGACCAGAGCTTAATTGAGTAAAATACAGTGGTGGCTGACATGTTATCTCTACGGTTTCAAGTGTAAACCGTACTATCATTTTGCACTGATATTTTTGTTTTTTTGATAACCAGATTTATAAGGTTCAAACTGTCCCCACCAATTTCAATAAAAATAAATGCAAAGACATGAAACACTTGCATTCTTCCATTTCTTTTCTTCACCTCCTTCATCCATGTGACCTTCTCTCATTCATGGACTTGAGCTTCCTTTCTCAAATATACTCCCTTATAAAGAATGTAATTAGCATCAATTCACTCTTTCAAAACCAATGAGTATCAACCCAACTTTGCTCCTCTACAAGCACAGAAACATGTATTTTCACTATCAAAGGAGCAGTCAACATGAACAGGCCATCAACAAAAATATTGATTTCTTTTTCTTTAGATCTTCATTGTAACATTTCCTTTTTAGCACTTAAAAATTTTAGGTAAGAAAATCCCAGACACTTTTTGTATTTTCCAACTAAATTATCTGGACATTCTTTATACACATTGAAAAGAAACATGAGAAAAATTGTTTTACTTATTCTTTCTTGTCGTTCTGTCAGATTTCAATCCATATTTGATGTCCATTTGACCCCAAATCTACTCACAATGATAATTCCCCAGACAGGAACAATAATGACAGTTTCTATTTTTGAAAGATAGATTAATATTTACTAATTTTAGTGTCACAGGAAAAAAATATTTTTAAAAATAGCAAAGGTCTTGATTTACAAAAATTTGAAGTAAGAAAATCCCAAACACTTTTTGTATTTTCCAACTAAATTACCTGGACACACATAACACACGTCATCGACACAGAATGAAAAATTGGAGAGCTGAGTTCAAATCCAAGTTAAATTTGTTGCATTCACTTACACGCAAATAGCCTTCGAAAAGGTACTAATCCATCTTTTCTTTCTCCAGCTGTGGGTTAAATGGCAGGACAGATTGTTTTCTATAGCCTTGGTTGGCAGCCAGTCTACTGCAGAAAGTAATGGTAAACTACTGCAGGAAAATCTTCTACCCAGTTAGTTATGTCTCTTTTGAGTCATGATTGCCCAAGCATGTATCATGTATGGCACTTGATTGACTGACTCATGAAAATCATATGAGAAAAATTATGTGTTTTACTTAATCTTTGTCTTATTCTATCAGATTTCAATCCATATTTGATGTACATTTGACCCCAAGATCACATTTTTACTCAGTAACATCTCTCATGTTTCCAACAACTCATAACAACCAGATTATAAGTAATAGTCATTTTGCTGTTTCTCATTTTACAAGTATTTTTTGTATATTTAAATGTTAGGGGGTTTATGATTATCTACTCGCAGTGATAACTTCCCTTACAGGAACAATAATGACAGTTTCTATTTTTGAAAGATTCATTTTACTAAGTTTAGTGTCCCAGGAAAAAAAAAAAAAATTAACTGGAAAAGTTTTTGATTACAAAAGTTGTTTTAACCAAAAATATCGAAAAGCCAAGTTTGAATTTCAGTTGAATTTGTTGCATTCACTTATGCACAATTAACCTTGCAAAAGGTATTAATCCATCTCGTCTCCCTCTAGCTATGGGTTAAATGGCAGCACAGATTGGTTTCTATAGCCTTGGCTGGTAGCCAGTCTACTGCAGAAAGTAATGGTAAACTACTGCAGGAAAATCTACCCAGTTATGTCTCTTTTGAGTCATGATTGCCCAAGCATGTATCATCTATGGCACTTAATTGACTAACTGATAAAAATCATATGAGAAAAATTGTATGTGTTTTACTTATTCTTTATCTCATCATTCTTTCAGGTTCCAATCCATATTTGGTCTCCATTTGAACACAAAATCACAATTTTACTCAGTATTACTATCTATGGAAGTAACTGCTGGACAATCTTATAAAAAATGAAGGTAAGACTTGAAACAACCGAAATGTGGTTCTACAGAAGGATGCTGAGGATACCTGATTAGAAAACATGAGCAACGACAAGGTTTTGGAGAGAATGAACACAAAGAAAACTGATACTTAACATCAGGAAAAGACAGCTGAAGGTTTTGGGACATGTTGTGAGGAACGAGGGCTCGGAGAACCTGATGCACACGGGACTAATACAGGGGAAGAGAGATAAAGAAAAGCAATGCATAATATACTTGATAGACTTGAGCAGATGTCTGGTAAGTGAGGATTGAGTAGGATAATAGAAGAAGGGGTATTAAGAGTGATGTGATGGGAAGGTGTGGAGGGCCATAATCGCCTACAGGTATTTACAGAAATCAGTTTTCCTTTTCTTCCACCTCACAAAATGTGGAAAATGTATTGAAGGGGTCATTTTTAGCATTCTCAAAATTTCTTTTATCCAAAATACTTCTTCTATGTGCCATGTCCCTTCAGGATGTAAGCTATCATGGCTCTCCGCATCTTCCTATCCCTTGTAGCGCTTAACACCCTTTCTCTTGTTACTCGTTCCAAACTCCTCTGCCATTCATTTGCTCAAACATTTAAATCTAGAATATGAATGTATAGAAACTAGCATGGCCACAAAGTGAGGGATCAGTTTATACATTGATTATAATATAGAATTGATCCCCCATGTTTATCAAATTGTGATTAGGGATGAATCCACTTCTCTGTACTGATTAGCTACACCAACATGTCTTTTAGATTTATTTTTTCTTTTTCTATGTGCTATGTCCCTTCAAGATGAAGGTGATGATGGCCCTCCACATCTCCCTATCCCTTGTAGCTCTTAACACCATTTTTTCTTGTTACCTCTCCCAAACCCTACTGTGCCACTGATTTGATCAAGCCCATAAATCTAAAATATAAATGTATAGAAACAAGCATGGCCACAAATGAGGGATCAGTCATGTCTCTTTCGAGACATGATCACCTAAAGCATCTATCACATATAACACTTGATTGACTGATAACTGTTAAAATGAGATGTCATGGTTATTTTAGTTTAGTTTAGATGACAACTCATTTATTGTACACTCTAAAAGAATTTTTTTTTTTTTTTTTTAACAATTTCACCTCAAGCAAAGCAATAAAGCCACTAAGACAAAATGAGGTACTAAGCGTCAGAGTTTGAGTTTTGTTTAATGGCATATCAACCTATGTGTGTTATTTAATGCCAAAAAGGTTGGGTTTTAAGGTATTTTTTAACGTTTAGAGTGAGAAGGTTAATTTACTAAGATTTTAATGAAAATTTTTGTTTTTATTCTTTTTTATTTTAGAAAACTGAAAATATCTTCTAGTTTTGCATTCAAAAATGTTTTCATAATAATAATTTTTTTATTTTCCAATCAATAATGTGTTATGATAAAAATCTTTCCTTCTAAAATGAATTGTTGGTAAAATTTTTCGTTCAAAAACGTATATTTTTCTATAAAAGTTTTTTTTATGTATATATTTCTATAAAAGTGTGCTTTTATACTTTCATGGTGTCTTGACCCCAGTTTGGGTGGTTAACAATATTTGCCCTTAGGTGGGACCCTATCAGGTGCTATCACTCCACGTCAGGGTTGACCTGAGAACAGCAATTAAGAGGTGGTTCCTTGCTCCTCACAACCCCCCAATCAGAGGCCTTGCTGCCAGATGCAGTTTACCATCATAGAGTTTGAGAGAATATGAGAAAAAGAAAACAATATTAAGGAGAGAGAACAATTAAAGAACCTAAAACAGTAGATAATGATTGACACTGCATTTAAATTTTTGAAGATCAAAATTGACTGGAAAGCAAGAAGCTGGAAAAGAGTTTCACGAATGAAAAGTGTGATAAAGGAAATTTGACAGAACTTTCAGTAACATCTAGCAATTTAAACTGTAAGATAATTAGACCTTACTGCCAATCTAGTACTGTTCTTAAATTAATTGAGTCAAGAATATCATCGGAACAAATACAATGAAAATATTTACAAAAAGGCACAGGGAAGCTATATTACAGTCTTCAAAAGTGGGGAGGGCCAGCCTTAGTTTGAAAATCTATTATCTGAAATCATATGTAATAATTTTAGACTTGTATAGCACAAGTTAAAATTGAACATAATGAGAGCCCAATTGTCCTGTGTCAATTCACTCGGTGGGAAGTGAGAGGCTACCTTGAAAATCAATATTTATGATTCTGGCTTTTATCCGAACTTTAAAATGAATATTGATATTAAAATGAAACCTGCAATTACACCAACGACTAATAACATTCTTTGATTTCTCAGAGGTATTGACAAGGCTTATTTTTGTCTTGTATGGGTTTAATATAAAAATAAAGGATAAAGAATATTCTTTTCCTACAATTTTTTAAAAGGGGAGGATTTGCTTGTGTAGAGTTGGCTAAAATGTTTATTTGCTTATAAAGATAGAAAATTTAATTTATAAACCAAACAAATTTTTGACCAACCAAATACTTCTAAGAAATATACACAAGATATTCTCTCACCACTTTTTTCTTTTTAAATTATTGTTCATCAAATGCATGACCCAAGAGCCACTCAAGGTAAACAACTGCTACATGAGGCTATTGTAAGGGTATACAAAGAGGCAGTGCATTGTGGTGAATTAAATATCAACTCAGAATGAGAAGTCAGAGAGCAAGTTCAAATTCTAGTTGAACTTTTGCATTCACTTAATTGCAAGTACCCTTAGGAAATGAATTAATCTTTTTCCTCAAGGTATGGGTCAAGTAACAGAACAAATTGGGTTCTATAGCCTCAACTAGTCCACTGTAAAAAGTAATGGCCAGCTACAGCAGGAAAATCTTCTGTTCAGTCAGTCATGTCTCTTTCGAGACATGATCACCTAAGCAAGTATCATGTATGGAACCTAACTGACAGATACAAAGAGACAGTAAGAGGATAGATAACGGTTGATTCAAGATTTGAAGAGGTTAATATTGTGGTGGTCGGGGACACATCCTTTTCAGAGTTCACTTCACAGTGTAGCACTTCTGGGTAAGAAACAGTTTGAATAAAACTTGCTCCCTAAGGGTGAAATATGAAGGGATTACTCATGAGTCAACTCATGCTTACTCTCTTCTTATTCATCATCCAAAAGGCTACATAAACACTTTTGAACTATCAAAGTTTGAAAAAGATTACAGAGTTTTAGATATGAGCACGCTCTTGTAAAGGCAGGTCATTGCAGATTTTAATTGCTTAATTTAGTAGCATACCAACATTTGTGGATTATTTAATGCTGAAATGTAAATATTTTGTCATAAGTTCTTAAGATAATAATGGCTTTGCTGATGCAGATATTACTAATTAACCCATGGCTATGAGGAGAAGTGGATTGTTAATTTTCAAGAGTATTTGCAACTTAAGTGAATATAATGAACCCTGATTAGAATTGGAACTTGGCTCTGATTAAAAGTTCCAAGCTATTATACTTTGCACCACCTGCACATCCAAGCTTACATCATGCATTATTCCCAAGTTGTCACTGGTACTGACTAATCTCGACTTTGGTTGATCAAGTGGAAACCATTGTTTCACTATGATGTGGCTCTAAGCCCCGCATGGCAGAGGTTATTTAATTTCTGGTGTGGTACAAGAAACTGATAATTTTTCCAATGTCTTTAACAAAGAATTGTACATACAGGACGAGAGAAATTCCTTTGTGATGGTGAAGTTTTATGTATAAATTGTGACCTTTAAATTAGAGCAGCTGCATGTCGAAGTGTTTTATGGGAATGCTGACACTTAGTTTGAAGACAGTAACTGGTTCCAAGATGGAAGAAAAAATCATAAATAAAAAAAAAAGAACAAATCCTGTTATGATTTACAATAAAGTATTTTTTCCAGACCAAAATAAGAAAAATAATATCAAGCACAGGAAATGTGTTTGATGAATGGTTTATGTTGTAAGAATTATCACAGAAAATTATTTCATGTCATTTTGTGGATTAGCCTGACCACTAAGATAATTCTCTTTATTTTCATAGAAATATTAGTTTGAGTTTTGTTTAAGGGCATATCTATCTGTGGGTTATTTAATGCCAAAAAGCTGGGGTTTTAAGGTGTGTTTTTAATGTTTGGTTGTAGTGGGAAGGTTGATTTCGTCAGATATTAATGAAAATTTTTTGTTTTTATTCTTTTTTATTTTAGAAAACTGAAAATGTCTTCTAGTTTTGTATATAAAACTGTTTGCTGAGAATAATTTTCTTTTCTTTCAAAAATGTGTTATGGTAAGAATTATTTCTTTAAAAATGTATTGTTGGTAATATTTTTCCTTCAAAAATGTATATTTTTCTATAAAAGTCTATTTTTATGTAAATATTTCTATAAAAGTGTATTTTTATACTTTCATAGTGTTTTGACCCCAGTTTGGGGGTTAACTGTTTGCCCATAGCTGTGACCCTAGCAGGTACTACCACTCCGAGTCAGAGTGGACCTAGGAACAACAGCAATTAAGAGGTGGTTCCATACTCCTCACAACCTCCCAATCAGAAGCCTTGCTGCCGGATACAGTTTACCATCATGCCCAGGAATATGGTAAATATTAATTTAGTATATTACAAAACAAAATAGAGTACTAGCTGAGTTGAGTATGGCAAAAGGCCATCAGTGTGAGATAACCGGTGAATACTGAACTTATTCCTGACAACCTAACTTGCTAAGAACTGCTTCATGGCAAAGTCCCAAAGAAAACCATTCTGAATATATTAAGAAGATAGAATTAAGAAACAAAAATATATGTATTCATTCTAAACATCTTTAATTAAAACTTTGAATTAACTGCCATATGAAAAAAAAAAACTTGCTATAATCAAATATTGTGTCAGTGTATTTTTCAAAGGGAAACTTGCTGTAAACATTGCTATACATGCAATATGGAATAGGATTGGCTTGTTTTATATATAAAGTCTCATGGAAAAGTATTGGAATGGCAAGACCAATTCCTTAGCCTTTGTTCTTCACTAAACACAGTTGGTTTTAAAATCAGAAGAATTTGCGACAAGAGTCCATAATTTCAGCTTTTATTTCCTAGTATTTACATTTAGATGTGTTAACTTAGGACAAATCACCTTTTGTTTGAACCCACCCACTTTCCAAGTGAGCAAAACTAGTGGGACACATGACTGACAGGCATTTCTTGTTGACCAGACATTGCTTTTCAGATTGAGTGTTTAAACATTAATTGCTTTGAATTACTACTCTTTGTTTCAGGCTTGAATTTCACCAGTAAAGACTGCAGTTCTTGTTAAAAAAGATAAACTAACATAAAGAGGAGAGAGGAAAGCAGACCATTTTGAAATTGTAAAAAAATGGAAAATTGTTTACAGCCATTGGATAAACATTTGGTGTAGTCAACACGACAACTTAGAATATCCTGAAACAGAATGAAATTATTGGTGCACTGAGCAACAGACATAGAAAAGATTGGCTAAGGAAGACAGCAGCAGTTGATGACAAACTGTGAGAAAAATCCTGAAAACAACAGTGACATCACTAACAATCTCTCCAGTGCAGAGGTAAAGGTTTCACAACCCACCATATGAAAAAGACTTCAAGAGGCCATCACAAGATGTTTACTACTCATCAACAGAAAGAATAGAAAAGCCAGATTGAAATTTGCAAAGAAGTACAGAGATGAGTGACAAAAATTCTGGGAAAAAATTTTATGGACTGATGAGACCAAGATTAATATCTACCAAAGTGAAGGAAAGATCAAAGTGTGTGAAAGAAAGGATCTGTATATGATCTAAAGAATAGAAGCTTATCTGTGAACAATGATAGAGATAGCGCCTTGGCTGCTTCTGGAAAGCATTCATTTATATTTATTGATCATGTAACTCATTATTGTAGTATGAGAATGAGTTAAGAAATCTACGGAAATGCATCCAAACTAATTAGAAGGGAGTTTATCATACAGCAGGGCAACGACTCAACACACTGCCAACATGAAAAGAACTTCATCATGACAAAAAAGGGGAGAGTTTTAGAAAGACAAAGTCGATCACTGGGCAATAACCCAATAGAACATACATTTCAGCTGCTGAAGAGGAGACTGCAGGATGACCTCACCCCATAAAACAAACAATAATTGAAAGTGTGTGTTAAGGTCTTGAAAAGCATTACAAATGAAGAATACAATAGTTTGGTGATTTCCTTGGGTCACAGGATTCTTGCTCTGGATGATTGCTGGTCTAGGAGAAAAAAAATCTGAATTCAAATTTGTGGATGACTGTTTGGAGACTGACATTACATTTATTCTTGTCAGTTCTAAAAAGTGTGTCTAGTTCTCCAAAAATCTATTATAATAATCAGTAGCTCGAGTAATTTGGCAGCTCAGTTCTACACACTTCTAGTCGGCCATCCAATCTGATAATTGTTGGGAGAGTTCTCTCGTCACATAATACTGTGCAAATGATATCAGGCAATTGTGCTGCCATTGAGGACATTGTTAAATGATAATCTAAAGGTCAGGCATGATTTGAAGAAGAGGCTGCATTATTCTTAAGAAAGAAATCCTTGGTTCTCACTCCTATTGATTTCCTGCAACAGTCTGCGAATGCCATCTAAAGGCAAGAGGCTTATATAGTGTTCTACTCACAACTTTTCAGTCAATGTTGATGAGCTCAGAAATGAAATACTAATTCACCATTAATGACAATATCAAAAGGCAATGTGAATTTTAACTGCGAAGTTGAAAGTTAGAGATTATTAAATGTGAAATAACTGGCATTCTTTATTCTTGAAACTGACAATGGAATCTAGTGTCTTATGGTAATGTTTGGAAACTGGTTTCTTTTAATTAATTTGCAAAGTTTTGAATTTACCTTTTGTTGAAATGGATAAATTCTATACTGATGTATTTTTATTTTATAAGCGTTTCACCCCAAGCAAGGCATGTCACTGCCACTACTGCACAGGGGGCTACATAGAGTGGAGAAAGGATGATTAAATATAGGAAATGTCAGAGGGTGGGTGATAGGCGGGTAAGGATACCGAGAATGAGGGTTGGGTAGATGAGAGTGTTCTGAGAATAATTGGGAGTTAGTGTGATAGGAGGTGTCTATTGACCCTACATTTAAACACCTGGAGATTGTAGCTGTCGGGAAAGCAGACTTGTGGAAGGGAGTTCCACAGGTGGGAAGCGCGAGAAAAGAAGCTGTTGGAGTAGAATTTATGGTTACATCTTATTTGCTTAACTGTAAAAGGGTGGGACCTAGTTGCTAATCTAGTATCTCGTGTAAATTCTTGCTTAGGTGGCACCAGTGATCTAAGCTCATCGGAGCAGAAGCCATGAAAGTACTTGTAGAAGAGGCACAGGGAAGCCACATCACGCCGGTGAGAGAGTGGTTACAGCCGGTCTGCCAAGTCAGTATCAACCACGTTACAGATCCTCCTTTGAATTTTGTCAAGAAGCCCAAGGAGTGCAGCAGGGGCACCCGACCAGATATGGCAGCAATGATCTTTTTCACCTCCTTATGAAGAATCACAGATGCATAACCGATTTATTTGTGGGAATGATCAGATAGTTTGAGAGTACCCTGAGAATTCAACCTTCAAATCAGGCAACCTTTATCTCTTCCAATGATACTGAATTTCCAAATGTTACTCACATTTCTTTGCCTCATCCAAAGTTTAAAATAAAATAAATCAAATTCTTTTTATGCAGCATTGTTCTCAATTTCCATTGCACATGACATCACACCATTTCAAAAGTCCAGCTTCCCAAAAAATATCAGGATGTAGATACAGGAATTCTAACAACCACACAGACACCATATCAATTCTTTATAATGATCGACAAAATCAAAATAACTAACAAAAATAACAAAATTTGATCTTCAAACAGCTTATCCACAACTTCAAGCACAACACATGATCTAAAAATTGAAAAGTATAATGCTACCTCAATATACTTTATTCAAACACATTTTATATATATATATATATATATATATATAAAAAGGAAAACACAGCACGTCATTTAGATTGGTTATCAATTATTATAATTCATTTCTATGAGCTAAATTAGCTCATTTCATCAGACCCCACTATATTTGTTCCATTCAGTACAAATATTTTCCTGGATTAAGTATTTCTTTAACATGTAAAGGAAAACAAGTAAAAGAATTTAAAATCAGAGACATTAGCGTTATCTCAGTTGGGAATCTAGACCAGTCTCGAATATATCATTCTTGTTGGATTATCCTAGCCATTTAATGACTTTTTATATATATATATATATATATATATATATGCATGTGAGTATTTTCTACTGCTGTTATTTTGTGGATATCCATATGTTTAAGTAGACATTCTGTTTGTAAGGAATGTGAATTAAACCTGCCAGCTGAACATTTGGGAGACTCAAAAAAATGTGTTCTCCAACAAAACAAAAATGTTATGGTGCTGGAAAAACTTAAAAAAAAAAAAAAAAAAAAAAAAAAAAAAAAAAAATCAAACAAATCTTTCTTGTTGGTCGTATTCAATGAAAGATTTTTGAAAGAAAAGTTACTATCCAAGGGTGTTTTTATATATATATATATATATTGTCATCCTCAGACAGATCTGTTTCGTTGTATCACAGCTCATCAGTACGGTTAGACTGCTTTTTAACCCAGGATTGAAACCCGACCGAATTGGCGTCAGTCGGCAATTCTACCTCTGGGCTATGGTTGTTCGGTAGAAGAAGGCAGACTTTTTAGCACATATTATTATTATACATGCCCAATAACCAGAATGCTCTAATTCATTTTTCTTATATATATATATATATATATATATATACACACACACACACAAACATACACACAAGTGAATAAGGAACGAAGAAAAAATTGACAATATTCAAAACAATTTTAAATAGTGCTCGATATACAATATAGAGCTGTGAATATTTATTATAAATTATATTTTAGAACATGTACAAATTATTTACTACAAAGTTTACATTTTGTTTTGACATTAAAATGACAATGTCACATCAGGAGATGTGGAAAGGAATGGAAAGTCTTTTTCTGATATTTGGTGAGTTGTGTGTGAGATGTAGGTGGGTTGAGGAATAAGTGAGTAAGTTTTGTAAATTGTCCATTAGAATTTTTAGTGAAAAGAGGGAATAGGTAGGGGATATAGTTGTTTAACGAATGTGTCAAAAATCTTTTTACAGCACAGAAAAAGGTCCTTCTGCATTTGTATTGCTCTTTCAGATAGCAATCTGAGCATAAATATTACATTCCTTGTTTCGGTATCTTTAATGAAGCCACGCTGTTCTTGGTCTCTCTCTGGGCTGATGCTGCTGCACACACTATGAAACAGAATTTGTATGATCAGTTGTGTTATGGGACTCATTTAGCTTATAGCTTGGTGGTGTTCACATTTATTTTTGCAGTGCTATGATAAAATGAAAAACATCAATTTATTTAGGTCTTCCAGTATCTCACCATTATTTTTGTAATTTTGTCTACACCAAAATTGTTTTAGGCTCTCAACATCTGTTACAATGCCATCTGATTCTGCAGTTTTGTTTCTATTCAATTGCAGCTTCCAGTTTGAATTTCAATATTTCTGGTTTAGTGGTATTTCTATGTATTATCAGTTGTTCTCTCTTGTCATGGAAGAGATCTATATATTATTCCCACAGCTGAGGAATTTCTTTTTTCCAATGAGTGTTCCCTTTTTGGATTTTATACATCCTGTTGAGGAGCAGGTCTTTTGTTCTGTTCTATTTTATACATGTCTTCTTTTTTAGTCAATCACTATTTCTGCACCTTTGTAGTTGTGCCATTCCTCTTTAGCCCGTTTACATCTGCTCCTTATTTCCTTGTGTAGTTTTCTGTATTCCATTCCATGTCTTGGTATTGTTTTCTCTCACTTTTGCATCATGCTGAGAATCTCATTTCTTTCTTTTTATGCCTTTGGGATAACGTCATTTGCTGATGCCACTGATACTTACTTTGGTGCATCCTATTTTGAATTTCCATATTCAATTTGTTCCTTGTACTTTTTTCACACTGTGTTGAGGTTGTTTATCAGTCTGAGTGCTGAAGTTTCATCCTTTGTTTACATATAATCAGAATGTGGTCACTTCCGCAGTCAACACTTGGGTAAGTTTTGCAATAAACACCTGCATTCTTGAATCTCCTGTTTATAGTTATATGGTCAGTTTGGTTTTTCATGTTATACTCTGCACTTCGCCATATCCATAATTGTCTCGGGTGTTCTTGAAACCAGGTGTTGGTTATTACCTGTGCACCACTGGACCTATTTTTCTTCTCAGTCATTGTGGTTTTCTAATCCAAAGTTGTCAACTGTTACACCTTCCCTCTCCTTTCCTATTCAGGTCTCACATGATAATTCTAATTTTTTTGGTTTTATACTGAGCTTTGGCATTGTCCGGTATGGAGTAGAAAGATTCTGTTTCCTCCTCAGTGCTTTGCGTTGCCATTCATACACAACTGTAACAGTTATGTTGAAGGCTTTTCTGTCAGTTTTACCATGAAAACTTTCAAATAACTGGCAGTATCCAAGAACACATGTTCTTCATGTATTAATCTAACTCCCTTTTCATTATTTTTACTAGCTGTGTATATAATTCTGTGGTTGTCACTGATGAAATCTCTATTGTTTGGCCACCTAGTTTCACATATTCCTATGATGTTGATATTCAATGTTCTTGTCTCTCGATATTTTACAGCTGTCCACAGTTGTTCAACAATTAAATTTTACTTTTTAAAGATTTTACTGCATGACAATCTAATCTAATTGGAATATTATAAAGAATAGCTTAAATAAATAAAATATGGTAAAGAATTCTGGTTATAGTTCATTCTAAACAGAATTGATTCCTTCAAATTTTTAAGAATTATCACTGAATATTAAAAGTAATATTCAAATATTAGGCATGTAGAGTTATTAAAAACTAGCAGTATAAAAAATATTTGAAATAATAAATTGCGACAATTTACCAATCGCATCTATATATATATATATATATATATATATATATATATATATATGGACACTAGCAGTATAGCCCGGCGTTGCTCGGGTGTAATGAAAGCTTTAAAACTAATCCATGGGACTGCAGCTCAGACTCTTTGGACATTGGCACAAAAGACTAAAAAGCAATAGTTGTTTCCAGTTAAAGCGAAACCGTAGACTAAGAAAAATGAATGGATGTAAGTAAAATCTTCTGCACTATTGAAAGAACTGCAAACTTGAAACTTCTGAATATCGTTTCTTCTGTCTTTGTCTATGAGCGTATCAAATTTGATTAAAATCGGACCACTCCTTCTATAACCCGATTTTTTTTTATTATTGATTTTCGATATTGATTGGAGGCACCTCGACACAAAACCTAGCTAAGAACACTCACAGATGCTTATAGTACAACTGTGTAAATTTTCAAGAAAATACTGTTTCGGGGTCTATAGGTAATGGATACACACACACAAAGTTCCATTTATAAATAAGTTTAGATATTCTACACTTTTGGCAAAACATTGGAATTAATCCAGGCATTTTTCAGTTAAACTTTTCATGCATTTTGTCTATTAAAATGCTGAGATGAGGTAGAAATGAAAAGTTAATGCATCAAGAGGTTCTTCTTGATGGTCTGAGTAGCAGCCAGAATTAACAGATTCAAAATCATTAAGAAATCTTCCTGTGTATTTTCTATTCTGTTGGATGAAAACACAACAGAGTTCAGTGTAAATCTGTGCCAAGAAGGTCAATTCCTACATATTTGAACTGTTGACCTTGTATAGTTACCATTATTTTTTTAATATAAATCAACTTTAAGAGCAACAACAAAAAATACTAATATAAGTCCCCCCTATATATATATATATATATATTGTGTGCATTTTGGCAGCATTTTTTTCATTAATGCAGGTTTCAAATATGCCTAGCCATAGATGATGTGAATGAGCAAAAACAAGGCAAAAATGCATGGAAATTTCAGATTTAAGTTTGAGGTTTTTTAAGGCAAGTTTAAGAAGATTGAGAGCTCGACAGGCTCCAAAGGAGAATCAGTAATGAGATAGGCACTTCCCCACCGATGAGATGTGGCCTCCATTTGTCTGTTCTATAAATACTTTCATGGCTCCAACGAACTTAAGTTACTGGTACCTCTGCAACAGGTGTTTACTCGTGCAACCAGATTGGCAACTGGGTCCCACCCATTCACAGATTAATCAAATGCAGATGACAATTCTACCCCTGCAGCTTCTTCTCTCGCACTTCCCACTTGTGGTACTCACTTCCATATTCTTGCTTTCCTGACGGCTACAACCTCCAGGAATTTAAATGCAATGTCAATACTCATCTATTAACCACTTGACTAGTTCTTTCACCACCCTGTATATCCTTTCCTTTCTCTCCACCTTTGCAACTGTCATCACACCTGTATTCCCATCCTTCTCTTGCTCCTTTCTAATTGGTTTGTCTTCCTCTTCACACTCTTCTAATTCATCTTTTTACTCTTATGTAGCCCCCTGCACATTAGTGGCATTACCGCCTTGCTCAGGGTGATTCGATTAAAAAATTTGTAGAGAAGAAAGAAGAAAGGGAAACAAACAACTTCCTTTCTAAGTGCATGAGTCTTTCTGACTCTCACTCCACATCATTGTAACCAATAATGAATAAAAACAGTTTATATTTTCATTTTATATATAAAATGAAAATATAAACTTGTGTTCCTTGTTTGTCAGCCAAGACAATTGTTTCCATAGTAGCAGAACCAGGTTATATAATAAAAAACCCAAATCAAAACATGTCTTCTCATGGGAAATATTTGCATATTCTGCATATGTTTTAGTATTATAAAAGTCTAAGAGCAAAGCATTTTTTATCATTCTTTTTTCTTTCAGCCTTTTCATTCTGTCTGGGCTTACGGCCATATCATGTTGAATACACCGGTTCTTGCTCGATCACCAAAGTTAAGCAATGTTGAGCCTGGTCAGTACTTATATGGGTGACCGCTTGGGAATACCAGGTGCTATAAGCGTTTAGTGATGGATATGCATTGTGGTGCAGTGGATATCGGATCGGAAAGAGAAATCGGTGAGCTGAGTTCGAATTCCAGTTGAATACTCTGCATTCACTTAAGCACTGGTACCCTTGGGAAAGGTATTAATCCGTCCCTTCCCTCCAGTTATGGGTTAAATAACAATTGTAGGACTTGGGGACCCTGCCCTTAAAAACGAAATCCCAATGAATCTTGATATGCAAAAAGAAAAAAGTGTTACAAGACACAAAACTTACATAAAAAACAATAAATTGTTGAAAGAAAAACGTATTATCAGCAATAAATAAATAAAATTTAGTTGGCAATAAATGACCCACCGAGGTGTTGATATGCTATAAAAACAAAACAAGCAACAAAACAATCATTCTGTCTGTAAACTAAATTCTTTTATTTTCAATCATCTTACAAAGCATTCTACTTCCACAGCTGTGCATATATATATATATATATATATATATATATATATATACACACATATGGGAAAGGGATGAGAAAGAAGGGTTAGTTATAGGTAATGTCAGGAGGAGTTTTTTTTTTTTTAATATCACTCCAAGCAAGGCAGTCCACTGCCACTATAATACAGGGGGTTACACAGAGCGACTGAATATAGGAAATGTCAGAGGGAGGGTGATAGACAAGTTAGGATGTACATAGGGAGAGAGTTGGAGAGAGTGGGTGTGAGTTAGTGTGTTAGGAGGTGTCTATTGACCCTACATTTAAACTCCTGGAGGTTGTAGCCGTCGGGGAAGCAAGCATGCGGTAAGGAATTCCACAGGTGGGAAGTGCGAGGAAAGAAGCTGTTGCAGTAGAAATTGCGGTTACATTTCATCGGTTTCACTGTAAAAGGGTGGGACCTAGTTGCCAATCTAGTATCTCATGCAAACTCACATCTAGGGGGCACCAGTGATTTAAGTTCGTCAGTGCAGAAGCCATGAAAGTATTTATAGAAGAGGCACAGGGAAGCCACGTCACGTTGGTGAGAGAGTGACTGCAGGCGGTCAGCCAAGTCGGTATCAATCACATTACAGATTCTTCGCTGTATTTTGTCAAGAACCCCGAGGAGAATAGCAGGAGCACGCAATCAGATGTGGCAACAGTACTCAATACACGGGTGGATGGTAGATTTATATAAGTGCAGGATAGATTCAGACAGAAAGAATTTCCGGGCCCTGCACAGAGAGCCGACTTTCATAGCAGCGGATTTAGCAATGGATTCGACGTAGTCATTCCACTTGAGGTCCGCTGAGAGTGTCAGGCCAAGCAGGCATAGTGTTTTACTCTCTGGGAGGCAAGCCTGTTCCATGCGAGTGGGAGGGAGGTGCGGTCGTCTGTGGTGGTTAATTGACAGCAGCTTAATTTTGAACAAATTGAATTTTACGAGCCATTTCTTACCCCAATTCACCACGGATTGGAGGTCCTTTTCAAGCTCGGCAGTGAGGTTCGCCTTGTCATCAACACCAGATTTTTTATTGAGGCAAGAGTAAACTGTGGTATCATCAGCTTGCATGCCTACTTGTGATCTTATGGCATTGGGGAGATCATTGATGTAGATTAGAAAGAGCGTAGGACCTAGGATAGAGCCTTGGGAGACACCTGCATTTGTAGGGTAGTTCTGGGAGGCATGTCCATTTAATACCACCTTCAGTGTGCGGTTAGAGAGGAATGACTGGATTAAGTCCAACAAAGGTTCAGTTATGCCATAGCTTCGCAGTTTCCGTAGAAGGCCAGCATGCCATACTCTGTTGAATGCTTTAGAGTTATCCAAGGCAACGGTTTGGGCTTCACCATTCTTGTTGAGAGCCTGGTATATATACTCACTGATGGTTGTTAGCATATCAGCAGTAGACCTGGTGAAGCAAAAGCTATCCTGTTTGTCCAAGAGGAGCCCGTGGGCTGTGAGATGCTGAACGACCTCAGCATTGATAATGGCTTTGAACACTTTGCCGAAGATCGGAAGAAGGCTGATAGGGCGGTAATTTGCAGAGTCCGATGGTTCACCAGTGTTCTTGAATATTGGAAACACAGAAGACTTCCAACAGGCAGGAAAGCAGGAGGAAGATAGGCAGAGGTTGTAGAGCTTAGAAAGGATAGAGGAGAGTTCAGGGGCACAATTCTTCAAGACTATGATTGGGATTCTATCCCCATCACTTGCTTTGTGAGGGTCCAGTTTTGAGATTATGCTAGAAATCAGTGAGGGCGTGATGTGGACGTCATTCAATTGGGCCTCAGTTCTGGATGGGAAATTGGGTGCGACTCGAATTGGTTGAGAATCTACGGGCAAAGCATTCAGCCCTGTCTGCTGAGGAGGTGAGGACCTCAAACTCTGATTAGTGGGGGTATTGAGGACTTACTCTTGTTAAGTATGCCTTTACAGAGGCGCCAGTAGTCTTTGGTACCGAACTTAGAGGATGCTATGTGCTGCTTCATTCTGGCAGCAAACAGCATCTTAGCTTTGTTAAGTATCTTTTTACACTTATTACGAGCTGAGGCAAAAAGGCGCCTGTTTTGGTCTGACGCGTGGCTACGTTAAAGCTGGAAAAAGTGATTCCGGTGGGCAATGGCGGCCAAGCAAGTGGGCGAGAACTAGGGAGACGAATGGGATTTAAGCTGAAATTTCCTGGCAGAGATGAAAGCATTGATGCCAGCCTTAACCCAGGAGGGAAGACTAAAAACATTGTTCCAAGGGACGTTGCAAAGGAAGTCACAGAATGAATACCAGTCTGCTCTTTGATAGCAGTAGGATATTCTGTTGGTCTGGGTTTCTTGGGTAGGGGTGGAGTGGAATGAGATGTTGACAGAAACTATGGCATGCTCAGAATTTCTGAGAGGGCAGAGCTGTCTGGTGGAGCAAGAATTTGGGGTGGAAGTGGAGCAGAGGTCTAGTAGCAAGTCCCTTCCGTTAGGGCTATTGGAGAAACGCATGGGGAAGTCCACCACTTGTGTGAGGGATTGGGAGATGGAAAAATTAAAGGTGTGGACACCAGTAGTGTCGGTTAGAGAATTTTCAAGCCACTTAGTGTGGTGGGCATTAAAGTCACCAAACACGAAAATATGGGCAGATGAGTGAGAAGAAATGTCCTTGTCGATATTGTCAGAAATGCTGTCAAGTACCGAACAGTCAGAGGAGGAGGGGGAGCAGTAGAGGAAGAAGAGATAACTAACAGAGCTTAGAAGTGAGAGACGGAAGCACATGAAAGACTGTAAGGAGTGTAATAGACACATGAGAATTCCAAGAATAGTGTTATTATGTTATGGGTATGATAATGCTCATAACAAGGAACACACAAATAAAATAAAACTAACAGTTTTTTTTATTCCCTAACAAAAGGAACAAATGGTAAACCTCTACTCCTGTTAAAAAACAAACTAGAGACGAGATTGAACTGGATGATAGGTTAACCTAAGTGGTAAATCATATTTTAGAGTTTATGCAAAGATTAAAAGTAACTAGAAACCCAATCCCAACTTCTACTCTTGTCTGAGAAAGAAACAAATAATAATAGGCGAACTTATCTACTCTTAATAAGGAAAATAAATAAATAAAATTTTAGTGTTTAGGCACATACATTAAAAGAATATATGGCAGTAAATCTGAACAATCTCTGGACGAAAAAGAGACTTGAAGCATCAGATATGTTCTATGCAAAATTTCTTTTTGTTTATAAACATACCTTTGCCTTTCCGCATTAATTAAGGCTTGTGTTTTTCCTTCAGCATTTTTTTTCTTGCTTCCCTTCTTCAGAGCTCCTGATAAATGGCATTTTGTAAACTGGCGGCATAAACACAGTCTGACACCAAGTTGCCACTCACTAAAAAAGATTATTTTCCATTCTTTTTGTGATTGTTACAGTGATTCTTTTCAATTTAATGAGACATGATTAAGTGGTCTTCATATAAAGAACTGACCGAGGCAAAATCTTAACTGCAGGTGAGATTCAATGGAAATAAATAGTTAATTGATTTTCACTGGTCTGATGCAAGTCTGTCTGTGGATAAAGCCTACAAGGACATCTACAAGAGATATCACAGGTTGATGAGAAAACTGAACAATATAAAAGCAGGCAAAACTTTGTCAAACAATTTTAAACCATGGATAAAGTGCAATGGTTTTGGGCTGATATTTCAGTATTTTTTATACCATTAAATGATACCATTTGTTTGTCACTTATTTATTATACCAACAATGGCACATGACAGCAAGAATTGTATTAGGGCAATACTGTTATAATACTAGCTTAAAGTAAAGGAATTTATATTTTGTTACTTACCAACAATAATATAGAATCTACAATCATGTTCATTATGTATTATAATGCTTTTACTTCTCAAGGGAGATAAATCTGATATATTACATGATTATTACAGAACAGTTTTCCTTATATTCTTACAAAAATGAAAGATTGGTAATGCATTGTTTATTCATATATATATATATAAACAGTTATTTCAATTTTGAAATTTGTTAAATTTATTTATCATAAATCATCAAAATTCAATTAATCTAGAACAAATTTTTATTATACATCACCTTTTCTAGCTAAGGTAATAATTAAATTTTATATTTTTCTTATGTTGAAGAAGCTGGCACTACTGACAAAGTTTTGATAAAATAACTATAAGAACAGGGACAAATAATATAAGACAATAGAACCTACTGCTGGGTAAAGCAAAGCAATTATTCAAAAGTAAGAGAGTAAAATGTTTGTATAATAAAAGTGTTCACCTGCAGAAGGGATACAGTCAAGTTGTTATAATTGTCTAAATCCAATACAAGAAAAAAAAAATTGTAGCTAAAACCAAAAATTATTTCTATGACTGACTAATTAATAAACTCATTTCCTTATGTTTTAAGGCAACAACAAAACTGACATCAAAGCAAGATCCTTGCTCGAGTAATACTGTTGAATTGCCTCGTATTAATTTCTGTGCCAATTTGCTACCTAAAAGCCAAGTCCGCAATCACCACACTCACCTGCAAAAATTTATTTTCTCAAGGAAGGTACCTTCATGGATAGCATCCCTTGTTACCTGTTTAGGATGTGGTTTCCGGCCTTCTCTTTTCTAATCTTTTCACTCTTACGTAGCCCCCTGCCCATCAGCAGCGTTACCACCTTGCTCGGGGTGATATGATTAAAAAAAAAAAAAAAGTGTTAGCTATTGAATGATGTATGTTTTAATTTAATATTTTTCACGATCGAATTATCGGTAGTTTCTTAGAATTCACCAGTTATTCATCCAATATGCATTCAATCTGGTTTCTGCACAAATAAATTGTAATGATTTATATCTGAAAAATTAGAGGATGCAAAATTATCTTATTTTTCAAAACTGACATATTTGAAAAGTTAACTCATGCTTACAAAAACATTTCAAGGAATTTCTGTAATATCAAAAATTTAAAATTTAAATTGTCCTTTAAAATCACCTATTATTACTACAATATGCATGCAATATAGGTTTTGTGCACAAAAATGGAAGTGAATTATATCCTAATAACTAATGGATGTAAACTGCACTTATTTTTCATATTTAGTTGAAGGAATAGTTGGGCCATTATACTAGGCAAAATTTTTTTTTTTTTTTTTAAATCATCTCACCCCAAGCAAGGCATTCCACTGCCACTATTGTACATGGGGCTACATAGGGGAAGGTAAAGAGAAGTAGTGGTTAGACATAGGGAATGTCAGGAGGAAGGTGACAGATGAGTAAAGATACCGAGGATGAGGGTTGGTCAGATGGGAAGAGTGTTTGATAGAATGGGAGCAGGTTAGTGTGTTAGGAGGTGTCTATTGACCTTACATTTAAACTCCTGGAGATTGTAGCCATCGGGGAAGCAATCGTGTGGAAGAGAATTCCACAGTCAGGAAGTGCGAGGAAAGAAACTGTTGGAGTAGAAGTTACGGTTGCATTTTGTCGGTTTTACTGTAAAAGGGTGGGATCTAGTTGCTAATCTAGTATCTCATTCAAATTCGTATTTAGGGGGCACCAGTGATCTAAGTTCATCGGAGCAGAAGAAAGATTTTCATATTGATCGGAATATCAGTAGCTCTTTTGACGTCATCAATTATTCTCCCAGTATACATGCAATCTGTGTTTTGTGCATATAAATAGAAGTGATTTTTATGGTAATACAGGATGCAAACTTACCTTATTTTTAATCATTTAGCTATCTTAATACACACATGGCTAAATGTTTCAAAGAATTTTCGGATTATTAATTGGATTATCCGTAGGTTCTTTCTTGCATGATACTGGAAATGCCAAAATGACAAGGATCATCCTTAAAGACACATGGCCCAGTGGATATAGACATTGGTTAGTTTCTGTGACTTGACCCAAAGAGTTATGAGTTCAATACCAGGCTACGGCAGTGGTGAACAAGGAACTTATAGGGTTAGAGAGAGATAACTCATGACTACAAAAAAAGCCTCTATGCAAGGGGTGAAGATCATATACCCCAGCGATTGTAATAAAGGGTTCGGTTTGAAATTCCTAGCACCTGAAGAAGGCCGTAGCATACAACTATTGAAACGTCGTACACATGGCAACAATAGTTCAAATAATGTAAATAGTGTTCATCAAAATTTTTATGGCTTTGTTACTATATTACTCTTGAGTCAATCATCTGTATTAGACATCCTTCAGAGATGTAAAATGACTCCTACACTCTGGGGACAATATAGACAAATTTGATCAAACTTGACACACTGATGATTTTTTTGTCAATTCACCTCAAGCAAGAAGATAATATCACTAAGATGCAAAGGATTACTGGGTGTAAAAGAGAATCGAGACAATATTAGAAAGAACTGGAAACCTGGCAATAATATGAAATTGAGACAGAAATGTTAGAAGTATAGAGTTGAAATAGAATTTAGAAGGATCCAAAAATCCAGTTCTAAAAAGGAATTGAGAATCCTCATTTCTGTTCAAAAAATTGTGCAACATATGAACTGGATGATAGGTAGACTTGTCTATTCTCATTGTGGAAAAATGAAAAATATAAAAATTTCAGAATTCAGACAGATTTTAAAAGTATAAAGTTGAAATTGAATTTAGAAGGGTCCATAAATCTGATTCTAAAAAGGAATTAAGAGATAGCCCCCATTCCTGTTCAAAAAGCTAGGAAGGAGTGTGAACCTAATGTTAGGCAAACCAGTTTATTCCTATCATAATTTTTTTTAGATATTAATTAACTTAGCATAAATTTTGATACCCAGCAACAGCAGGCTTCATACATGTAGTAAAAAAAAAAAAAAAAATATATATATATATATATACACACACACATATACAAAGAATTTCAGACTCCTGCACATTATGTCAGATATTTGAAAATATGATGGGGATGGAAATAAACCTTGAAACATTACATTACTATTATAATTCTTATTTGTTAATGAATGTTTAATTATTGATTAAGAGATTTTTTTTTTACATGAGAATTAAGACTTCTACTTTGGATCAATGTCGTATTTGTACACTATTCTCAGGAGCAAACTATCTGTGTCACTCTTCAGTCCACTGATTTTACCAGTATATGTAAACCCAGTCTTTGATCAGTCTAGTATCTGTGCACTCTGCCTATGATCAAAATTTCACTACTTGGTTCTGACAGTAATTAGATTGTAGTACTTATATGCTCAGCAGAAGATCAGTGCATTTTCTGTGCAGTATTTAATTCAAAGTATGTAATTTTAAGTTGTTCAAACAGCAGAATAATGAGATTGTGGTTATGTCAGTAGTCTGGGTGAGTATTGATGAGGCTGATACAAGTTTTCATAGGTGAACCTTCTTGAAGACCAGAACCTACCAGCTCATCTCTCCTCTGACCCTACCCAGGTGGCTCAATGGAGGAAAGAACTAGTCTGTGCAATTCAATAGGGCCAAAATCAAGCTGGCAACATTCCACCATCACCAAGCAGACCCTGATGTTTGACCTATCATGACCTTTTCTCAAAAAGGCTCCTTGCCTTTAATATCTATTAGAACTAAAGTTCTCCGCAAACCGTAAACAGATCAGACGAAACATATTTTATTGTACTGCTCTAGTAAGTACTTGACTATTTCTGCTATATCAGACCAAAATTGGTCAGTTCATTGTACCATTCTCATAAGTATCTGACTCTTTCTGCTATAATCTATCTGTACAAGAGCCAGATCAAACCAAAAATGGTTGATTCATTGTACCAACCCAGTAAGTATCTGAACCCCTTCTTTCTGACACTCCCCACTGCTGTACTCTATCTTTACAAGATAGAGTACAGCAGTGGGGAGTGTCAGTTCATTGCAATCTTTTTCAACCTTATATATAATATGTTGTGAAGTTATTTTCAGCCTATCTATAGCAACTTACATAGTTCTTATTTTCATCTAATACAAGAAGCCACTCAAGGTAGGTTGTTGTGTGGTGTTGTACAAACAGAAGGCAAGAACTGAAATTCATGGGACGATGTAAGAAAAATAATTCTGTGTTTTTATGTGCGACTAACACTTTAACCCTTTTTTGAGAATAACAATGATTGTTTTTCAAAAATAATTCCTACTATTTAACTAATAGCTGGAGTACAGAAAAGATAATGGTTAACCTTAGACTGGAAGAAGCTGAGATTGTAGTGATTGGGAAAACATTCTCTCAGGAGTCTGTTCCACAAAGCAGCAGTTCTTGGGAAGAAGCTGTCTGAGTGGAACATACTTCTTACTAATGAAATCACAACAGAAATGGAGATGATTTACTCTTGTTTCAATAGTATGGCATGTCCCATTAGTAAATATCAGGGCTTGTTGGACAAAAGAATGTAGCTCGTAAGAACACATACCATGA
Organism: Ascarosepion bandense; assembly: GCA_037127315.1. Taxonomy (NCBI): domain Eukaryota; kingdom Metazoa; phylum Mollusca; class Cephalopoda; order Sepiida; family Sepiidae; genus Ascarosepion; species Ascarosepion bandense. Next base: position 227,490 of record JBBBDQ010000616.1, on the reverse strand, counting down.
AAATAGTGATAGATCAGCAAGAGTCTTGCAATGTTTTGTCTGTGGGGGAAACAATTTTTAGGGTCGAATAATCACCCACAAAGTTGTGTAGATGCTCAAACTATCAAGACAGGCAAGTCAAGATGTAGCAACAGTACACCATTTTTGGTATGGTCAAGGTTGGCTGGAAAGCAAGAAAAGAATTCCACAGATGAGAAGTGCAAGAAAATTTTTCAAGATGGAAATAAAAACGTGAAGTTTTTTTTATAAATCCTTTGCAGGTTATTTAAAAACGGAAATATTTTTAGACAGAATTTGTTTTCCAATAATATTAATTCAGTTATATCAATTTTACAAATTGACACATGTCAATATTTTTAATAGTGCTGCCACATAAGGTCCAGTACTCCTGATATATATTTAAAGATCCTTGATAAAATCCAATCTGCAATGTTATTGTTTTTGACCTGTCATCTCTACCACAGACAGTTATTAGCTTTTCTATGCCTTTTTTGTTTATAAATACTTTCATGGTAATTGTTTTGATGAATTTTATAGTAACTAGACTATGAATTTCAGGGCAGTATTAGATTGGCATTTTACAGTTGAAATGGCCAGATGTAACCGTAAGTTCTTTGTTAAAAAGTTGTAATATCACATGCAAATGAAGAGTCCAATATATATATATATATTTTTTTTTTTCATAATCATATCGCCACAAGCATGGCAATTTACAGCCACTGTTTTGCAGGGTGTCACATTGGAGGAAAATTATGAGAAAGAGTGACAGTTTATAAGGGGTATCAGAAAGAAGGTAAGAGAAGGATGACTGTGGCCATAAAGTGAGGGATCAGTTTATATATTGATTGTAATTTAGAATTGATCCCCCCCCATTATATCCACATTATAACAGTATAGATTTTGTTCTTTTATAGTCATATTGCCCCAGGCAAGGCATTTTACTGCCACTGTTTTGCAGGGGCTTACAGAGGATGAAAGTTATGAGAAAGAATGACAGGTTACAGAGTGTGTCAGGAAGTGGGTAAGAGAAGGATGAGAATACTGATGAGAGTGGAGTGGACGGAGAAAGGAGCATTAGAGAAAGGATGCAGGTTAGTGAGATGGGAGATGACTATTGACTTCACATTTAAATTCTTATAGATTGTAGCTCTCGGGCTATCTACCTTTTTTTTTAATAATCATATTGCCCCAAGTAAGGCATTTTAATGCCACTGTTGTGCAGAGGGTTACATAGGAGGAAAGTTATGAGAAAGAGTGACAGGTTACAGGGAGTGTCAGGAAGTGGGTAAGAGAAGGATGAGAATACTGATGAGAGTGGACGGAGGAAGAAGCATGAGAGAGAGGATGCAGGTTAGTGAGATAGGAGATGCCTATTGACTTCACATTTAAATTCTTGGAGATTGTAGCTGTCAGGAACAGCAATTAAATGGAAGGGAATTCCACAGGCGGGAAGTGCAAGTAAAGAACAAAAAAGTTATAATTGACAGGTTATAGGAGGTGTCAGGAAGAGGGTAAGATATAGATGAATGTGGCCATAAAGTGAGGGATCAGTTTATATATTGATTGTAATGCAGAATTGATCCCCTACTTTATATCCACATAACAGTATAGATTTTTTTCTTTTATAGTCATATCGCCCCAAGCAAGGCATTTTACTGCCACTGTTTTGCAGGGGGTTACAGAGGATGAAAGTTCTGAGAAAGAATGACAGGTTATAGGGGGTGTCAGGAAGAGGGTAAGAGAAGGATTAGAATAGTGATGAGAGTGAACAGAGAAAGGAGCATGAGAAAGAGGATGCAGGTTAGTGAGATAAGAGATGACTATTTTACATTTAAATTTTTGGAGATTGTAGCTGTCGGGAAAAGTTATATATAGAGAGTTCTTGAAGAAGTAGAGCAGAAAATAACCTGTTGCCCCAGAGGACATGCAGAGCTGTGCTATAACTTCTGCTACTCACATTAATATGTGAAACATAATGGTATTGCCGATAGGATGCATGATTCCACTGGACATCCCAGAACACGTAGAAACATAGATGAGAACTTTTGCAGCATTTGCAAGAATAAAAAATTAAAAAACTCTAAAACTGATGAAGGAGAGAACTCGATAACCAATTTATTTTTTGCTGCAGTGGAAAGCGAAGCTGCGATGAAAATTTCAACCATGTGTTATCCAAGCGAGTTAGAAATGACATTTGATCAAATCACGAAAGTCGTAAAAAAGAACATAAAATCAAAAGAAAAGATTGGTAAAGAACCAAGTATTTGAAAGCAAGTTAAGCACAACATTATGCAATACTTATAGAGTCTGAAAGAACAAGTACAGCATTGTGAATTTGAAAAACTGGGAGCACATGAAATGATTACAGAAGACAGACAAGCAAATATTGAAAATAAAATAATACACTGCATGAAAATAGACACAATTCTTCTAAATAGACTCAAAATAAAAACCAAGCAGAATAGTAAAGAACATAAGAAATAATATATAGAGTTATTGTTTGATGGCAGAACAACCCTTTAAGGAAACAAAGTACAAACTAATTATAGAAAATGGCATTATGTGCAATAGAAATGTAATAGTAGCTCCACAAATACCAAGAAGGGACAGACTAAAAGGAGTACATGACGACATCTGTTGTAGCATAAGAGCAACGTAAAGACTAAAGTTACAAGCTTGGTGGCCAAGATATTCAAACTATGTAGAGGGATATGTTAAGAGATGTCCAAAATGTGCAGAAACAAAGAACTTCAAGCAAGCAAAAATTCAGTCATAGCCCAAGGAAGCAGAGCCATAGGTTAGGGACCATATGGATCAGGCACATGTTAGAGATAGCGGATTATTCTTAGTGTAAGTGGACTCATATTCAGGATGGGCAGAAGTTGTCAAAGTAAAAGACAGAAAAGCCACCACAACAAAACAAATAGTAAGAACCATATTCTCAAGGAATGGAGTACCCAAGACATTAGTCATTGACAATGTACCGGAAGGTGGGTCCTTAAGGTATTCTTGTTTTGTGTCTCTGGGATAGCCAGGCTAATGACCAACATTATGTCAGGAAAGAGTGGTAATTAAAACAAGGGTTAAAACCTGGCTTGCATAACATTGAATCGCATCCACTCTCGTTAAATCGAACAAGATACTGCTTCTTCTCTTACATATCAAGTTAAGAGTAATGAAGAACTTTATAAAGGCAATGGACAAGGAAAGTAGCAGGTTTTCTTTCCTCCAGTAGAAGTTCCCATGGATAAGCATGGAGAAACTCAAAGCTAGTATATTTGACAGCCCTCAAATAAGAGAACTCATGAAGGACTCAATGTTTGATGAAGCACTGAGCAAAGCTGAACTGTCTTCTTGGCAATCATTGAAGTCATTAGTTACAAACTTCCTGGGAAACTACTGGAGTGCAGAATACGAGAAGGAAATTGAGGAGTTATTTAAGAGTTTCCACTAACTTGGGGCAGGAATGTCAGTCAAACTTCAATTTCTGTGATCACACTTGGACTATTTGCCAAAGAATTGAGGTGATTTGAGTGAAGAGCAGAGTGAGCACTTTCACCAAGACATACGCATTATGAAAGAGAACTATGAAGGCCGGTGGGGTGTAAACTTTCTTGCCAATTGCTGCTGGTGCTTGAAAAGGGATGCAGTGGCTGCTGAGCACAGGAGGACGTCCCCCCAAAAATCTTTTATCCATGAATAGCTTCTTTTATGTATCTTACAGTTTACTATGGCACAATTTGAGCTTTCTGTGAATATATATGCCCTAAATTTAGCATTATTTAATTCAACAAGAAAAAAAATAGAGCTCTAATACTGTTCTAAACATTTTAAGTAACAGCTTGTATCTTGAAAATTTGGTCAGATTAGAAAAAATGAGTATGAATTTTGGATTAAGTGTAAAAAAAACTGACTTAAAATTAGCAATTATTCAGTTAGTTAAAGTGCCATACGTAATACACGTTGGGGGGATCATGTCTCAAAAGAGACATGACTGACTGGGCAGAATATTATCACGCAGTAGATTGCCATTGCTTTCTGCAATAGACTGGTTGCTAGACAAAGGTTATGGATCCCAATCTGTGATATTATTTAACACATAATTGGATGGGGAAGAGATGTATTATATTATAAAGTATTAATTAGTGGAGGGTTACTTTATTACTTCAAAAGAATATAAAACTGATTCCCCACTTTATGCCCAGTAAAAGCCTTAATCATGTTTCCAACTATTATATTCAGTCAGTCTGTTCAGTGCCATGTGTGATACACATTTTGAGCAATCATGTCTTGAAAGAGGCATAACTTACTGGGCTGAAGATTATCCCACAGTAGGTTGCCATTGCTTTCTGCAGTAGTCTGGTTGCCAGCCAAGGCTATAGAACCCAATTTGTTATATTTAACCCATAACTGGAGGGAAGAGACGGATTAATACCTTTCCCAAGGGTATTTGCACGTAAGTGAATGCAATGAATTCAACTGGAATTCAAACTCGGCTCCCCGATTTCTCGTTCCGAGTTGATATCTGCTGCACCACAATGCACATCAACCAGATATTATATTTGACCTTAAAAACATCACAGGCCTTTGTTATCTACTGTTTTTCTAATTTCTCTTTTTTTTAGTGTTCTTGTTCCTTAAAGTTTTCTTTTTTTTTTTTTACTCTTTTACATTCAGTAGTACTTTGTGCTTCGGTGGCTTTATTGCCTTGATTGGGTTAAAATGATTAAAAAAAAAAATTAAATGAATTGATACAGCTTGACTTGATTGTGCTGCAATTTATTGCGGCTAATAATAAAATTAAGTCTTGCTTTTTCAACCTTATATAGAATAAGCTGTATAGTTATTTTCAGCCTATCTATAACAACTTATATCGTTCTTATTTTCATCTAATACAAGGACAAAGAACCACTCAAGGTAGGTGCTTATTGTGTGGTATTGTATGAGCATAAGGCAAGAATTGAAATTCAGGGGGTTACGAAAAAAAACAATTATTTTCATATATGAATAAATACATTAACAATTTTTTGAGAATAGTTGATTTTTTTAAGGTAACTCCTACTATTTAATCAATAGCTGGGAGATAGGAAATGGATTCATGTCTTTTCCAAGCATATTTACATGTAAATGAATGTAATAAAACTGAGTGGAATTTCAACTTGGCTCTGTGATTTCTCATTCAGAGCCGCTATCCATTAAACCAGCCACACATTCACTATTATTGCTCCATTGATCATAGTTATAGATACATTGCAGTCCTTGAAGTCTTATCGAGCAAATATTAAAAGCACATCATTAAACATTATTGGCTATTGAAAAGGAGAGAAAGTGGATGGTGTTTTGTATTGTTATTGACCCTTAAAGGAGATTCAAAGCAAATTCCTGCTGTTCAAAGTAGTAACAGTGTGTAGTAAAATTGTTGACCTACCATCTTGTCAATAAATGACCACTGAATTTAAGTGTTAACTTCACCTGCAATGGAAAAATCATTTATCTCATGAATGAGTTCTTGAAAAAAGATTTACGAACTACTGTTGCAGTGAAAACCAACATCAACATCTTCACTGGCTTCATGACTTCTGCAGTTGAAAATCAATCAGAATTATATTGAATTAGACTTTGTAATTTTCGCAGTAATGTCTTTCTATTCAGCAAATAGCATCTTATAGGTGCCAACTTTTTGAGCTCTGTATCCGCAACCGTATTCCTGAAAATGTGAAAATTTGCTTTGTGTTTCTTTCCATGTTTGGTATCATGTAAATCAAACCACGTTCTCTGCCATGTCAATTTAAGAAAACAAAGTCGTCTGAATGACTACTTCCTCCTGGTAATATAGGATTATTCCACCTTGCCTACCAAGGAACTTCTAATGTCCAGTCAGTGTGTTTGTACAAAGTATCCAGTATAAAAGTAAAACCCTTTACTTCTCTCAGGAGGAGCCAGGCCTTGAGCACCCATTGGCATTTAAACACAACCCAGACCTCAAGTGAATCTCGTACATACAATCCATTGCTAAAGATGCTAGGAAAATTGTTGGTTCTCTGCCTGACCTCAGCAAGTACTTCACTCATCCTGCTATCCTCTACCCTTGCAAAAGCTGCCCATTTTTCACAGAGTTCAAAAGTATTTCCGTGTCCTAAGTGAGAAATTTTTTCCACACTGCAACCACTTTCTCAGTTTAGATATCACAAACCTCTCACTGCCTTATTGCTATTGTAGGAATTATTTTGCTTGGGTTTTTACAAAAAGAAAATAAAAAATTTATAGTTGCAGGACTGGTTGGGTGTAATTCAACTGTTTAGAACTCAGCTCTCTCCACAAACTTATATTAAGGACAAAAGTTCTTAGAGGGAGAATTCTTTTTATTTGTATTTTACATTAAAATATCTGTCCTGGGTCAAAAAACAAACAGGACAGATTGAGTTCTATAGCCTTGGCTGGCAACAAGTTATTAGGACGTGCATTGTGGTGCAGTGGATATCAACTCAGAATGAGAGATTGAAGTGCTGAGCTTGAATTCCTTGCATTCACTTATACACAAATACTCTTTCCTCCAGTTATGGGTTAAATAATAGAACTGATTGTGTTCTGTAGCCTTGGCTGGCAACCAGTCTACCACAGAAAGCAATGGTAACCTACTGCAGGATAATCTTAAGCCCATTCAGTCATGTCTCTTTCAAGACATGATTGCCCAAAGTGTGTATCACGTATGGCACTTATCTTATTAGTTAAGATCATGTGTCCTCCTATAGCATCATATAAGTTTAAATATATTTGATTAAAAAGAAAAAAAATAGAATTTTGACAAATTAATAACCTTTTATGGTGAGTTAAAAAGTGATTGACATTCTTTGCAACACTTATAATGGAATTAGGTTACCTCCTTTTTATGGAAGTAATCAGTTTCACTGGTATTGTTAAATTCACTGAACTTCAAAATTTTATGTTGAGAGAGATATGTACTTACAGGTAGTGAAGATATTTTTGCAAGTATATAAGGTTATTTTGAGAAGGGATACTGTGGGGTGTATGATGTGATAGATGGTTCGTCTGAGAACTAAGAAGTTCCCTTGAAGGGGAAACACGGCATGACTTACTATTGGAAAATACAATTATTTAAGCCACAATGCACCCAATTTCTCTCCGTAATTACTTCTTCTATGTAACGTGTCCCTTCAAGACATAAGGGATCATGGCCTTTTACATCTCCCTATCCCTTGTGGCTCTTTGCACGCTTTCTCCTGTTATCCCTCCTAACGCTCGCTCTACCAACCATTTACTAAAGCTTACAAATCTAGAATATAAATGTACAGAAACCAGCCTGGCCACAAAGTGAGTGATCAATTTATATATCGATAATATAATATAAAACTGATCTCCCACAACATCATAGAAGTGTAAATATATTTGATTAAAAAGAAGAAAAATGGAATTTTGATGAATTAATAAGTTTTTATGGTGAGTTAAAAAGTGACTGACGTTCTTTCCAACACTTTTTTTTTTTTTTTATAAGCGTTTCACCCCGAGCAAGGCATGTCACTGCCACTACTGTGCAGGGGGCTACGTAGAGTGGAGAAAGGCTGATTAAATATAGGAAATAACAGAGGGTGGGTGATAGGCGGGTGAGGATACCGAGAATGAGGGTTGGGTAGATGAGAGTGTTGTGAGAATAGTTGGGAGTTAGTGTGATAGGAGGTGTCTACTTACCCTACATTTAAACACCTGGAGATTGTAACTGTCGAGAAAGCAGACTTGTGGAAGGGAGTTCCACAGGCGGGAAGCGCGAGAAAAGAAGCTGTTGGAGTAGAATTTACGGTTACATCTTATTTGTTTAACTGTAAAAGGGTGGGACCTAGTTGCTAATCTAGTATCTCGTGTGAATTCGTGCTTAGGCGGCACCAGTGATCTAAGCTCATCGGAGCAGAAGCCATGAAAGTACTTGTAGAAGAGGCACAGGGAAGCCACATCACGCCGGTGTGAGAGCGGCTGCAGCCGGTCTGCCAAGTCAGTATCAACCACGTTACAGATCCTCCTTTGTATTTTGTCAAGAAGCCCAAGGAGAGCAGCAGGGGCACCCGACCAGATATGGCAGCAATATTCAATACACGGGCGGATGGTAGATTTGTATATGTGCAGAATAGATTCAGGTGGGAAAAATTTCCGGGCCCTGCACAGGGAGCCCACTTTCATAGCAGCAGATTTGGCAATGGATTCAATATAGTCATTCCATTTGAGGTCCGCCGAGAGTGTAAGGCCAAGGAGGCGTAGTATTTTACTCTCTGGGAGGCTAGCCTGTCCCATGCTAATGGGAGGTAGATGCGATTGTCTAATTTATTTTTCAAATGTACAAATATACTGATAAACTTATAGTTACAGAGTAAAGTGGATAGAGAGCAGTTAGCAACAACTAAGCATAGCCATAGAGAGTGGTTAGTTACAAATAAAAGGACTTTTGCTTGCTCTTCTACTTCAGAATTAAATTAGGGAGAAGGGTGATGCTGCTTCTTGTGCACCAGTGTATCAATATCAGGGTTAGTTTTGGCAAGCATGCAATGAATGAGATTTTTTTTTTAGTAGGCAGTGTAATTATTTCCCCCTTGGTAGCTTCAAATTTCCCTCCAGAGGGAAATTTCCCCTAGTTTGAGAAGTGTTGCACTAGATCAATTATAACTGATCTGTAAATTCAGTCCTCACTGGGTGCTCTGGATTTTAGGTCTTGTGCCTTATCTAAGCTATGCTTACAAAATCATGGGCACCTAAACATGACGTAATGGCTTGTTTGACAAGAAAAATTATGACTTAATACTGAATTTGATCTTTACTGGGTGCACATGACTTACTCAACATCTAACCTATGCTTACAAAATCATCGGCAATTTGACGTGGTTTAATGGTTTGTCTTGCGAAAATAATTATATCCAAGCCGTGAATTCAATCATCACTGGCTGCTCACACTTTCTGCCTTGTGACACATCTAAGCTATATATATATATATATATATATATATATATAAAATCATGGGCACCTCAAGATTGTGTTATGGTTAGCGAGCATGCTTGCTAGAACAGTGAGTCAGTTAAGTGCCATACGTGATACACGCTTTGGGCGTGGGAAGGAAGAGACTTATTAATATCTTTCCAAAGGGTATTTGTATGGAAGTGAATGCAAAGAATTTAGCTGGAATTCCAACTTGGTTCGCAGATTTATTTTTCTGAGCTGATAGCCACTGTACCACAACGTGCATTCCTTGCTAGAATAGTTAAGCCTAAATAGTGGGTTCAATTCTTCTTGTGCACCCTATATATTCAGCCTTGTACCAAATCAAAGCTATACTCAGAAAAATCACCATGAGAAGTAAAAGCTTTTTCTTTTAAAACATTACTCTCTGCTTACTCAGTATCAGTCAGTCGCTTGGGCGATCATGTCTCGAAAGAGACATGACTGACTGGGCAGAAGATTATCCCGCAGTAGGTTGCCATTGCTTCCTGCAGTAGACTGGTTGCCAGCCGAGGCTGTAGAACCCAATCTGTCCTATTATTTGACTCAAACCTAGAGGGGGAAGAGATATATTATTAAGTAGTAATTAGTGGGAGATCAGTTTATTACTTCATAACAATATAAAACTGATCCCCCACTTTCTGCCCAGTGGAAGCCTTAATCATGTTTCCACCTAATATATTCAGTCAGTCAGTTAAGTGCCATACATGATACACACTTTTGGGCGATCATGTCTCGAAAGAGGCATGACTGGGCAGAAGATTATCCCGCAGTTGGTTGCCATTGCTTTCTGCGGTAGACTGGTTGCCAGCCAAAGGCTATAGAACCCAATCTGTCCTGTTATTTAACCCATAACTGGGGAGAAGAGATGGATTAATACCTTAGGAAAGGGTATTACTCACTCAGTATACATACCATATTTTAAGGATTGTTTAGAATGATAACGCACAGTGAATGTAACATATTACCTTGACTAGCAGATGGAACTGACAAGTACATTCGTTTGTCAGTGAGGTCAGCAAAGGACAAGGGTGATCGACAGATATATCCATCTGTTGTTGATGTTAACAGGTGCAACAAAAAAAAAAACACACAAGTGATATCTGGCTTGAAAAGTGTGAACTACCAGGTGGAAGGGTGATTACCAGATACATCCAGCTATGAATAATGTCAAAACAATTGAAAAAAGTAAAAAAAAATGTGTGGGAGTTTTAAGCCTATATTAAGTCTAAAATTTTTGGCTGAAGAGAAAGACTGGCTGAAGACTATCGACGATCCCTTCATATGCATGACTCTCTGGCTGCCCTCCTGCTCTACACAAGCATCACCAATGAAGAATAAAAAGAAAGGATTATATCTGTCCTGTTATTTAACCCATAACTGGAGGGAAGAGATGGATTAATACCTTTCCTAAGGGCATTTGTGCCTAAGTGAATGCAGTGAATTCAACTGGAATTTGAACTCAGTTATGAGAAGTACAACTTATGCGTGTTCCCCATTGTTTGTCTAGATCCAGCAGCATTATATTACATGAACAAACCAATGAACTATAATCAATTATATATACAAAAATATCAAAATAAAAATCTTGTATTAGAAACACTATATACAAATATGTGGAATAATTAAAATTTCAACAAAAACGTCTGAAAAATAAATAAAATTGAGAAAAAAATTATAATAGTAATTTTAATCTTCTCTCAGAGAAATAATTTCATTGTTACACAAGATTAAATTAATCAGAAAACTGCTGTTGAAGACAAACTGGTTGGCATTATTCCAAACATTGTATTGTATAAAATTTAAAAATATTTTAAAGTTTTCTTTGTACAAGATTTCAGTTCTTTAAAAACTGTGTTTCATGAAATCTTTTACAAAAAAAAAATAAAAAAATTAATTTAATTTATAATTCTGAATTCTTGGCATCAGTTTGTAAGAATCCTTCTTCCCGGATTTTTGGTAAATATCAAAATTTGAATGTTGGGATTCAATATAATAAATTAAAATAGTGGGACTGCCCATAATTGAGACATCTAAACTTAATTTATAAATGAAACTGTGTGTGTGTCCGTTACCTATAGACTCTGAAACGGCTGAACCAATTTTCTTGAAAATTTACACAGTTGTACTGTAAGCTTCTACAAGTGTTCTTAGCTAGGTTTTGTGTCAAGGTACCCCCGATAAATATCAAAAATTGATAAACAAAAAAATTGGGTTATAGAAGGAGTAGTCTGATTTTAATCAAATTTGATACACTCATAGACAAAGACATAAGAAACGATATTCAGAAGATTCAAGATTGCAGTTCTTACAATAGTGCAGAAAATTGATAATATATATATATATATATATAAAAAGCAAGATGTTTGTATGTGTGTGTTTATCTGCCTGTATGTATTTTTTCAGCCCTTTTATTTTAATTTTTGCTTTGGGTTTGGCTCTAAGTAGGTATAATTGTAGTTCTTAGTCTCAGCCATGATACCATTTACTCAGAGGACTTTATTTAGACTTCAAAATTCAGTTTATGACAAAAAACAACTTATTTGATATCGCTACCAGGAAATCAAAATTTGATTTACATCCATTCATTTTTCTGTCAGTCTACAGTTTCGCTTTAATTGGAAACAACTATTGCTTTTTTAGTCTGCTGTGCCAATGTCCAAAGAGTCTGAGCTCCAGGACCATGGATAGTTTTAAAGCTATCATTACACCCGAGCAATGCCGGGCTATACTGCTAGTTTAGAATAATCCAAATATTTTCATTGAAAGAATAAAATTTTGTAAGAAAAATAACAGTATTCATAAATAACATTAATTTTATTTCCTACAAGAATATAAAAAGTTGATTGAATGTATTGATTAAGTAAAGCCATATTTTTGATGTTAGAAGAGTTCTTGCATAGAATATAGACTGTATTGCATACATATATAAAGAAAGTGAAATTTGGTTACATGTTGCATTTGTGTGAAGAAGTATATTCATACATGCATAGTAGAAATGTGGATAAAGGTAGAATTTAGATCTTACTATAGATGCTGAGGTGGTCTCTGTTCTTTGGTCAGTGCAGCTGAGTTGAGCATTGCTTTTGTGCATGTCCATGAAAGGGATCTTGAATATTAGCTGCTAGAGTGACATGAAACTTGATCACATTTGTGAGTCTTTTTAGGAGGTTAGATTAATTTTTTTATTCCATTTTCCCTGAATAATTTGTTCTAAAATTGTATTATATTTATTCTTAATTGGCCCTAAAATAGCATGTGTTGCATTTACTACGACTTCCACATGATATTTTGATGGTATCTACCTAAATTCTGATGGCATATAAAACAAACTTTCTCATTTGTATTCTATGGTTTTGATTGGTTTGTTTTAGGATCTAAGTACATTATTGCGCATTATTCATTTATAAATATTTCGTCTCCTACAGAAGGTAGCTGAGGAGTGTGACAAGAAAGGACTACAAATAAACTACAAGAAAACTGAATGCATAGTCATCAGTAAAAAGGGCAGCCCAATATGCCAAATACAAGTTGGCGATACTAAAATCAAGCAGGTACAAAAATTTAAATACCTGGGAAGTATTATAACAGAAGGCAGAAAGTGTGACACAGAGATCCGAAGGCGAATAGGCATGGCAAAGGAAGCATTCCAGAAGTTGAGTAAAGTACTAAGAAACAGGACAATTTTGCTAGAAACAAAGAAGAGTACTGGATTGATATGCGATATCAGTTCTTCAATATAGCATTGAATGCTGGTCAATATCATCAAAGAGGAAGGAAAAACTTGAAGCAACTGAAACGTGGTTCTACAGAAAGATGCTGCAGATATGGATCGAGCATATGAAAAATGATGAGGTTTTAGAAATGATGAAAATGAAAAGGAAATTAATACTGAGCATCAGGAAGAGACAGCTGAAGTTCCTGGGACATGCAATGAGGAAGGAGGGCTTGGAGAACCTGATATTAACAGGCTAGATAGAGGGGAAAAAGAGACAGGGGAAAGCAGCGAGATTTGTATGGTGTAGCAAGAGAAGGCGTGCTAAGAGCCACCAGTGATAGAGAGACATGGAAAGCCATGGTTGCCTACGTTTTGAAGGGACAGGGCACACAGAAGAAGAAGGTCTATTTAAATGTTTATGTAGCTATTGTGTTTTGTGATGCAGTGGATATTGGCTTGAAACTAGAAATCAGAGAGCCGAGTTCAAATTCCAGTTAAATTTGTTTGATGCATTTATTCACAAATAACTTTGGGAAAGACATTAATCCATCTCTTCACTCTTCAGCTGTGTTAAATGGCAGGACAGATTAGATTCTATAGCCTTGGTTGGCAACCAGTCTACTACAAAAAGTAATGGCATTCTACTGTTGGAAAATGTTCTACCCAGTTAGTCATGTCTCTTTCAAGACATGATCATTCAAGCATGTATCACGTATGGCACTGAACTGACTGAGCTAATCTTACCTGAAAATGCTTCTAATTTATAAATTTAGAATTAAGTATTACTGTGTGATATATGTTGCATATTCATTTTATTAGATATCTTATTAGACACAACAAATCTATGTCATTAATATTTCTCCTTGAAAAGTTTTAGAGAAAATGGAAACAAAAATGACACTTACACTTAATATCAAAAAGAGACAGTTGAAATTGAAGGCAAGAGAGCCAGAGGAATTGAGTAAGTTTTGTTTAACGGCATATCAACCTCTGTGGGTTATTTAATGCCAAAAAGGTAAGGTTTTAGGCTATTTTTTTAATGTTCGGTTGTAGTGAGAAAGTTAATGTAGCCAGATTTTGATGAAAAATTTTATTTTATTTTAGAAATTGAAGATGTCTTCGAGTTTTGCATTAAAAAATGTATTGCAGGTAATAATTATGTATTATGGCAATTTGTTTTTCTTAAAAAATGTATAAGTAATATTTTTCTTTAAAAAAATGTATATTTTTCTATAAAAATCTATTTTTATGTATATATTTCTATAAAGAGTCTTTTGTTATATTTTCATAGTGTTTTGACTCCAGTTTGGGGGTTAACTATTTACCTATAGCTGTGACCCTAACAGGTGCTACCACTCCAGGTCAGGGTGGACCTAGTAACAACAGCAATTAAGAGGTGGTTCCAGACTCCTCACAACCTCCCAATCAGAGGCCTTGCTGCTGGATGAAGTTTACCATCATACCCAGGAACAAGAGGAAAATAGCACATAATGAGCTTCAGTAAATGAATGGCAGAACAAATTTTAGGAGAGATAAAGAGACAAAATTTATTAGGCGCAACAAGAAGCAGAAATTGTAAAGAACCATGATTGCCAATATTTTTATTAAGTTTTTTTTTTTAATCATTTCCCCCTAAGCAAGGTAGAACTGCCACTAGTGCACTGGGGATTACAGGGAGAGAAAAGACTGTACAAGGGTATATAGAAAAGATAAAAGTTTAGATTCAATAAGATAGATACCAATTTATGTTGCATTTAAATTTTTTCAAGATTGTAGCTATCAGGAAAGCAAGTTAAACAGTTTCATAGGCGAAAAGTTTGAGAAAAGAAACTGTTTGAGTAGAAGTGGTAATTACATTTAATGATTTCCATAGTAAAAGGATGGGACCTAGATGCCAATCTAGTAGCACAATTAAATTTAAATGAATGGGGCTATAGTGAAAAAAGCTCATCATAGTAGTTTCCATTAAAATATTTGTAGAAAAGACAGAGGGAAACTAAGTTACACTCCCAGCCATAATTATTAGGCAACCCCAGTGTTTTAAAAAAAATGATGTATTTCATATTATTTTTTAGTATTTATTGCCAAAGGAATAATTGTAAATGAAGATACAATGGTTCTTTTGTAAATACTGCACAATAACATGTGCATCAAATGAATTTAAGAATATTTAATAATTACCTATATTGCAGTTTCATCAATGAAAGAATGAAAAAGGTTTAGGGTGATTTGCACGAGTTCATCTTTGTTCCTTGCCTTGTAAAATTTTGCAAAGTAATAATAAAATAAGAACCATTCTGTTTTTATTTGGCAATAAATACTAAAAATAGTATAAATACACCATTTCTTAAAAAAACTGGGGGTGGCCTAATAATTATGGCCGGTTGTGTATATTAGTGAGAAAGTGACTGAAGTTGAGATGCCAAGTCAGGACCGATAACATTGCTGATCCTTCTTTGGATTTTGTCAAGAATCTCAAAATGAATAACTACAATTTTGGATATTTTGTCTATCTTTAACAGTCAAGCTTGCAGAAGCTTATTTGCAGTTTAAAAAAGATGTTTAAATTTAAAAGACACAAAATGTCTTAAATACTTTTCAATAAAATGTTTTAAAAGAACAAATACTGCTTAATTGCATTAAATTATGTATTTGATGATAAACATGGAAAATATCTCTTAATACTAAGAAATGTTTTATTTTTTCTTCCTAAATTCCTTTCCAAACAGTCTCTATACATCATAAACGGTGAGAGTGATGCTTGTAAAAATGGTATGTCTTGGCTAAAATTGCCTGATGATCCCAACCCTTTCCAGGTGGGTTTAACATTTAGATTTTCCTTCTAGATCAGTTGCTACTCAAAGCTAAAGAAGCCTGTCTGTCCTGCTGTGTTATCCATTACTGGAGAGAAAGAGATGAATTTGTAATATAAAACTACCGTGAACAATGCAAAAACCAAAAGTCAAATCCCTGAACGATCAGTTCATAATCAGCACTGGATGATTGTATAGTGCATAAAACTGAGTCATGCTATAGATGTAAGGTATGTGAATTTATTAATATATGCTTAATACTTCTTTTTTATTACTTTGAACATTGTTTTATTAATATCAGAAAATATATACATATACTTTTTTCTAAATATATACTGTTAAATATGAGACAATGAATGTCTATTGTTTAATCATGAGCTGTTCTGAACGTCGTATTTTGGCTTTAATTTCAGGTAAAAATAAAGACAAAAATTCTCCAACATTTGGATCATTTTTTAAGTTGGTTCTAAGCTTTTAGCTCACATGAGCCATCTTCAGAGAGGTTACAGGGATGTTAACATAAAAACATCTATCATGAAAGATGATTTTATCTTGTGTTAACATAAGACATTGCTAAGCAATGATAACAATTACCAAATAGCAGATGCAGTTTGTAAATTTGTCATGCGGTTCTATGATGTCACACCGCATGAGAGCTCAAAATGTTAATGGAACCATATATTTAAATGCAATGTAATATCTTATGACTAGGTTTAAATGAGATTTTATTAAGTGTGGGTTGTTTTGATTTAATGTAGATGGCCTCCAATATCTGAAGGTTCTTTGTACTGTGTATGAGCGAGTATTATTGTGTTGTTGACTAAAATCTGTCTAATATTATCTGCTGCCTCAATACACTAAATATGTGTGTGTATATATATATATATATATATATATATACGTGTGTGAAGTCTGTGAATGGTAAGGACAAGCCAACAAGATCTACTTAATATAAAATATTAAATGTTATATCTGTATAAAGAGCTCAGTGGATGTTATCCAGAGCAATATGATATTTATAGAGAAAAACACATCATTTAGATTGGTTTTAAATTTTAATTCATTTCTATAAGCTAAATTAGCTCATTTCATCAGACCACACTATATTTGTTCCATTGGGTATAAATATTTTACTGGAATAAACATTTCTTTAAAATGAAATAGAAACAAGTATTAATGAGTTTATGCATCAGTTTATAGTCATTATCCAAGAATGATGACCTCTTTTTGACTGGTCTAGAGATCCCCAACTGAGAACACTAAGGTCTCTGTTTTAAATCATATTACTCATTTTTTTAATAAAATAGCATTTACTACCTGATGAGACATTGTCCTTTCCATGCTGAAACAAAATGTACACTTTGTAGTAGATTGTAATTTGTACATGTTCTAAACTATAATTTATAATAAATATTCATAGCTTTATTTCTATATTGAGCACTATTTTAAATGTTTTGAATGTTGTTTATATTTTCTTCTTAATATTATTCACTTGGATATATATATATATATATATATATATATGTGTGTGTGTGTGTGTGTGTGCATGTGTGTGTACTTGTGCATATATACATTTTACTTATACAATACACTGGTTTTTACTAGATATGAATGACTGCAACTAAAATTTTATGCATGTGAGTGCAATCCTCATGCAGTTGAAGTATTGTATAAATATTAAGTTCTGCCTTATTGTGATGCATTGAACACCTTTTTTCCCAGTATAGGATCTTAAGCTCTCTCTCTCTCTTTGAGTCACTGACTTCCCCTAAGTATTATATATATATATATATCTCACAGTTTCATATTTACTTAGCATGAAAATGCAGTTTAAGAGCAAAGAATTTAGGAGGATATTTAAAAAAAGAACCACCCACACAAGTTACCGTCACTTGAATAAGAGTTATGTTTGAAGCTGATCTTATAGGATCTTAAGCTCTCTCTCTGTTCAGTGAATGTTGGCTTGTGGCATACAGTTGTCTTGAGCATCCCCTTGTTCAAGTTATTAGCACATCCAGGAATGCCAGTTTGTTGTCACTGTTTTTTTCCAAAATATGCATGTGTTTTTCTGACATGGAATTCAAATGCTGACAGAAAGATAGAAAAAAGTCCTAACCCACCCCCCCATATTCACCAGACATTGCCCAACCTTATCACTTGTTTCTATCGATGGTACATGGCCTGGCTGAGCAGCATTTTCATTCTTACTATTTTTTGTAAATAAAAATCAGCAAGAATTTATAAAAAGGTCATAATAAATTTTTGTACTTCTTTGATTTTATTTTGATTTTAGTATCACTAATTTTTAATTTACGTTTTGGGCTCATTTTTTGCTTAAAACCATGCATTCACTCTTGTTTATATCTAGTCTTTTCATCTTACTTTCTTTCGTTACCTTCTGTAAGAAAAAGAGCAAAGAAGGATGGGATTGTATTACTGTTTAGTACATTTTCCTTTGTTTCTAATAAAGCAAGTGATCCCTTTCTTTACATTGGGTTTTGAAGTTGAGTTATTGTTCAGTGAATGTTGGCTTGTGGTATACAGTTGTCTTGAGCATCCCCCTGTTCAAGTTATTAGCACATCCAGGAATGCCAGTTTGTTGTCACTGTTTTTTTCTATAGTGAACTGTATGGATGATCTTATTCATAGTTCACATGGTCCAGTAGCGTCTGTATCTCCTCCTGGTGTGGCCTGAGTATAAAGGTGCCATCAACATATTTCAGCCGTAGAGTTGGCTTTAGAGCTGTGGATTCTAATGTCATCTCTTTATAGTATGCTATGTATATGTCAGCCAGTAATGGTGAAGGAGGACAGAGCGTACAACAGCCGAAATGTACAAATAGCAACCAAGATGAAGACAATAGTCCAAATAATGTAAATAGTATAATGATTTTGGTGTTAAAGATAAAAAAATGCTCTGGCACACCAAAAAAGTTTGAAGACGACGAATTGCACTAATATTATCATTACTTCATAATTCATTAGGCATTACTTTCTGAAGACATGTCAGATGCAAGCTGAATTAGCAGAATTATTATGAGTTGATTACACGACAGCTTCAAAAATTTTGAAAGCATTAGGAATGATTAAAAAACAAGGACATGGGGTACTGCATGAGTTGAAGCTGAGAGACGTTGAATGGTGTTTTGACACATGTGAACAGAGCTGCTTCAATGGCAAAAAAGAAAAGATTTTTTTTGTATTGTATCATGACTAGCAATGAGAAGTGAATGCAATATGAAAACTCTAAGCATAAGAGATTGTGAAGTAAGCTCGGCTAGGCATCAACTTTGGCAGCAAAGCCAAATATCCATGGTTCAAAGCTTCTGCTCTGCATTTGGATGTAGTTTATTATGAGCTATTTAAACCAAGAAAACCGTCATGGGAGATCACTATTGACTACAACTGATGTCTTTGAGCAGACTATTCAAGAAAAGAATAGCTGCTATGCAAGCAGAGACATGATAAATTGATTTTGCAGCATGATAATGTTAGGCCACCTGTTGCAAAATGGGTGAAAACCTATTTAGAAATGCTTAAATATGAAGTCCTAACCCACCCTCCATATTCACCAGACATTACCCAACTTTATTATCACTTGTTTCTATCAATGGTACATGGCCTGGCTGAGCAGCATTTTCATTCTTATGAAGATGTCAAAAATAAGTTCACTCAAGGTTAGCCTCAAAATATGTGTTTTTCTGACATGACAAACGTTGACAAAAAGGAAAAATAAAGTAGTCGCTATTAATGGACAATACTTTCAGTGACATGTTTCTTACTAAATTTTGTAAATAAATTACTTTTTATGAAACATATTCAAGGTCTTAAAATATATTCTAATTTGGAAGGTCAGCAAATTAAGCTACCTTGGTTTTCAACTTTTTGATATCTTCAGGTGTTTTATATTAACTGTTAATTTTCTGTTATCAGTTAATATAAAATGCTCCAGGATAGCAAAAGAGAGAGTAACTGACTGACCTTCTGAATTAGAATACTTCAAAGCTCTACATTAAATATGTATTGTGCACTTCTTGATACAACTGCTTACTAGTGTTTAATTTTATATATATATATAAGCACACACACTTTTCTCACTGGGAATGAAACTGAATTTCATGCACAATGCAATTTTATGGTGCTGATTAAAAACTAACCTTTTCATAATTTAAATATTGATTTTCTAAGTGCCGCTTAGATGTGGCACAAGGCCAAAGACTATAGTAATGAGAGTGGTGCAGTTAATTTTTTTATGATAATATATGTAGATGTGACCCTATTTTCATATGGCTGGTATTAATTTTAATTGACTTTCAAAATGGGAAGAAATTTCTCTAAAATTGGAGAATACAATTATTTTTGTCAGAAAAAGTAGACGAGGTGATAAAATGTGAAAAATACAGATTTCAAAATATAATGAGTGCAAAGTTTTTTTGTTAAGAAAGTAGACAAAGTGATAAAAGTGGCAAATAAAATTTCAGAATGCCAATTGCTTTTGTTGGAAACAATAAACAAATTTATCAAAGTTAGTTACCTAAGTGTAGTCAAAATATTGTCAAATGGGTTTTGATATGTAATCATAGCTCAAAGTACAGCCTTGAAGATTTCCTGTGTACTGATTAGCAGGACAGCTGATAAGAAAAGGCAGACAATAACAGGGGGAAAATTTTCTCCCCTTGTCTTGGAAGTTGAAATGGTTAAATGATATTACTTACATTTTGAGATACTAAGACATGTGTTGGTAGATGTGAATTTGCATGAGATACTACATTGGCAACTAGGTCCCACCCTTTTACAGTGAAACCGATGAAATGTAACCGCAATTTCTACTCCAACAGCTTCTTTCCTTGCACTTCCCGCCTGTGGAATTCCCTACCACATGCTTGCTTCCTCGACGGCTACAACCTCCAGGAGTTTAAATGTAGGGTCAATAGACACCTCCTAACACACTAACTCACACCCACTCATTCCAACTCTCTCCCTATGTACATCCTAACTTGTCTATCACCCTCCTCCTGACATTTCCTATACCCAATCCCTCTATGTAACCCCCTGCGCTATAGTGGCAGTGGAATGCCTTGCTTGGGGTGACATGATTAAAAAAAAAAAAAAAATATATATATATATTTATTTTTTTTCATTTGTAAATGAATTATATTATGCAATCCAGGTTTCTACCATCTGGTGTCTTCAGGCAATTTACAATAACTGATTTTACCATTTTTTAAGAATGCTTACATAAAAGGGATTTTTTTTTAAATGCGTAATTTTCAAAATGTTTTCATCCATGGTTGAATGATCCTAATAAGTATTTTTTGGTTATGGCAAGTAGAAAACTTAAGTACACAAAATTGGCAATACACTTGTGGAGATTAAATCTAAAATATGGAAAAGACCCAGACATAATGTGGAGTATAGTGAAAACAGCCAAGCCTTACAATGGTGGCAAAATATGTAGACTATGCCAGGAAGAAAAGTTAGCTTTTATGTTATTCCTAAACAAAAAATGAATTATTGAATGAAAGAACAAAAATCATGAACAAGTGTAGCCATACCATATCAAAAAATACCTGTTAGATTCATACAACCATGGATGAAAACGTTATAACTCATTCTAAAAAAAATATATATTCTTGTTACATGAGCTTCTTTAAAAAAATGATAAAATCAGTTATTGCAAATTGACTGAAGACACCAAATGTTAGAAACCTGGGTTGTGTAATATAGTTCATTTACAAATAAAATATATTTAAAAATTCTTCAATATAACTGTATTGAACACTTTAATATTAAAAGGTAAAATAACTATTTTAAAGCTTCATAGAACATTTTATCAAGGAAAAATAAGGATATAAAGTTAAATTATATAATTCCAAAATATAAAGCTCAATAAACTTATTTTGATAACGTTATAAGAATAATTATATAATATTTGAAAAACTAGAAGATCAAAAACATTAGAATGATTAACAAAATCATACTATTGTAAGGAATACATCATATCCAAATGAAAATAGCATTCATAATTCATTAATACTTAATGTGTAAACCTTTACTTTCAATAACAGCTTGAAATCTTTTGCTGCCTGAGTGAATTAATGTCTCGCATTCATTAATGGATATTTTTTCCCATAGTAAAATTACCCGATTTTATATTCTTACACTAAAAAAATGTTCAATAATGTAAAATAATTCAATTTTATGAATTTATTTAATCATTCTGATGTTTTGATCGTCCATTTTTTTCAAATGTTATATAAGTATTCTTATAACTTTACCAAGATAAGTTTATTGAACTTTATATTTTTAAATTATATAATTTACCTTTATGTCCTTTTTTTTTCCTTGATAAAATGTTCTTTGAAGAAATAAAAAGTTATTTCATATTTAGGTTATTTTAATGTTGTTCTGATCTTTATGCTTGTTACTGTGTGTGTATGTATATATATATATATATATATTTAAATTGTGTGTATTTTGGCAGCATTTTTTCATTAATACAAGTTGCATTGAATAATATAGACAAGTTGTTGAAAATACGCATATACTTAGACAAGAAAACACAAAACGAAAACTTAAAATTCTAGAAGCTATCTACATCAAACAGTTTAAACCTAGCCTAAATAAAATAAATTTCGACACCTCTACTAATATACTTCAATGCCTATAATAGACGGGAGAGGTCATAGTTATTATACTTACCCCCTACACCATAGTAGCAGCAGTTCCCAGACCAATACCTCATGCCACTGTACACTCAATTGAACAAAAAACCCACTACCACCATTCCTTCTCGGCCTACAGCCATGTGCAACACAAAAAATGGACCTGTCTAATTTTCTTGGTATAACTCCACTCTGTTAAAAATAATTTAAATGTTCTATGTTCACTGAACATTAAAATGTTCATCCTTTGGCCTGATAAAAAGATCAACAATTATTGCGATTTCTTGTCTTTCCATGATACCACTATCAAGCTAATCAGATCATACGAACAGATCGTACACAAAATAAATAGATAGAACTTGTCTATATTATTCAATGAAACCTGTATTAATATATATATATATATATATATATATATATATACACACACACACATACACTAAACAGTTATAGGCTAGATTGAACTGAGACCAGTAAACAGCTCTATTTGAAAGTGCTCAATACATGTTTGAAAAGAAATGGAGCTTTAACATCAAAGTTTTAGATATTTAAGTTAGGAATATCAGCCAATTACACTATCAGGGTTAAAAATTTTCAAGTTTTGCCAGTTGATTTGTAATTACGAATTGCCTGACAAAATTGAAAGTGGTGAAACCATATTAGTGTAATCATCTGATCTTCTTAATATATATATATATATATATATATATATATATAATTAATTAGTTAGTTTTTGGTCATAATTAAATTAGACCAGTACATAGCTGTAATAAAAATGTGTTTAATACAATTATATTGTCAAACTTTTGAATATTTTTCATTTGGAAATGAGTTATTTTGCCATATAAAATAGACAAGGTGTACATATATTTATTTATTCATTTATAACATCTATATATATATATATATATCAAAATAATTTGACTTACATCCATTCATTTTTCTTTCAGTCTACAGTTTCGCTTTAACTGGAAACAACTATTGCTTTTTAGTCTTTCGTACCAACGTCCAAAGTGTCTGAGCTCCAGGACCATGGATTAGTTTTAAAACTTGCATTACACCTGATCAATAGTGAATACACTATTACATCATACAAAAACGTTAATACATGCAGACAAATTAATATTTATTCATACACATGTGCTGTTGATAATTTAATGAAAATTACTATGAATAATTGTAATAATTAAAATCAAATAAAAATCACCAAAAAATAAGGGAACTATTTTTATTAATTATTAATCATCATACATTCCCTCCTGAAAAAAAAAAAAAAACTGAGTGGATCAAATAATATATTATCCTGCCTCCTATCACATCTACAAACAAAAAGGATCTATTTGCACTTGACATAAAAATTGTTACTATTTTGACTACATTGAAAACAATAAACAGTACTTAATATGCTAAAACCTGTTCACTCTCGGACTTACCCTGTCCTCAGACCTCAAATGGAACCACTATATTGAATCCATAGCAAAATCTACTGCTAAGAAGGTTGGGTCACTATGTCGATCCAGGATGTTTTTTCCACCTGAATCCATCCTGCATATATACAAGTCAACCATCCGTTCGTGCATGGAGTACTGCTGCCATTTATGGTCAGGTGCCCCTGCCATTCTCCTCAATGTTCTTGACAGGCTCCAAAGGAGAGTTTGTAATGTGATAGGTACTGATCTGGCGGCTTGACTGCAGCCACTTCCCCATCGTCGAAATGTGGCCTCCCTTTGTTTTATAAATACTTTCATGGCTTCTGCTCAGATGAACTTAAGTCACTGATGCCTCCTCAACAGGTGTTTACTCGTGCAACCAGACTGGCAACTGGGTCCCACACATTCACAGTCAGGTTAGCCAAATGCAGACGACAATTCTACTCCTGCAGCTTCTTCTCTCACACTTCCCGCCTGTGGAACTCGCTCCCATATTCTTGCTTTCCTGATAGCTACAACCTCCAGAAATTTAAATGCAAAGTCAATACTCATCTACTAACCACTGGACTCTAGCTCTCTCCCCACCCCTGTGTAACCTTCTCTTTCTCTCCACCTATGTATCTGTCATCGCACCTGCTTTCTCAGCTTTCTATTGTTCCTTTCTAATTAGTTTGTACTCCTCACTCTTTTCTAATTAATCTTTTTACATTTATGTAGCCCCCTGCACAACAGTGGCGTTTCCGCCTTGCTCGGGGTGAAATGATTAAAAAAAAAAAAAAAAAATCATCATACATTCCCTCCTGAAAAAAAAAAAACTGAGTGAATCAAATAATATATTATCCTGCCTCCTATCACATCTACAATCAAAAAGGATCTATTTGCACTTGACATAAAAATTGTTACTATTTTGACTACATTGAAAACAATAAACAGTACTTGACAATACGCTAAAACCTGTTCACTCTATTGTATGTAATAAGTGTCACAGAAATACTAAGAATCCTCAACGGATCTAAAAAAAAAAAAAAAAGACTATATAAATATAAAAAGGAGATTTTATAAAACCTTATGTCAAATGTGTTAGTTGCATACTGTAACTAGATTGACCACATTTTTGATATAAAAAATGCTACTCATATCAAAGGAGAAAACAATTCATTATAATGTAAATGTCTACAGTGCCATAATTATAAGGTCATCTACAGCAAATTTACACCCAAGCTCTGACATTTCACCATTCCTGGAAGATCTAATATTGTAGTGTGGGATGCTTACAAAAGGGATGGAAAGAAAAATTAAAACTTTGGCAAGATAAAAAAAAATTCTAAAATTCTCAGCACTCATCTGTCATGCACGTGTGTAATCATACCCAATATAACTAATTTAGTCTGATGAAGAACTGAAGGATGAAACAAAAACTTTTCCCAATTTGTCATACAATTTTCTAAAAACTATTTTTGATATATAAAAATATATATCCTCATATAATTTACATTAACATATTGAATTAATGACCAACAAGACTTCTTTGTTCATGATTTAATATTTTTTTTTCTGTATTTTTAAGCATTTTTCTTGTCTTTGATACAGATTTAAATATGAATTGTCCAATGTCTGAGTACTTTGTCTTTCATAGACCATTATCAATAAATTTTGTTTTTTGTGCTATATTAATGATGCAGACGAATCTGGCCCATTTGAATTCAGAGTTCTAAACATGGCTTTGCCAGATGCAGTAGTATCTTCGTATTTTATGTAATACCCTTTTTGTTTCACCTTACACTGCTTTGACATGTAGATATATGATATAACATTCTCTGAATCTGACACATCTAAACTTATTTATAAACGGAACTTTGTGTGTGTTTGTGTGTGTCCATTACCTATAGACTCTGAAATGGCTGAACCAATTTTTCTTGAAAATTTACACATTTACTATAAGCGTCCAAGTGTTCTTAGCTAGGTTTTATGTCGAGGTATATCTGATAAATATTGAAAATTGATAATCGAAAAAAATCGGGTTATAGAAGGAGTGGTCCAATTTTAATCAAATTTGATACACTCATAGACAAAGCCATAAGAAACGATATTCAGAAGTTTCAAGGTTGCAGTTCTTACAATAGTGCAGAAAATTTGATATCGATACCAGGAAATCAAAATTTGACTTACATCCATTCATTTTTCTTTCAGTCTACAGTTTCGCTTTAACTGGAAACAACTATTGCATTTTAGTCTTTCGTGCCAACGTCCAAAGAGTCTGAGCTCCAGGACAATGGATTAATTTTAAAACTTGCATTACACCCGAGCAATGCCAGGCTATAGTGCTAGTGTATATATAGTTTTATGCATGTCTTAGTGGTATAAAAGTCTTTAAGAGAACATTGCATGTTTGTCATTCCTTTTCTTTTTGGCCATTATTTTCTCTTCATAATCTATGTTATGTCACGGACATAATATTACCCATAATAGTGAAAAAATTTTTTCATAACACTTGTGCGTTGTGGTGCAGTGGATATTGACTCAGAACAACAAATCGAGGAGCAGTGTTTGAATTCCAGCTGAATTCCTACTCTTCACTTGTGCACAAATACCCTTGAGAAACCTCTTCACTCCAGTTATGGGTTAAATAATAGGACAGATTGGATTCTGTAGCCTTGGCTGGCAACCAGTCTATTGCAGAAAGCAATGGCAACCTACTGCGAAATAATCTTCTGCCCAGTCATATCTCTTTTGAGACATAATTGTCCAAAGCGTGTATCATGTATGGCACCTAAATGACCCATTATAGTGGTGAACATGATGCAATATTTACCCACGATGTGAGATTATCATCACCCAAGTGGATATTGAATGCTATGTATTATTATTTTGCCATCATCAGAACCATCACAGATTAAACACAAGTTGTGTGAACCACATGCAAACACTAGTAGTCTTCTCTCTACTTTGTCACCTTCAAAAAACAGCTATCTTTGAGCTTTTTTTTCAGTCATTTCAACCCATGCAAAGCAATAAAGCCACTAAGATTACTAAGTGCTAACGAGTGAAAAAAGATAATTATTAAGGTGAGAGAACAAGATAAGAACAAGATTCAAAAAGACTGATGATGATGGTAATGCATTTAAATTTTTGAAAATCAAAGTTGACTGGAAGACAAGGAGCCAGAAGAGAGTTTCACAAGCAAGAAGCGAGAGAGAAGAAACTATTAGCATAAAGTTTATGGTTACATCTAGCCACTTCAACTGTAAAATGATAAGACCTAGCTGCCAATCTGTTGGGACGCCCGCACCTATTCGGCTATAATGGACTATTCCATTACTATGTAAAGTAATGGTGGCATCTACGTAGAGAGTCTGCCGAGCAGCCGATCGACAAATCAGTTGTAGACTTACGGTGACGACCCGGAAGTACCCATTGCTCATACTACGTCTTACGACGGTTGAGACGATTAACCTTTATTCTTGTATTGGATACTAATAACCTTTGTAAATACTATTTTCATGGAATACAACAATTAACCTATTCCTGTTGTTGAGTTATTTATTCTTACTCACAACATAACACAATCTAGTACTGAGCTTAAGTTTATAAAGTCAAGGTAGCAAAGAGGTAAGAGCAATTACTGAAAATATTGATTAAAAAAGGAACAGGGAAGATACATTATTGCAATAGAAAAGGGACTGAAGCTGAGACGCCAGATCTGGAGTGATAATATTGCTAATTCTTTGGATTTTATCAAAAGTGTCTTAAAAAGAAAATAAGAAGCACGAGACTGGATGTAGCAACAATATTTCATGCATAGAAGAATGGCAGACTTAGATATCTAGCAAACGTAGCAATTGAGTACAACACAGCAAATTTAGCAGAAAATCTAGCAATTGATCTAATATCTCCTTCATGTCAGCAGAAAACTTTAGCCCAAGAAGGCATACCGAGTCACTCTCCTGGAGATTAGCATTAGCCATACTGATAGAAATCAAATAATATTCTTTAAAATGATTAAAATGTAGCAGTTCTATTTAGGAAGCATTAAAATCAACATGCTTTCCCTAGTTAACAGATTGTAGGTCATTTTTGAGATCTTCTGCCTATTTGATTTTAATGAAAGATTTTTTCTGTTATTAGTTTCTAGTTCTGCAATATATTTTTTTAGATTTCTTTGCCAGAGAAATCTAGTTTGACAGAGTTCTGTAAAGTTTTTTTTTTCATATCTCAAAATTAGTATAAAGTGAAGATATTTAGAAATTTTACTTTTTTTTTTTGATGCTAAACATTTTTTTTCCCAAATCCAAATTCTCTTATCTTTAATTGTTGTTCCCAAAAAGACTAATTAGAATGACAATCATGCAGAAGCCGTCAGATTTTGTTAATCTCCAAGAATCTGCTTCTCCATCTGCATTTAGAAATTGATAAAATGATTGAAAATTTTCAAATACTTTTATGCAGAAATTGGGAATCATTCAAAAATAGCTTATCAGACAGATAGGCACCGAAAATATGGTTTGGCCCCCAGGGGATCTTTCAGATATTTGAATTTTTAATCAGAAGCATACTGGAGAAACTTGAAAACTATTTTCAAAATATTTCTGTCCTTTAATGAAAGCAAGTAGACAAAAAAAAAAAAAAAGAAGCTTAAGAAAAAGTCTAAAATAAAAACAGAACTCTTGTTTTAATTTTTTAGGTGAGGAATTATGACTATTATAAAACAGTGATTTACTCAAATTAGTGTCCTTATTTGGATTGTTTTCACTCACTTTAACTCTTTCAGTAATAAGAAATTATCCTCATTATTTATGTGGGTGAATATCCTTATCTTGGTTGTTATGAAGAAAACTTTGGCTATTTCACTGATGAGGAATTATTATACACTGATTTACTTATTCTAGATTCCAAAAGGTTTTGACCATTTTGTTGCAATATCACTATCTTATTAAATGAAAATATCTGCAGGACTTTACAGAAATTGTTTTTATAATCACTTCACCCCAAACAAGGCAGTACTGCCACTGGTGCACAGGGGTTACATAAAAGGAGAGTGATGAGGTTTGGTTTGGTTGTTTCATGATATATCAACCTCAGTGGGTCTTTTAATGCCAACAAAATAATTAAATTCATAGCAATAGTTTGGTAAAGAAAGTGTGCATGTTTACATATATATTCAAACTATTTTTCAGTTATTCATATTATTGAGTACAATCCAATTTCTTTTAGGAAATTTACAATCTTACTTTTATTTTCGTAAAAAGCTTTTTTTTTTAAGTTACTCACTTGGTAATATTTTGTTCACACTAGATCAAAATCTACAAACTCTAACAGTTTCACTACTGGCATGTCGTGCATATTGGGGATTCCGTGCCCTCTAGTAAATAAAGGTGAGTAAGGTAGGTGTGGCCTATGTGCAGGCGGGTCATCACGACTTGTTCTCTTCTATTTTTGTATTCTGAGTTCCATTCTCCATTAGTGAGTTTATTGTTTTGAGGTCTGTTATTAGTGAATGTATCCCAATGTTGTTGCCATTCTTCAATGATAATTTTCTTTACGATCATCCTATAATCAGAGTAGGGAACCTTTGTGTTTGTTATTGCATCCTTCAAGGCTTTTTTGCCTCCGAATTCGCCCTGTCATTTCCCAGTATCCCAGGATGGCTTGGGATCCAACAAAACATTATTTCTTTATTTCTAGACAAGTGTCAGATTCTGTTTCATACTTGTGTGGTTAAAGAGTCACTAACATTTTTATTTTTTAATGCAGTAAGTGCAGATAAAGAGTGCAAAAATTTTGAATTTATTGCGTGTCGTTGTGGTTATTATGTCGAGTGCTAAATTAATAGCAATTATTTCAGCACTAAATATTGAAGCTATGTTTGTAATTCTTTTCTGTTGCTTATTCCGTTTTAGTATGGCAGCACACCCTACTCCAATTTTGCTTTTTGCTTCATCTGTGTGTGTGTATGTGTATATATATATATATATATATATATATATATGATCTAAGTGATTATTTTTAATATTCCATATTTCAGACTGGTATACAATAGGGCTTGTTCTAAATTTTGGATATCTTGTAAGGTCTAAACTTATTTTAGGTTGGTTTATGATCCAAGGGAGTGTAGATGAAATGATTTATGAATTGGTGTTGTATCTATCATTTTTTCTCCTATGATGTTTTTAATGAGTAAACTGAAATATTATCTTCCAGTCAAGGCAGAATGGTTGCCAACCAAGGATATAAAATCCAAAGTGCCTTGCGAGTTAACCCATAGTTGGAGGGGGAAGAAATGGCTTAATACCTTTCCCAAGAGTATTTGCATGTAAGAATTTGGCTCTCCAGTTTCTCATTTGCAGCCAATATCCACTGCACTACAACGTACGTCCACATATGAAAGCTGGCTGAAATTCTATAACAAGATGGATGGGGAAAATAGACTGAATTTAAATGTAGATACCTCCTCATTCTATAAATTTAGACAAAAGAAAAGGTAGTAATTTGTGAGGAGCCATGATCATTCATGCCGTGAAGGAACATGGTACATATAAGATGGCTGAAATGCAACATTGCAGTAGAAATTAGATAAACATCAATGAAAGCAGGTATGAGAGATGTGGTTTTTCTTGATTGTGTTACAGTGATTAATGGCATCAACACTTGATTTTATATTTTGGATTGTGCAGAAAATTTAGTTCACATGTTTTCTGGTGATGGTAAACACTTCCTCATTGAACCTGTCTTTCTTTTAAATATTTAATGTTTCTCCAGCATACTTCAATTATCTTCAATTCAATAAAATCTAACTGATCTGGAAGTTTTTTTTTTTCAACTGATGAATATTAATGGAACAGATTGCACTGAACTGATGGCATTTAATTAAACAGACTACAGGAAAACTATCCAGGTTCACATTGTAAAGACATGCAATCCTTGTAAAAAAGAGAAGGAATCAAGGTCAGTTTTGGAGATTTGTTCACACACTAGAATTAGGAATGAATTTCCTGCAAAACCACCAGTTGCTACAAAGCCAAAACATGAATCTAAATTCTCAAATCATGTTCTTAAATAGCCTCCTAAGACTGAAATCTTCATATGGATGCTATATAAGGTGTCCAAATCTTTTCAGAAATGTCTAAACTGTCATTTGCAAAAAAAAGAACATCCTGATACCAATAATTAAAACTTGTAAACTGACACTAAAGGGTCACAAATAATAATTCCATCAATTATAGAAATCATAAGTGGAAGACTTAGCAGCAGCAACTAAAATGGATAGCACATGTAACGTGAAGAGAAGATAATGAAGATATTGACATTCAACACTACTTTGGGCATTAAGAAGAAATCCCCTTTAATAGACCATCCTTGTTTGAACCTTGTTGACTGGTGATACACAATCACAAAGAACTGTAGCACATAACAGAAACCACATCACTTGAGGACTTCCTATAGCAGCAATAACTAAAATGGATAGCACATTTAATTTGAAGAGAAGATAATGAGATAATCAAGATATTGACATTACACACTACATTGGGCATTAGGAAGAAACTTCCTTTAATAGACCATCCTTGTTTGAACCTTGCTGACTGGTGATACACAATCTCAAAGAACTGTAGCACATAACAAACCACATCACTTGAGGACTTTCAACAGCAGCAACAACTAAAATGGATAGCACATGTAACTTGAAGAGAATATGAGATAATCAAGATATTGACACACATTTCACACTACTTTGCTTGTTAAGAAGGAACCCCCTTTTTTCAAACATCTTTGTTTACTGGTGATACACAAAGAACTTTACCAAATAACAGAAACCACATCCCTTGAAGACTTTCAACAGTAGCAACAATAACTAAAATGAATAGCACATCTAACTCAAGCAAAAAATTTACATTTTTTTTTTTAAAGAAAGGCAGGAGCACCACTAGTGCACAGGAGGTTACTGCAAGAGAAAAGATGAATGAGATTTAAGAAGATAGGCGATGGCAACTGATGTTGCATTTAAATTTTTTGAGCTTGTAGTTACCAGGGAAGCAAGTCAACAGGAGGGAATTCTACAGCCTGAAAGTGCAAGAAAAACTGTTAGAGTAGAAGTTATGGTTACATTAACTATTTCAATGATAAAAGGGCAGGACCTAGATGCCAATATAATATGTGATACACGCTTTGGGTGATCATGTCTCAAAAAAGACATGACTAACTGGGCAGAAAATTATTCTGCAGTAGGTTGCCATTGCTTCCTGTGGTAGACTGTGTTCTGTAGCCTTGGCTGGCAACCAATCTGTTCTATGATTTAACCTATAACTGGAGGGAAGAGATGGATTAATACCTTTTCCAAGGGTGTTTGTGTGTAAGTGAATGCAAGGAATTCAACTGGAATTCGACATCAGCACCTCAATCTCTCGTCTCGAGCTGATATCCACTGCACCACAATGCACATTCGCCAATCTAGTGGTATGCTTTAATTCATGTAGTTTGGGCACCAGGCAAAAAATGCTTATCAGTGCAGTTGCTATGAAAATAATCAAGATGTTGATGTTCCACACTCTTAAAAACGAAAGGTTAGGAAGGAAATCCCTATCAATACCGGAAAGAGTGATACTGAACTTCAGAAACCTATTCTTCTGAAATGTTGTTTTATAGAAAGATTTTATAAATTTCATCCAAATGTAGCAGTGGCTGCTCAGAGAATGAATGCATAGCATTTATTTTTGAAGAAATGACATTGTTATTATCATAGGCTTTGATATTTCACCTTTTGTAATTTATGGCATTCATCAGGTTTTTGCCTTTATACTCAGTAATTTTCTTGAAAATTTGAATTTGAATATTCAGTTTACAGTGGAACGGAGATTAGTCAAATTCTGCTTTCCACATTTAGAGAATATTCAACATCAGACAAGAAAATCTTAGCCCAGTGGATTAAAGATTTGGCTGAAGCATATCTACATCACTGTCAATTGTGAGTTCAATTCCAAGTAAGGATATACTGAAAAGAAGTTATTATATATCAGTTAATACTTAACTGTTTTATTTACTCATGTCAGTTTGTTCCTTCCACTGGACCATGAATTTTAAGCACTACCAAACCCAAGAATTGAACTCACGACTCCAATCTAGTATGTTTTGACCAATGCTTTAATCTATGAGATTATCTGTCTATAATGCTACAAGTTAGGAATACATTAAACATGGACAATATGTCCTCATGGGTTGAATAAAGTGTTCAGCTCCAAATTTCAAGGCAGTAATTGAGTAAGGCAAATGCCTGAAGAAGGCCATAAGGTACAATGGCTGAAACATTGTAAGCACACTACATATTAGTCAATAATATTGTTGCAGTACTTAAAAACAATGCTAAAAGAACTTTTCGAACAGAAGGGTTTTGACAGTTTGTAACAAAGTTGAAAATTAAGAACAAACAAAGGCTATTCAAAGAAATGATTCCCAGCTTGACAAACAATATTCACTATCAGCACAATGGTAAACAAGACAAAAAATTAAATTATTTTTCAACCAATGAATCTAAAGAACTATATCTCTTCAGTATACTGTGGATACCATGGACTGAACATGTCAGCAATGACAAGGTTTTGGAGGAAACAAAAAAAAAACAAACTTATGCTTCAAGAAGAGGCAGCTGAAATATCTGGGGAATGTAATGAGGAAGGAAAGCTTGGAAAATCTGATACTTACAGGACAGGTTGAGGGTCAGAGGAAAGCAGCACGAAATATACTTGAGTATAAGTAAATGGATAGCAGAACAGGATTTTTTTTTTTAAATCATTTCACCCCAAGCTAAGTGGTACCACCACTACTGCACATGAGGCTACAGTAAGAGAAAAGACAGAAAACAGTGGGTGTTGAAGAAAGGATAAAGAATAGATGGGATTCAAGAAGATAGAAGATAATTGATGTTGCATTTAAATTTTTGGAGATTATAGCTTTCACAGAAACAAGTAAATGGAAGGGAGTTCTACAGGCAGGAACTGTGAGAAAGGAAAATAGAAGAGGCAGTTACATTTAACTACTTTATTAGTAACAGAGTGGGACCTACATGCCAATCTAGCAGCACTCGTAATGTGGTCAGGTTACTAGGAAAAAATTACAAAGACAAAACTTATTGAGAGCTAAAAAAGACAGGAAGATGTGAAGAGCCATGAATGCCTACATCCTGAAGGGACATGTCCTGTAAAAGAAGAATATCTATCTCTTTAATTTTTAAAGAGGCTAGTCTTTTTTTAAAAGGATGCAATGTCATAGCCATATATAGAGTGACCCAGAATACAGAAGCCAGTCATCACATGGTTTCAGTTTTCTTTACAATAATGAACCGAAATCTGATACTACTTAGCATCAACGCAAAACAACTCAACTGATAGTTTAAAACAAGACATTTCCAATTTGATTTTCATTAGTGCAATACTTTTTACTAATTTCAAAACAACTAAAAACTCAATGTTGCTTTGAAAGTATCTGGTTTCAAGGACTTTAATCACAATTGTCAAATTCTTACAAGAGCCACCAATTCATTTCTGAGAATTCTTGTCTGCTTGGACAGCAGCCTATGCCAATTGTAACACATTAACTGAGGCACATTTTGGCTTTTTCAACGCCTGTAGAACAAACACTGCAACTATGCTGATCAGAGATTAGTTAGAGTTTCTGGGAAAGAGCACACAATCTGATATGATCAACAGTTTGAACAAAGCCAGTATGCATAAAACCTCTACCACAATGACTTAATGTGAGAACAACCATCAAAGCTTTCCAAACAGTTCTGTTTATGCAATTTTTCTCACAATGCTTAGCTCGACCCTTATGTTTTTCATTTAGTTCATAACACCTGCTCTGACAAGCTTTTGTTCCCTGGTACCCCGACCAGATGAACTTATGCATGCTACTAAATTGGCTTCTAGGTTCTACCCTTTTATTTTTGAAATAGTTAAGTGTAATCACCTTTTCTAATATAAGTTTTTTTTTCTCACACATCCTGTCTGAAATTTCCTGTTTACTTGCTTTTCTGATAGGTAAAAATCTCTAAAAGTTTAAATGCAACGTCAGTTTCCATCTTCTGTCTCCTTGAATCCCATCCATTTTTTATCATTTCTTCAACACTCCCTATATCCTATTTTTTCTCTCATTGCAACTCCTGTGCACTAGTAGCAGTTCCACTTTGCTTGCAGGGAAATACTGAAAAAAAAAAAAAAAAAAAAGACTTTCCAATTTGCTGTATGCTGGAATTACCTCCCCAGGCCAAATAGCATCAAGATGCCTTTTTGACAAATCAACCATAGTGAGATTTAAACCTGGATCTCATGTTTGGAAAGTGAATGTTATAACCACACAGCAACAACCCCACAAAATGATATATTAATATATTTTCTTAAAAAAAAAAAATCAATATTACCAAATGAAATTTAAGGTTACATGTTTGAATTCTGAAAAGCAAGTACTGTAAGTAAATCTGTGATTTATCAATGCAACTTTTTCTATTTTACCATCCAAATATAAATAACTGAAAATCACAATTCAACAAGATCAATTTCTATAATTTAGGGGACATATATCAAATGTGCAAAAACTAGTGGCCGCCTTCTGCTTAAAAGACTGTCACAGTTCGTCAAATTGTTTTATATCTGTGGGTAAGTCATTCAAACATTCTAGAATGTACACTCGTCAGATCATTGACTGGCAGACCCTTTCACACAACATCATTTGATGTCCATTTTTATATTTACATGATCTATCACTGATATTGAGATCTTTCATCGTAAATATAAGTCATTAAGTTATGTATGTGATAAACGCTAAGGCAAATTGTCTCTCCGACTGGGCAGAAGATTTTTTTGCAGTAGGTTTCAGGTTTAATATAGTGTGAAGTCTATCTCCCTTTTTTACTATCTTGCAAGATTTACAATAGCATTAAACTATAATATTGTATGTGTATACATTTTTATTTAAAACTTATATTAATACTTATATATCTATATACTATTTATATTAAAAAGTAGAGAGGTAAAAATAAACATGCTATCAAATCCACTACGCATATTTATTTTAGCAATAAACACTTTGTATATCTTCTAGGAATGGCATGAATAGATAATCAAAGATTTTTCTCATCACCTTCCACCAAAAAATGGTCAAGATGAGACTAGAAGATCTAACTACCAACATATTTTCTTGAGAATCATATGAAGAATGCAAATGCGGTTTCCTCGATTTGGATGACTCTTCTATAAAACTCTTTCAGCAACATTTTGAAGTACCTTGAAGTTCGGAAATTTGTTAACTAGTCCAGGATGAGGAGGATTCTAATTTAGGAACTTCATTTGCTTCTTTTTATAGAGGCAGGTCACATGATCTAATGGCTACATATGGGGAGAGGTACTATAGACCTTCACACTGCACCTGGGTAGACTATATATTGAGGTAAACCTCACACTATAGTTTCAATGCTATTTCTTTCTGTAGTAGTCCAGTTGCTAACCAATTGTCATATTTATTACTTATTGAGGGTATTATGGTTGATTTTATTTTAAGCATTTGATATATAAGCTTGTATATGTGTATAATTGCTTTATATGTGTGTATAAGGGTGTAGATATGTGTGTATGAAATTTGTATTTCTCTGTGTGTGTATCTGGATTTTGTTATTGATATGTTCCCCCAATTGCTACACTTTAGTGATGAAAAGTTAACTTTTCCTTCTCTACCACTTATGACATCAAGTTTATAACATCAAGAGAAAATATAATTGGGGGCAATGTGGCTTGACCCCCTAGTCTTTGAATGTTCTCATAAAATTAAAACTTTTGTAATTTGCAGTCTGATTAGAGGAGTAACAAAAACTTACCTGTTGAAATAAATTATAGCTTATAACTGCTTTAGAGGATGCCTTGAGTTTTTCCTCTATGTATATCATATTGCTCTGGATATTACCCATTGAACTCTCTGTATAGATCTATCTCTTCAATGATTTATATTAAGATCTACTTGAATTATCATTTCTGTTTAAGGATTTGATATCATATATATAGTCATCCACATACAAGCCTGTTCTGCTGTATTGCAGATCAGTATGGCTAGACATCTGATTGCTTCCAGCCAGAATCAAAACTCTACCGATTCAGCATTAGTCAGAGAGAACTCAATTCATGACTGAAGAGTGTTTATATCAGATTAAATAAATTGCAAACATTGTGTCTGCTTATTTTTAAGAAAATCTATTCATACTCACAGAAATCTTTTGTGTATTATAATTGAAAGATGTCAGAAATGAGCTGTAACATTGACATATTCATTTCTTGATGTTCCCAAGTACTTTCAGTCTCTTTCCAGGATCATCTTCAGGTGTGTGAGTTGTAACAAAATATCTGTGAAACTGTGTTGCTAAAAATTACTGTAAATTTTCTTCTTGCTTCAAATATAACAGTTGACAAATTGCTTAGCATTCATTAGAACGTGAAAATTACTCAAGATGGAATTTTTTTTAATTTATTTTAATGTCATGGTCATGCACGTGTTAAAGTATGAAAAACTTTTTACAAACATTTTAGAACATTACTACAGTATTCATAGCTGATTCTATTGATTGACGGCTTAAGTGTTTTAATGAATATTGCCTCGAGAATCTGTAGTTTGCTTTTGTTGTTTTCTTGGTGTAGGATAGTTGTATTATCTATCGTTTTTTAAATTGTGAATGTAGAGAGGAATGTTGTTGCAGATGTCTATAAATGGATGAATTGTCAGACAAGTGTAATGTAAGACGTCTTCATGTAGTTGTTGTCAACCTAACATATACATTTGTTTTTGTTTTGTCAGCGATACATTTTCTAAGGGACATTTGAATTGATATATAACGTTGGTTTTTATGTAACACATCAGTTGGTGTGGAGAAGTTAATACAGATAATTAAATTAATAGCATTATATTTTTATAATATATTAATTTTAAATTTTTATCAGGATCAATGGGAGATATTAGTACAAATGTTTTTTTAAAGCGATATATATATATATATATTGAGAGTAAAACTCAACATATATTTAGATGGTAATAATTTACTCAGAATATTTTTAATTTAAAAAAAATATTCTGAGTGAATTCATT
This sequence comes from Ascarosepion bandense, assembly GCA_037127315.1. NCBI lineage: Eukaryota > Metazoa > Mollusca > Cephalopoda > Sepiida > Sepiidae > Ascarosepion > Ascarosepion bandense. The sequence continues at coordinate 189,758 of JBBBDQ010000616.1, read as the reverse complement.
ACCTTCTAAATATGTGTTGAGTTTTCCTTTCAATATTTTATAATGCTCTGGATAATACCCATCAATCTATTTTTATCTAATTAATTTATATTAATTGGATAAAATCTTTATGATTATCATATTTCTTTAGAGGTCTGACGTTCTCTTACATATATATATATATATATATATATATATATATATATACATTTATATACTCTCTTAGGTGTAGTGCAAACAAATGGGTTAACAGTCCACTGTTTGTAGTATTTACTTTTTTTTAAAGAGTTCTTGATACTTATTAAAGCAATATTTAGAGTAAAATTTTTTCATAAGTTTTATAAGCACTTATAATAAAAAATATTACTCTCTCTCTCTCTCTCTATATATATATATATATATATATATATATATATCTCAGCATGCAGTGTTGGTACAGAAGAATCCAAAGGAGTATCCTGTACATACAGTGATAGGATAACTCTCTAAGAGTGTTCTAAATATATATGTATATAAATACATATAGAGCAAATATAAGAAAAATTAAGGCAGACATTATTTTATGGTAAATTGGAAGTATTTCAGGCAAATCATCAACTTCTGTCTTTATTGTACAAAGGACTTTATATATATATATATATATATATATATATATATATATATATATATATATATACACACACACACATACATAAAGTAAGAATAAGTTTCATTTAATAATAATCATCATTAAAAAGACAGAATGCATGTCTGTATATCTTCCATGTTTGGAAAGTTTGATGCCATTTTCCATTTAAAATGGACCAAACATTTGCAAAGGTTTCCTCAGCTCTACAGAAATGGCACTAGTGAAAAAGCAATTGCCATAAACTTATTTGGGAAAGATTTGTGAGTGTTTCAAGACCACTAAAAATAACTTTCTTCTATGTCTGCCTCAATGTCAAAGGTCAAATTTCATCATCTGCTTTGGCTAATATAGAAATCATGATTTATGACAGTATGCTTGGCTGCCCAGCCTCTCACACATATTCTATCATGCAGTTCAATATGGGGAGTCAAATATTGCTCAGATCAGTAATAAAATCACAGGTTCCTTCAAAATCGAAGTCATAATTTTCTGGAATTCTTCCAGTGCTGTCAATCATAGCAAAACTTTTTTAATGGGTATGCTCTAAAATATCTTTAACTAAATTAATGGTAATTGCTTTTTTTTGCTTTTTTTTAATGGGTGTTGTATGCCTACCTATATACAGGAATGGGATGCTCCTATTTTCTTAAATATTTGGCCATTATTGGAGTAAATTGTCGAGTAGTAGAAAGTGATTATACTGAGTAGTGGTTTATCTACTTCATGCAATCTTCTACTTGCTGATATACTATTATTCCCGACCTCCATTTTGGTGATTACTCATTCAGTAACCTTTTAGGGTTACAATAATGGGTATATGTGATATCTAGCAGTGAATGTTGGATGATATCTTCAAGGATGAAGGTGATGCATAATGCAGCAGAAATGTGGTCCTACAGAAGGATGCTGAGGATTGCATAGACTAAGCACATAAGCAATGACAAGGTGTTAGAGAGGATGCAAACCAGAAGAAAACTTATACACGACATCAGGAAGAAACAGATGAGGTTCCTGTTATACGTCATGAGGAAGGAGGGTATAGAGAATCTGATACTCACATGGTAGATAGAGGGAAAGAGACATGGGAAAGCAGCAGAGGTATATTTGATGGGCTTGAACAAATGGATAGCACAGCAGGTTTGGGAGATATACCAAGCGGAAAAATATTGAGAGTGACAAGAGACAGGGCAAATGGAGGTCTGCGATTGCCTGTGTCCTGAAGGAACATGAAGATGCTCAAAAATAACTTAAACTAAATTAATGATAATGTCTTGTTTCTTTGTGCATTGTGGTGCATTGGATATCAGCTCGGAATGAAAAATTGGGGAGCCGAGTTCGAATTCCAGCCAATTTCATTGAATTCACTTACGCGCAAATACCCTTGGGAAAGGTATTAATCCATCTATTCCTTCCAGTTATGGGTTAAATAACAGGACAGATTGGGTTCTATAGCCTTGGTCAGCAACCAGTCTACCACAGAAAGCAATGGCAACCTACTGCAGGATAATCTTCTGCCCAGTCAGTCATGTCTCTTTCGGGACATGATCGCCCAAACGTGTATCACGTATGGCACTTGACTGACTGACTTGTTTCTTTGATGTTATTTTTGGTCAGGAAAGCTATACAATATAAAGGTTCAACTTTCAGAAAGATGAAAACCATATTTAACTAGAAAGCATTAAATTTCTCCTAGTTTTATATTATGCATAATATTATACAGGGTGAGCCATAAGTTGCGCACCAAAGCATTCGTGGTTTGTCTAGGACCTGGGACACTACCAGTTTCACAAAATTTCAATATCAAACGTCCTACTGTCGTGCGAGAGATGGGCTCACGATCAGGATAAATTCGATTAAATTTCTCAGCAACAGATCGATTAGTGGTGCCATCAGCACCAGACATGAACATGAATTTAACTCGTTCGTCAATTGTTAAGGGCATATTTGAAAATTAAAATAAATTTTTAAAGACTTTGATAAAAGAACATTTATTTTATACCAAAGGAAAGGAAAAGATATTTTATCCCGCTGATTTTACATTGTTTCACATCACTACACGTAATTCTTTGGTGTGCGACTTATGGCCCACCCTATATAATAATTATGCTCTCACACCCTGATTGAGCACCCAAGAAGAAAGGCAGACTTTGAAAAACAGTAGCTACTCTAGTGTATACGCATCGCTCATTCAGTAAAAATGAATTTGAGCACTCTAGCTATTGGGTGTGTAATATATGCGCTAAAAAGACTGCCTTCTTCCACCGAATGCCCCGTGGCCCAGGGGTAGACTCGCCGACTGACACCAAATCAGTTGGATTTCGAGCCTGGGTTGTGTAGCAATTGGAGTCTAACCATACTGATGAGCTGTGATACAGCAAAACAGATCTGTTTGCGGATAACAATATATATACATATATATATATTGTCATATATACATATATATACATATATATATATTGTCATATATACATATATATACATATTGAAAAGTGCATGGTGCGGATCCCAGCAAGGTCGGTGGCTGAGTTTTCAAGTTTTCGCAGCCATTATCAACGCCGAGATGATTCAGCATCTTATGGCCAACGAGCTTCTCTCTGACAAACAGTATGGGTTTCGCTTCACCAGGTCTACTGCTGATATGCTAACGACCATTACCGAGTACATATACCAGGCACTTGACAAGAATGGTGAAGCCCGAACCGTTGCCTTGGATATCTCCAAAGCATTCGACAGGGTCTGGCATGCTGGCCTCTTGTGCAAACTGCGGAGCTATGGGATAACTGGACATCTGTTTGACCTCATCCAGTCTTTCCTCTCTAACCGCACATTGAAGGCGGTATTAAATGGGCATGCCTCCCAAAACTACCAGACGAACGCAGGCGTCCCTCAAGGTTCTATCCTAGGTCCCACGCTCTTTCTGATCTACATTAATGATCTCCCCAACACCATTAGATCCCAAGTTGGCATGTATGCTGATGACAAAACAATCTACTCTCGCATCGGTCAGAAACCAGGTCTGGACGACAAAGTGAACCGTACTTGAAAGGGACCTCCAATCCGTAGTGACCTGGGGTAGGAAATGGTTGGTAAATTTCAATGCCTCTAAAACAAAGCTGTTATCAACTAACCACCATAGACAATCGCATCTACCTCTCATTAGCATGGGACAGGCTAGCCTCCCAGAGAGTAAAATACTACGCCTCCTTGGCCTTACACTCTCGGCGGACCTCAAATGGAATGACTATATTGAATCCATTGCCAAATTTGCTGCTATGAAAGTGGGCTCCCTGTGCAGGGCCCGGAAATTTTTCCCATCTGAATCTATTCTGCATATATACAAATCTACCATCCGCCCGTGTATTGAATATTGCTGCCATATCTGGTTGGGTGCCCCTGCTGCTCTCCTTGGGCTTCTTGACAAAATACAAAGGAGGATCTGTAACGTGGTTGATACTGACTTGGCAGACCGGCTGCAGCCGCTCTCACACCGGCGTGATGTGGCTTCCCTGTGCCTCTTCTACAAGTATTTTCATGGCTTCTGCTCTGATGAGCTTAGATCACTAGTGCCGCCTAAGCACAAATTTACACGAGATACTAGATTAGCAACTAGGTCCTACCCTTTTACAGTTAAACAAATAAGATGTAACCGTAAATTCTACTCCAACAGCTTCTTTTCTCGCGCTTCCCGCCTGTGGAACTCCCTTCCACAAGTCTGCTTTCCCGACAGGTACAATCTCCAGGTGTTTAAATGTAGGGTCAATAGACACCTCCTATCACACTAACTCCCAACTGTTCTCACAACACTTATCTACCCAACCCTCATTCTCGGTATCCTTACCCGCCTATCACCCACCCTCTGTCATTTCCTATATTTAATCAGCCTTTCTCCACTCTATGTAGCCCCCTGCACAGTAGTGGCAGTGACATGCCTTGCTTGGGGTGAAACGCTTATAAAAAAAAAAAAAAAAAAAAAAAATGTATGGAGAACGAATATATGCATAGAAGTTATCAGTGATTGGACAATAAATTGCGAGGAGGAGTGATTTTAAAAAATTATAGCTGACAGATGGTACACAAGTCGATACCTGATCAGTATTGAATGAGTTCCCGTGTAGGAGAGACGTTGAAATACCTGAAATCCTTAATGAACCTAGGAACATCACAGATGTGTGCAAAAGCGCCCAATGACTGTATTTTACGAATGTAACCCGGAATAATTCAGTGACCTTTAAGAACACTAGATGATTAGCAATGAACCATTTTTGGTAACAAATGGAAAGAAAGACTGCTCTTTGGACAAGGTGGGTTGGCACCCTTACTTGCATTTTTCCCTGGGAAGAAACAGTTTTTGACTAGAACTTTTTCAGGATATACATACCCCTAAGAGATCCCAAGAGGAGCGAGGATAAGATCCCCAACAAGACGGATGAAGGGCTGTCCACTAAAGATTAAAAATTAAAATGCATCTGAGAGAAGGAATGCAAGCATCTGCGCAGTCTTAAAATCCATCAGACAAGGATGACGCGTGTGTGTGTGTGTATAGAGAGAGAGAGAGGAGAGAGAGAGAGGAGTGAGAGACAGGGTGGGGGAGAGACAGGGTGGGGGGAGAGACAGGGTGGGGGGAGAGACAGGGTGGGGGGAGAGACAGGGTGGGGGGAGAGACAGGGTGGGGGGAGAGGAGGGAGAGACAGGGTGGGGGAGAGACAGGGTGGGGGGAGAGGAGGGAGAGACAGGGTGGGGGAGAGACGGGTGGGGGGAGGGAGGGGGGAGGGAGGAGACAGGGTGGGGGAGAGACAGGGTGGGGGGGAGAGGAGGGAGAGACAGGGTGGGGGGGAGAGGAGGGAGAGACAGGGTGGGGGGGAGAGGAGGGAGAGACAGGGTGGGGGGGAGAGGAGGGAGAGACAGGGTGGGGGGAGAGGAGGGAGAGACAGGGTGGGGGAGAGGCAGATACAAAGTGCAGGTAGTTCTCCCTGGTGATACGGAGAAGGAACATGGCAATGATACACTCTACAGGCCGAGTTCCTTTATGTGTTGGTCTCTGGAAATCCAGAGAGAGTGACCAGATAGTGGATTAAATGTCCCACTGCACACCAGAAGAGTGACTGGTGACATTTCGATCAAAATGTGTAGGAGCCTCGGTGATGCTTCTCAAATTGGCCTTGTGTCAAACAAACGATGTCCCCACAATTTAAAATATCAGGAGGTTGAATGAATGGTTGGAAAAATTAAAGTGTTCATTTGTAAAATAAGTAAAATTTTATTTACTGAACACTATAACATGAATAACAGATTTGTAAAAAAAAACTGTTTAAAGTTCGTAGTTCCACAAAAATTCAGAGCTTATAGTTGATAGTTGCAGTCTGCATGTATGTAAAAAGATTAATCAGGCTACTAAAAAAGTCTGTTCGTATCCCTTTTTAAATGTTGGCAACAGAGTGAAAAAGGAAGGTACGACAATAAAAGAAATTGTACTTATCAGATCTTAGTTTTTAGGAGTCAGTTGAAGATGTCTTGTTGTTTTCTTTGACGGCGTGTGAGTAAAAGACAAAGAAAGAAAAATTAGAAGGAAAGATAAAAGGAATGTATGACGGCACTTTATATGTCCGGGGTCGGCTTGAAGTTTGTTTTTTTCTTTTGTTACATTTTAGCTTGTCATCCCTAAATCTTGCTTCCATTTGCCGGTCAAAGGACGTGTTTAAGTAGTGGAATCTAGTCATGTGACTTGATCAAACAACATATAGAGGGGAAAAGAGACAAGGGAAAGCAGCGGGTAACATATTTGAAGGACCTAATCAGGTGGATGATGGAACAAGGGTTGCATGGTGTAACAGAAGAAGGCGTGCTAAGAGCCACCAGGGATAGTGAGACGTGGAAAGACATGATCGCCTACTTCCTGAAGAGACAGGGCACATAGAAGAAGAATGCAAATAGTGCACCCTGTAGCTGCCGCCAGGGAAATACCCATTTTCTAGTTGCTACCAAACCCTAATGTAAAAATCAGTAGGTTCGTTTGCTTGCCGATGCCAGCCCCGTATTCTTGACCGGCGACCTTGTCATCCCTTGGGACAATGTTGTCAGAAAATATAGTTCCTTATATTTTAGGACAACGTAAAACAGTTATGAGGTCTAAATGAAAAGTATGAAACAAACAGTAAAGTTAGAATAAGTAAGTAAAAATATAACAAGTAAGCTGTTTTCACGGCAACCTTTTCTAGGATATAGGTTTTTGGCCTCTGCGTAAGAAATAGAAACCCCCTTAACAGCCTTTTGGATTGAGACCTTCTAAGAGGTCAGACGGTAAATTTGTTATCTCCAGTGGCAGCACATTCGTTTTTGGTACAGTTAGGGAGTAACTATATTGCCATAGACCACACGATGTGCCAACCAGGTAATTAACATTTTTCCATTCACTTTCCAGCAAACCCTAGATAAATTTTATAGTTAATGGAATTTAATATTTCTAAAGTTTTATTGCTTTTTAGACCCTTTCTTAATTTGTGAAACTGTATTACTTTGGCGACGCAAACGATTCCTGTTGATTTAAACACTTGTTATAAGTTCCTTGTTTTGTTATAATTATTTATGTAACATTCATTGTTTATCTTCTTATTTTTCGAATTTTGTAATTATCTATCCTTGTGTACATTCTTCCTCCATGTGCTCATGTTATTTGTTTGTCTTAATTGCAGTTTTCACAGCTGCACAAATACTGTAAAGGAAATAAAACCTTTTACAATATATACCCACAGTTGTCAGTTCTCTCACGCATGTTTCATGTGGCAGTGGCAGTTACACACCCTGAACCACCAGAAACAGTTTTCAACTTTAATGAACGAACCTTGAAAGAATTAAAAGAGGTTATATCGACAGCAACATCATTTTCAGTCCCAGTGATGTTTGCTAATGTGCCTATTTGGATGTCCGAATATTCAGGTATATTGAAGTGTAGGGTGCTGGCTAATGTTTCTTTTGTTCGGCCTTGTGTCAGACTTAACCGAACTCCCTACAGCTTACAGGATTTATGTTGAATATATCATCAGAATTATTATCAGAAGGTTGATTGTCGGGAGTTGGAATGTGTGGATAAGTGTAATAGAGTGGAATAATAAGATATACACTTTGAATGCTGAAATAGAAATTTATTAAAAGAAGGAATAACAAGAGTTGTAGAAATTAATGTTCAATTATAAAACTTAGTAAGAAGTTATGAGTAGAGTTCGTGTTCAATGATAAGGTTGAGGAATTAAGAGTTCGTACAAAATGTTTGTCGCAGTAATTGTTGAGAGAGATAAGGAGAAAAAGAACAAGGTGTGACTTGACCTTATCTCCGGGTTGATTTGAAGTTGTTACATGTTAATTGTGTGTCAGCAACCCGCCTCCACTGTTTGACCACCGTGACCGGTTAGAGACCATCTTTAAATATTCAATCCAGTCACGTGGGGTGGTTCACAGAATGACGTTTTTCTTTAGCTGTGGAAAAACCGTTTCTCTGACGTATTTTGAATTTTGCGATTTGATGACCAATCAGAATCCAGAGTTCCAATACAGGTCCTTAAAAGGAATTTGATATTTATTTTTGGTTTACCACCGGAATTTCTGTGTGGAGCCCAGATGCACAAAGACCAGTTTTGGTCATTTGCTTTCTGGATCTCTGAGGGCAAACATCCGGTCACTCGCTTGCTCGATATCACCACAATATCTCTGGAAGATATTAAAATCAATTTGAAGAGGTAGAGTTGTAAATCGACAGAAATTGGGAAATGCAGTGTAGATTCTTAAAGAAAACTATAAAAGAATTGAACAGAATGATTTCTTTGCTGAACACTGAAAACAAAATCTTCAGCATCCTGCTTCAACGTCTTCGGAATTCTTGTTACCAACGATTATATGAGTATTTTCGTACAGAAGGTAGGATTTAGACATCCCAGGATTTTTTAAGCATATAGGCGTGATAACGTAGCGCCATAAAAAAAGCAAAAGAAAGGATGGATGACCTGGTCTTACTCCGGCATGTGTGTCCGTTACACGCAAATTAGTCGAGGAAGTTCTAAGAAGATAGCATGTCCCTAATTGTGTAAGAAATCTCGTACTACAATAATTTCAGCATAGACAACCTCCGATTTGATATCTTCCAACTAGCATTGACTAGAGAGGGGAATTGTTGCTGGATGTAAAATATCAGTGATATTATTAACATTAATTATGAATGTGTTAATGAAATCAGCAGAAAAGTGACGATGTCTATTGATGAAAAACGGAGTACGACAACATCCGATCCGAGCATATATGGATGACCTGACAGTCGCTATGTCTACTGTTCCTGGATGTCGGTGGATATTACAGGGTTTAGAAAATATATGGAATTCGAAGAATGCAGTTTAAAAAGACAAAATCGAGGTCATTAGTATTGAAGAGAGGGTTTGTGATAGAACAATTCCGCTTCAAGAAAAACCATTATTCAATCGTTAAAAGATAAAAACAGTTGTCTTGTTAAAATATTCAATGTTAATTTAAAAGATACGAGGCTACCCAGAAATGTTAAGCAAAATAGCCAAATCACGGCTGCTAGGTTGTTTTAATGCATGTATATATCAATATGTTATTTTCCCAAAGATTCTATGGCCCATGAAATGAAGTGACATTAACAACAGTTGAGAATATGGAGAAGAAGATTCGTGGTTATTTGAGTTGATGTTTGAACAGTGCAGCTCTCTATGTAGTACTCAATATATTATAACTCCTCTATGTAGTACTCTCTATGTAGTACTCAATATATTATAACTCCTCTATGTAGTACTCTCTATGTAGTACTCAATATATTATAACTCCTCTATGTAGTACTCTCTATGTAGTACTCAATATATTATAACTCCTCTATGTAGTACTCTCTATGTAGTACTCAATATATTATAACTCCTCTATGTAGTACTCTCTATGTAGTACTCAATATATTATAACTCCTCTATGTAGTACTCTCTATGTAGTACTCAATATATTATAACTCCTCTTCAGAGGTTTAGTTGAGTTTAGATTGGTCAGGACAATGCAGGCATATGAAAAGATCCTAAAATCGTAGAATCAGGAAAATTGATTCAAACTGGGAGGAAGTAGAAGGCATCAGTAAACCAGAGTAAAGGTTCAGATTGCAGGCGATAGTCGAAAGAGTGGAAATTCAGGTCAATGTTATTGTCCGATTCCTTGAAAGAGAGAAAGAAATCAGAAACACTGTCTTCAATATGAAGTTACAGCAGGCGTGGAGAAAATTACAACTAGTAAAATGGCTGTCGTAGATCAACAGGTATGCCGGGACAAAATGGGGAAATTTAAAAAAAAAAAAAAAAAGGAAGATTTCCTGGACAGATCATTGGTATAACACATGCTTCCTTGTGCAGGCAGTTACCCAGGTCGGCAAACCGTAACACGTGGAGAAAGAGCGAGTCTCTTCTTTGTTTGTTGTTCCAGGGGGATCCATCCAACATGTATTCAGCGATTGTCCTAAAGCAAGTACAGGTGGCACTTTTAGGTTCTAGAAGCCATTGCAACAAATGTCTTAAGGAGTCTTCAAATAAACCAATATAAACAAAGAAGCTGATGAATTTCGTTAGAGCCAGAGGAAGTTAAAAACATTGCAGAAGAGGAAAACGTCTGTCCTCTGTTCTAGCCCAGACTGGCAAATGATATTGTAGTCAGACACCTAAAATTCCCAGTGAAAATAATACAAACTCAGCTACGCCTGGACAGGATTATTTATTCTGAAAGGACCATGCAAGACATTGTTAGGGCGGATCTGTACGACCGGCACCCCCCCCCCCTCACCTGCAATTTTTTGCTTTTCATATTTTTTACTTTTTTAAATTCATTCTTATTGATTAGACCCTAAACTTTCAGATTAGCAAAAAGAACTTTGAAAAAAAAATCGATCTCCCATACTGGTAACACGCGCTTTAGTGTCAAGTAAAAGACAATAACCAATTGTTGCCACTCGGCTTTTTTTTTCTTTTTTTTTTTAAACAGTTCTAGGAAATTAATGGACTGTTTTGGGGGATCAATTTACCAGAACATTGGACGAGAAACTGAGCACACCCTAAAAGCTTTAAATATTGAATCTTTTTTCCTTTTTTTTTTTTTTTGCTAATCTGAAAGTTTATAGTCTAATCGATATGAATGCAGTGAAAAAGCCAACAAAAATGAAAAGCAAAAAAAAAAAAATTACGGGTAGGAAAACCGGTCGTACAGGTCCGCCCATTAACAATCCCTTGGAAAGAAAACATGAACGAAATCCACGAAAGGAAACTTGGAAAATATTTACACATTGTAGAGGAATGCAAAAGGTGTGCTTGAAAAGGTATTAGCGAAAGGTGTGCTTGAAAAGGTGTGCTTGAAAAGGTGTGCTTGAAAGATTGTGCTTGAAAGACCTTGAAAAGGTGTGCTTGAAAGGTGTGCTTGAAGGTGTGCTTGAAAAGGTGTGCTTGAAAGGGTGTGCTTGAAAAGGTGTGCTTGAAAGATGTGCTTGAAAAGGTGTGCTTGAAAAGGTGTGTAGGTGTGCTTGAGTGTGCTTGAAAGGTGTGCTTGAAAAGGTGTGCTTGAAAAGTGCTTGAAAAGGTGTGCTTGAAAAAGGTGTGCTTGAAAAGGTGTGCTTGAAAAGGTGTGCTTGAAAGGTGTGCTTGAAAAGGTGTGCTTGAAAAGGTGTGCTTGAAAGGTGTGCTTGAAAAGGTGTGGCAGTGAAAAGGTGTGCGAAAGGTGTGCTTGAAAGGTGTGCTTGAAAAGGTGTGCTTGAAAAGGTGTGCTTGAAAAGGTGTGCTTGAAAGGGTGGCGAAAGGGTAGTAGCGAAAGGTGTGCTTGAAAGGTGTGCTTGAAAGGTGTGCTTGAAAAGGTGTTGCTTGAAAGGTGTGCTTGAGGAGTGTGCTTGAAAGGTGTGCTTGAAAGGTGTCTTGTGAAAGGTGTGCTTGAAAGGTGTGCTTGAAAGGTGTGCTTGAAAAGGTGTGCTTGAAAAGGTGTACTTGAAAGTGTGCTTGAAGAGATTGTGCTTGAAAGATTGTGCTTGAAAAGGGTGTAGCGAAAGGTGTAGCGAAAGGGTGTGCTTGAAAGGTGTGCTTGAAAGGTGTGCTTGAAAGGTGTGCTTGAAAGGTGGTAGCGAAAGGTGTGCTTGAGGGTGTGCTTGAAAGGTGTGCTTGAAAAGATTATTAGCCGAAGAGTGTGCTTGAAAGGTGTGCTTGAAGGGTGTGCTTGAAAAGGGTGTGCTTGAAGGTGTCTTGAAAGATTGACATGAAAAGGTGTGCTTGAAAGGTGTGCTTGAAAGGTGTGCTTGAAGGTGTGCTTGAAAGGGTGTGCTTGAAAAGGTGTGCTTGAAAGGTGTGCTTGAAAGGTGTGCTTGAAAGGTGTGCTTGAAAGGTGCTTGAAAAGGTGTGCTTGAAAGAGGTGTGCTTGAAAAGGTGTGCTTGAAAGAGTGTGCTTGAAAAGGTGTAGCGAAGATTAATGCTTGAAAAGGTGTCGCTTGAAGAAAGGTGTGCTTGAAAGGTGTGCTTGAAGGTGTGCTTGAAAAGGTGTGCTTGAAAGGTGTGCTTGAAAGGTGTGCTTGAAAGGTGTGCTTGAAAAGGTGTGCTTGAAAGGTGTGTAGCGAAAGGTGTGCTTAGCGAAAAGGTGTATGAAAAGGTGTGCTTGGTGCTTGAAAGGTGTGCTTGAAGATTATTAGCAGAAAAGGTGTGCTTGAAAAGTGTGCTTGAAGGTGCTTGAAAGGTGTGCTTGAAAAGGTGTCTTGAGGAATTGTGCTTGAAAAGGTGTGCTTGAAAGGAGTGTGCTTAGAAAGGTGTGCTTGAAAAGGTGTATGAAAAGGACATGCTTGAAAGGTGTGCTTGAAAAGGTGTGCTTGAAAGGTGTGCTTGAAAAGGTGTGCTTGAAAGGTGTGCTTGAAGGTGTGCTTGAAAAGGGTGTGCTTGAAAAAGTGTGCTTGAAGGTGTGCTTGAAAAGGTGTGCTTGAAAGGTGTGCTTGAAAGGTGTGCTTGAAAGGTGTGCTTGAAAAGGGTGTGCTTGAAAAGGTGTGCTTGAAAGGTGTGCTTGAAGGTGTGCTTGAAAGGTGTGTGCTTGAAAGTTGTGCTTGAAAGGTGTGCTTGAAGGTGTAGCGAAGGGTGTGCTTGAAAGGTGTGCTTGAAAGGTGTGAAAAGTGTGCTTGAGGATCGTGTGAAAGATTGTCTTGAAAGGTGTACTTGAAAAGGTGTGCTTGAAAAGGTGTGCTTGAAAGGTGTGCTTGAAAAGGTGTGCTTGAAAAGGGGTGTGCTTGAAAGGGTGTGCTTGAAAGGTTGCTTGAAGAGTGTGCTTGAAAAGGTGTGCTTGAAAAGGTGTGCTTGAAAAGGTGTGCTTGAAAGGTGTGCTTGAAAAGTGTGCTTGAAAAGGTGTGTTGAAAAGGTGTGTGAGTGTGCTTGAAAGGGTGTGCTTGAAAAGGTGTGTGAAAAAGGTGTGCTTGAAAGGTGTGCTTGAAGGAGTGTGCTTGAAAAGGTGTGCTTGAAAGAGTGTGCCATGTGAAAAGGTGTGCTTGAAAAGGTGTCTTGAAAGGTGTGCTTGAAAGGGTAAACAGCAGGTGTGCTTGAAAAGGTGTGTGAGTGTGTGAAAAGGTGTGCTTGAAAAGGTGTCTTGAAAAGGTGTGCTTGAAAAGGTGTGCTTGAAAGGTGTGCTTGAGAAAGGTGTGCTTGAAAAGGTGTGCTTGAAAAGGTGTGCTTGAGGTGTGCTTGAAAGGTGTGTGAAAGGTGTGCTTGAAAAGGTGTGCTTGAAAGGTGTGCTTGAAAGGTGTGCTTGAAAAGGTGTGCTTGAAAGGTGTGCTTGAAAGGTGTGCTTGAAAAGGTGTGCTTGAAAAGGTGTGCTTGAAAAGGTGTGCTTGAAAGGTGTGTGAGAGTGTGCTTGAAAAGTGTGCTTGAAAAGGTGTGCTTGAAAGGTGTGCTTGAAAGGTGTGCTTGAAAGGTGTGCTTGAAAAGGTGTGCTTGAAAAGGTGTGCTTGAAAGGTGTGCTTGAAAAGGTGTGCTTGAAAGTGTGCTTGAAAGGTGTGCTTGAAAGGTGTGCTTGAAAAGGTGTGCTTGAAAGGTGTGCTTGAAGGTGTGCTTGAAAAGGTGTGCTTGAAATCGGATTCAGAGGCTTGCTAAGCAATTATTATGTAAGATGCTACCAAGAAACTTGGAAAAGAACAAGACCGTTCGCTCAATAACAATGGCGGCAGAAGAAGCATCTAGATAATTCTAGCTTAAAAGATCAAGTGATTCGCAATTAATAAGCAAATATATTTGCAATTTGTTATATAGATATGAAGTGAATCTGAACTCAGAACAACAGTAAAGGTACTAAGCTTTATTCAACTAAATACAAATGAACATAGAAAGATGTTAGTTAAATAAAGACTCTATAGTTTATACTCGTATATTGGGTGCGTAGAACACTACACAGTGGATATTTCCTTTTTGCTTTTGCGGGAACTGGAAAGTAGGGCTTGGATAGAACCTAAAACAGCATTCAACAATGGAGTTTCGAATAGAAGGCAAAATTAAGGTCCCACGAGCCATTATTACTTACCAGTGATCTGTAGGTAAGAACTATTACCTGTTTGCCCCTTGCCAGTCTTATATATATATATATATATATATGCATGTATGTATGCATAAACATAATAGATACAAGGAAAGAGGTAACTTTTTTTTTATTGGATGATTAACATGAATTGAAATAGCATAAGAGTAAGCTGAACGTGCTCCATCTATGTGTTTGCGTGTAAATGCATGCATGTGCCTCAGTGATGGAAATAAAATCGTTACTTACCACTTCAAGCCGAGCACGTAGCCATGTTCCTTACTGGATCAAAACTGCTACAGCGTTTGCTTCCTTTTTTATGGAAGAGTGTAGATTGCTGGTGAACCGGAAGTTATCCATGATTGGACAAGAATTTGCCAAGAGGAGTCGCAATATGTAATTTAAAAAAAAATGCAGAAGTGCCTTTCTTTTCGAGTTTTTTAGCATGTTATATATATATATATATATATATATATATATATATATATAAATATATATAACAGAGAGAGAGAGAGAGAGAGAGAGAGAGAGAGAGAGAGAGAGAGAGAGTGAGTGTGTGTGTGTGTGTGTGTGTGTGTGTGTGTGTGTGTGTGTATGTTAAGTTGAAATATTTTGTTTGGATTTTTTGGTTTCATTTACACCTCCTTTTCATTACATTCAGGTATAAATTTTTATATATTTTGTACACATATAAAGAAATTTAAAAAATTCATGTGGGGATTTCTTTTTAGATTCCCTCACCGTATGAGGCCTTTTGGTAGATGGTGGATTGATTGACGAGGGATGGATCCTTATGGTAAATGGAAAATTGTAAAAAGTGATTGGGTCGTGATTCTGATTAGCTAGACAAGATAGTTATTGAATCTCAGTTTTCTGCCCCTCCACAAAAAAAAAAAAGAAAAAAAAAACACTGGCCTCGTGGCCAAATTGTATTTTTATAAAATAAATCTTGCGAGAGTGTGTGAGTTTAATATGATCTGATTAATGGGCTCGTTCTGAAGAAGCAGGAGGTTCGCTCTGTATGGCCTTGGGCAACTGGGTTAAAATGCCTTCCTTATACTGAGGCATTACTCACCTGGACGGTTAATGTGAACGGTTCTCTGGATCGACAAAAAGATTTCTTCAGCGGGCTTAGGTAATTTGCTTAACTGTATCCGCTGCGGTGAGTTGGTAGTTTAGACTCTCTCACGCCTTCTATTGCAATGTTGTAGTCCCGTTGTGCAATGTGATACTGTCGTGAACCAAGACTGAACATTATGCGTTCTTGTGCTTACTAGGCGTTATGCGGATCGGGATATGGACGATACAACAGAAGATATTCTATGGAGATTATAAGTTTACTTTTTCCCAACTGATTTTGTTCTTTAAGCATCAGCTTAAGATCAGGACGGAAAGGCAACAACTCCCTCCTCCAGAATTTGGCAAGCGATGGATGACACTTGCGCGCATCTGTCGAGTGAAAGGAACCGACATAGAGTGGCATTTTGATGCCGGTTATGTATCAGGATATTGGGGATACTTTCTTCAACACTATCACCCCTGTTCATAATAGATTAGTGTAGGATTGTTTTTCTGTTAGTTTTTGACGCCAAATTAAACTTAGCTTATGGGATACATATTTTTTTTTATTAAAATAAGCAACAGGAAAACACAATAGAACAATCTAGAAAAATTGGATCAAAACAGCAGTAGAATTTAGATTACATTTTTATATTTCTCAACCAATCAGCTAAAAACTTAGAATAAGAACATTCTAGAAAAATAGGCTTGGAAGTAAATTAACACAAAAATATTTAGGCCCCAAACAAAATAGTAAAATAATAAATCTGATTGGTCCATAAATGTTTTCACACCCTAATGTTAGGAAGATTAGTTGATCCCCTATTAATGTATATAATACACACAGTTAGAAAAAAAAGGTCAGTCACCAAGCAGGCCATTAAGTCCGCATGCCACCGATACTTTGTCCGGCCATGTCATTTCTTCCATGCCAAAAGTTCGTGACCTCGCTCCAAGGACCTTAAAAAGAATAAACCGACGAACTTTCTTTCAGCAACTGAAACGCACCAAATGTAAGTAGGAAAGGCTTATTTACAGACTCTGCTAATGTACACTTGTACACGTTTTTGGACAAAAATTAACTTCTTACCAAGTTTATATTTCTCAAAAAGGCAATTTTCGGATCATGTATTTTGTTGGTTTCTACATACCATTTTATTTGTCACAAAATAAATTGTTTGTTGTTGAATGTCCGTTGTAAATTATTCCTTCACTTTGCGCGATTGCAAAATAGAGTGTTGTATTTGTGGGGGAAATCATCAACATACAACCCAGCAAATACCAAATCCCCCACAAGCTAGAGTATGTGTGGTCATTGGCCTCCTTTTTGTTTTTGTTCCCGTTTTCTTCAGCTTATTTAGGCCACGCTCTTCTCAGTTAGGTGAGAAGAAATGTCAGTTCTTTGGTGAGTGCGGGGACACTCCTCGTTTCTCAACTGTGTTATTTTGTTGTCCTGTCTGAATGAGTGTATCATTGTGCATATGTTTGGTCGAATGACTGGTTAATTTATCCAAATCCCCCATGAATTTCGCCCAGTCAACTGATATTTCTGTCACAAGTAAAGATTGGTGGGGGTGTTATTAATTTTTATTTTTTAATCGTTTCACCCCAAACGAGGTGGTACTGCCACTGATGCGCAGGGGCTACATAAGAGTAAAACTTTAGTCAGGAGAAGAGTGAAGAGAAAGACGAACCAGTAATAGGGAGTGTCAGAGAAAAGGCAAGAGAAGGATGTGAACACAGGTGTGAAGACAGTTGAGAAGATAGAGTATAGGGAAAAGAACAAGATACATGGGGTGATCTAGAAAGGACTGGAGTCAAGTGGATAAGATATAGGAATTGACATTGCATTTAAATTTCTGAAGGTTGTAGCCGCCAGGAAAGCAAGTATACGGAGGGGAGTTCTACAGGCGGGAAGTGCGAGAAAAGAAGCTTCTGGAGTAGAATTGTCAGCTGCATTTGGTTGATCTAATTGATGTAAATGAGGGGGACCTTGTTGCTAGTCTGGTTGCGAGTAAATTCTTGTAGTGGGGGCACCAGTGAACTAAGTTCGTCGGAGCAGAAGCCATGAAAATATTTGTAGAACAGACAGAGGGAAGCCACATCCTGCCAGTGAGAAAGTGGCTGGAGTCGAGTTGCCAAGTCAGAACCTATCACATTACAGATTCTCCTTTGGAGCCTGACGAGAACACCGAGATGAACAGTGACCATATATGACAGCAATATTCTAATGCCATTTTGTTTAGTTACTTGTAAACAGCATTATGCATTGTATAAATATTCATCAGGATTTTCAGTTTTAAAATTGTTAATGTATTCTTAATTCACCACAGTCAAATTGTACGTACGTGGCTAGTTAGAATTTCATAGAGTCTTTTAGATATTATATTGTTTGTGGTAAAAATGGTACATAAGAATGTGATGCTTTGGTGCAAGAAACATTGTATAGCTTGTTTGGGTCAGCGATTTTGGCTCGTGAAGTTATTTTAAGACAGATGAAGACCAGCCATCTACATTCCCATTTTTGGCCTTGTGCCACATTTTTTTGTATTTAAACAAAAATAAATATAATTTCCGTCGAAGTAAAAAAACGATCAAAATTTTCCAAGTACTATTTCTGTTAAAATTCATTTATGTTTTACTAGCAGTATAGCCCGACGTTGCTCGTGTGTAATGAAGACTTTACAACTAATCCATGGTCTTGGAGCTCAGACTCAGCCTAAAGAATATTTGTGTGCAGTTTGGTGAGAATCGGATAAAAATTGTGGATTTGTATAAAAGACATACACACACACACACACACACACACACACACACACACACACACATCTTGCCTTTTATATATATATATATATATATATATATTATCGACTTTCTGCACTATTGTAAGAACTGAAATCTTGAAACTTCTGAATATCTTTTCTTATGTCTTTGTCTATGAGTGTATCAAATTTGATTAAAATCGAACCACTCCTTCTATAACCCGATTTTTTCGGTTATCAATTTTCGATATTTATCGGGGGTACCTCGACACAAGACCTGGCTAAGAACACTCACAGACACTTATAGTACAACTGTGTAAATTTTTAAGAAAATCGGTTCAGCCGTTTCGGAGTCTATAGGTAACGGACACACACAGACACACACACACAGACAAAGTTCCATTTATAAATAAGTTAAGATTTTTTATCTAAGTTTGGACGATTTTGAAAATTCCTTTTCATTATTCTTTTTTGTATGTTGTTCTCTTTTGTAACTCCCTATCTAGCTGGAAGCTAGTTTTATTTTTTTCATTAATCTTTTTCTATTGTAAGTTTTTATTCTGCAGTCAGAAGGTAGCTGTAGAGAAAGGACCACAAATAATCTGCAAGAAAACCGAAAGCATGGTCATCAGTAAATAGGGCAGCCCAATATGCCAAATACAAGTCGGGGATACTAAAATCAAGCAGGTACAAAGATTAAAAAATCTGGGAAGTGTTATAACAGAAGTTGGAAAGTGAGACACAGAGATCCGTAGGCGAATTGGCATGGCAAAGGAAGCATTGCAGAAGTTGAATAAAGTATTAAAACAGGACAATTTCGCTAGAAACAAAGAAGAGAGTACTCGTTTGCTATGTGATGTCGGTTCTTCAATATGGCAATATCTTCGAAGATGAGGAAAACTTGAAATGTGGTTCTACAGAAGGATGCTGCCAATATTATGGATCAAGCATATGAGCAATGATGAGGTTTTCAAAATGATGTAAACGAAAAGGAAATTAATACTGAGTATCAGGAAGAGACAGCTGAAGTTCCTGGGACATGCAATGAGGAAGGAGGGCTTGGAGAACCTGATACTAACAGGCCAGATAGAGGGGAAAAGAGACAAGGGAAAGCAATGATGAGGTCTTAGAAATGATGAAAACAAAAAGGAAATTAATACTGAGCATCAGGAAGAGACAGCTGAAGTTCCTGGGACATGCAATGAGGAAGGAGGGTTTGGAGAACCTGATACTAACAGGCCAGATAGAGGGGAAAAGAGACAAGGGAAAGCAATGATGAGGTCTTAGAAATGATGAAAACAAAAAGGAAATTAATACTGAGCATCAGGAAGAGACAGCTGAAGTTCCTGGAACATGCAATAAGGAAAGAGGGCTTGGAGAACCTGAAACTCACAGGCCAGATAGAGGAAAAAAGAGATAGGGGAAAGCAGTGGATACAACAACATCGTCACTATTATCAAATAGTAAAGCTGCAGCAGGGCCACAACCACCAACAGCGAGAAAAAAGCAGCAGTCGCCAAGGAAAGTGTGTGTGTGTGTGTGGGGGGGGGGAGCAGCAGCGGCAAGAAAACCAACAGTAGTACGGAAGATGACGAGCAGTCTCGATCCATCCCTGCTCTACCTGAACAAACAGAAACAAACGTAAGTAAGGAAAAGAGACTCTACACTTCTCCCGCTAAGCCTTCAACATCCCTGCTTTCCTCATTACATCCAAAATAAGAAAAAAAAAAGGGAGAGGACATATGCAACATCGATAGACAGGTGCTTGGGAGGGACCCCCTTACCCCAGGAAAGCCCCTCTTAAAACCTTTATTCAAGCTTGTATCCTTCGATTGAATATCGACAGATGACCCCAGTAACGTTAGTAATGCTACTGAAGTAAGTAGTCAGGTTGGCAGGCACCAAAGCTTGGCAATTTATTAGTGCAGCAAAAGATTACTTCCCGAAAATCCGGATGGCATAATAGTCGCCAGATCTCCGGAAATTGTTAAATCAATATTCTGGGAAATCCGTAGTTTTGCTTCATTCCTCGCTATATAGGGTTCTTAAGCTAACTTTTCCCATTTTTGTTAGCAGCATTGTCACTGACGGACGAATTACATCCGAACTGGTTGCCTAAGACAATTCATCTGGGTCCTGTCTGCCGTAGAATTCCGTCCAGTCTGTGTCTAGTTTTACTCTGGGAAATGTTTATCAAGTTGGTATGTTTGAATGCAAGTGGATTTGTCGTGACTAGTCTTAATTGGGGAGGCCGTGAATGCCATACTTGGAGTCTCACCGACACGCTTCGAGGTTGGCTTTCCTCCGTCGTACGTTGACGGAAGATTAAGTCTTAGAAGAAAGCGTTAGGAAAGCTTTCCCTTGTCTTACCATCGCTGATCTGGTTTCTAAGGCTGAGCAACAACTTAGCTCCGGAAACAATCAACATTCTTCAAAGAGTGTCAAGAAGCCTTGAAGATTATTCCTCGGTCCACTGATCTTTCACGGCCTAGGAAGGTCTTGTATCGGGCTTTAGTGGAGAGGGACGCGTAGGACCCATTTTTGGGGTCACTCGGCTTTTTACCGACCGAGTTGCGTCATTCTGGTCTTGGGCACCAGCGGTGAATCATCTCAGCAACCCTGAATTTTCACTTACTTGGCATTTGATTCTGAACGTGCTATCTCTTAATGAGGTAGCCTTCAGATAGAACTGGGCGGATTTGCCTTATTGCTATCGATGTGTCCTTGGTTTAGCGGAAACGGCTTTGCATGCCTTCTGCCACTGTTCTCAGGTGCGTCTTTTCTGGTACTATGTCGGCGAGTTGCCGGCTCAGGTCGCTTCTAAACATCTCGCTTTCATCGATCTCACATATCCGTACTCACGTATTCTTGGGGGAACGGATAGGGCTTTTCACGTTGCTGGTCGTGGCAAGAATAGTGATACAGATGTCACGAAAGGTGGGAAACTTGCGATACGAACGCTGTTATCGGATTTTTTGGGCACTAGCTCAAGATGACAATTAAATGTGATAGAAAGCGTTTGGTGTAGCTATATTTTAGCGTAATGTGGGTAAAAGTAACAAGCTTGGTTCAAGTGAATAGGAACAGTTTTGATATTTTTTAAGTTCATGGCCTCTACTCGAACGAACTTAAGTCACTGATGCCTCCTCAACAGGTGTTTACTCGTGCAACCAGATTGTCAACTGGGTCCCACCCATTCACAGTTAGATTAACCAAATGCAGACGACAATTCTACTCCTTCAGCTTCTTCTCTCGCACTTCCCGCCTGTGAAACTCGCTCCAATATTCTTGCTTTCCTGACGGCTACAACCTCCAGGAATTTAAATGCAATGTCAATACTCATCTATAAACCACTTGACTCTAGTTCTTTCACCACCCCGTATATCCTTTCCTTTCTTTCCACCTTTGCAACTGTCATCACACCTGTATTCCCATCCTTCTCTTTCTCATTTCTAACTGGTTCGTCTTCCTCTTCACTCTCTTCTAATTAATTTTTTTACACTTATGTAGCCCCCTACACATCAGTGGCATTACCGCCTTGCTCGGGGTGATACGATTAAAAAAAAGTTCCCTTTGACACAACGGGGTGGTTTCCTCTTGGATCGCTTCCCTGGTGAGGTTAGACTTATTTTGTGTAAGTAGTTCCTGTTGTTACTGCTGTTCCTTGTCGGTTTTCTCTTTGGTTATGATCTATGTCGAGATTCTCAACCTCCCTAGTTTGTTTTTCTTCCGTTTTTATCTCAGCTGGGTCAGTACTTTGACGGTAAATGTTCGTTTTAGGTGCCGACGGCTTTACCCACTTCAATTTTATTCAAGATAGCATTATTTCTATGCAAATGTATATGCTGAACTCAAATCAACAATTAGTTATTGAAGAAACGTACCATTTTTGCTTTGAAAGTCCATAAAAAAACGAACTATATCTCGCACTTTTTCTATCTCGTAACTCTCACGAAGTCATGTAATTAACTGCAGAATGACGTTCTACGTAGGCAGCAATTTTCTGTCGAATTTCGGTCGATTTTCTTTCTTTACTGAAACTTCCGGCGATGTACTTCCTGTTATGAAAGTAATAAGCGTAGAAATACGATAGCGCATTACTTTCATCGCCGGAAGTATTAGTAAATGAAGAAAAATCGACCAAAAATCTGCCAAAATTCGTTCACATACGCAGTACGCCATTCTGCAGTTAATTACAGGACTTCGTGAGAGTTACAGGAGAGAAAAAGTGCAAGATATAGTTCGTTTTTTATGGACATTTAGATAAAAAAAGGTAAGTTTCTTCAATAACTAACAGCTGATTTGAGTTCAGCATATACATTTGCACAGAGATAATGCTATTTTGGATAAATTTGAAGAGGAAAAGCGTCAGGACTTACAACGAAAATTTACCATTTTGACTTTCCCATCTCACTATTTACTTTTCCCACGCTTTTTAGGGAATGAGAATCCTGATTCTGTCTATAGACAGAATACAGAGACCGCTTGTACTTTTGCGGGCAGAACAAGACCCTACTAACATATTATATTTCAATTTGTTTTTCGGGTTTATCTCCTTCTCCATTCATTACGAAAATCCTTATCTATATTTGTACATTTTAATATCTTATCCTTTATTGGGTTTTTGTAGTTTCCCTGTTTATTTGTGGCATTGTGGTTTATTTTGTTTTTAACGTCGCATTGAATGAAGCTTGATGAGTTCTTGTGGTGAATGGGTAAATTGTAATAGAGCGGACGTGATTCTGGTTCGCTAAGTATAGGAGAGCTAGTGTTGACTAGCCTCTCTCTAAATTTTCTTAGGATTTGTGCCAAATCTTTTCATTTGAGATCAATAAATATATTTTAAAACATGGAGAAAAAATTGTAGCTAACGGATGGCATACAAGTCGATATAAGATCAGTAACAGATTAGTGGAAGCACTATATTGAATCCATAGCAAAATCTACTGCTAAGAAGATTGGGTCACTATGTCGATCCAGGATGTTTTTTCCACCTGAATCCATCCTGCATATATACAAGTCAACCATCCGTCCGTACATGGAGTACTGCTGCCATTTATGGTCAGGTGCCCCTGCCGTTCTCCTCAGTGTTCTTGACAAGCTCCAAAGGAGAGTCTGTAATGTGATAGGTACTGATCTGGCGACTCGTCTGCAGCCACTTTCCCATCGTCGAAATGTGGCCTCCCTTTGTCTCTTCTATAAATACTTTCATGGCTTCTGCTCGGATGAGCTTAAGTCACTGATGCCTCCTCAACAGGTGTTTACCCGTGCAACCAGACTGGCAACTGGGTCCCACCCATTCACAGTCAGGTTAGCCAAACGCAGACGACAATTCTACTCCTGCAGCTTCCTCTCTCGCACTTCCCGCCTGTGGAACTCACTCCCGTATTCTTGCTTTCCTGACGGCTACGACCTCCAGAAATTTAAAAGCAAAGTTAATACTCACCTACTAACCACTGGACTCTAGCTCTCTCCCCTCCCCTGTATAATCTTCACGTTCTCTCCGCCCATGTATCTGTCATTGCACCTGCTTTCTCAGCTTTCTATTGTTCCTTTCTAACTAGCTTGTACTCCTCACTCTTTTCTAATTAATCTTTCTACATTTATGTAACCCCCTGCACATCAGTGGCGTTTCTGCCTTGCTCGGGGTGAAATGATTAAAAAAAAAAAAGTCACCGTGGAGAGGGAGTATTATGTTGAAAAACTCGAAACGTCTAATGAACCTCTGTTAGAAACATCACCGATGATGTGTGTCAAAGCATCCAACAGAAGGATTTCACGAACACACATACTGGCAAAACGAAACAAAGATAACTAGATGGACCACACAGGTGCACACACACAAAGAGTCCACACATATGCAGACACACAAAGATATACTAACAGAAACACACACTATTTACACTGTTCGGACTACTATTATCATCTTTATTGCCATGTTTATGACGTTTCGGCTGTTGTACACTCCGTCCTTCTTCAGGTGGTAAGAATTTGGAACTGAGAACTGTATTTCAATCATTGGATTATATCATTCTCATTCCATGCGTGATGGCACTTTGAATGCCGTGTAGTTATCTCCCTTTAACTCAGCTCTCTAAGATATTTGTTCGTCACTGCTGTAGCCAAGTATTGAACTCAGAACACTTTGGGTCAAGTCATTAGAACTCACCAATGCCTATATCCACTGGGCAATGTGTCCTCAAAGACAAATATAAATACTACTTCATCTCAGAAGTATAGACAAATGCAGGAACATACACACATACACACTCTGTTTCACACACAGACACACACACATTTATGACGACTCACAGTACTCATTACTTATACACAATTGTAGATATATATAAACAGACAATCACAATTACTTCCAAAAACAAGAAAAAATCATTGACACATTCAAACTAGTAATAAACAAATCATAACCCTAAACACACACCAAACAAACTATATCTAAATCTAAACTTATTTATAAATGGAACTTTGTCTGTGTGTGTGTATGTGTGTATGTGTGTGTCTGTTACCTATCGACTCCAAAACGGCTGAACCGATTATCTTGAAAATTTACACAGTTGGACTATAAGCGTCTGCGAGTGTTCTTAGCTAGGTTTTGTGTCGAGATACCCCCGATAAATATTGAAAACCAATAATCGAAAAAATCGGGTTATAGAAGGTCCGATTTTAATCAAATTTGATACACTCACAGGCAAAGACATATGAAACGATATTCAGAATTTTCAAGGTTGCAGTTCTTACAATAGTGCAGAAAATCAATAATATATATATATATATATATATATAATATATATAAAAGGCAAGACTGTATTTTTTTCAGCCCTTTTATTTTAGTTTTTGCTTCGGGTTTGGCTCTAAGTAGGTATAATTGTAGTTCTTAGTCTCAGCCATGATACCATATACTCAGAGGACTTATTTAGCCTTCAACATTCAGTTTACGACGAGAAAAACTTATTTGATATCGATACCAGGAAATCAAAATTTGACTTACACCCATTTATTTTTCTTTCAGTCTATGGCTTTGCTTTAACTGGAAAAAACTATTGCTTTTTAGTCTTTTGTGCCAACGTCCAAAGAGTCTGAAGTCCAGAACTATGGATTAGTTTTAAAGCTTTCATTGCACCGAGCAATGCCAGGCTATACTGCTAGTATATATATAGTTTTTTTTATATTTTTAATGTCCCACGTCTTTTCAGGATGTAGGCGATCATTGTCCTCCACATCTTCCTCTCTCTTGTAGCTCTTAATACATTTTGTCCTGTTATCTCTCCTAAATCCTGCTCTGCCATCCATTTGTTTAAGCCCATTAAGTATGTCCCTAGGAACAAAAGGTTTTAGTCTCCTTGTTCAAGACTGTGCCTCTGAGGTTTTCTCTTGGATGAAAGCCAGCATTGATACTTTCATTCCAGCACAGACATTTTGACTTAAACCCCGTTCATCTACTCGGCTTTATCAGAGTGACACATCAGATCTCAATGGGCACATTTTTTGTCTTTGCTTATAATAAATGCAAGCGAGTTCTAAATGATGCTAAACTTTTGTTTGCTCATAGAATAAAACATTGTATAGGATTTCATAAGTTTGGTTACTGGTTGCTCTGCAAGTGTCTACTAAACAACAGCAAAACCTTGATCGCTTCTTTATTCAATCATCTCGAAATCCTCACATTCACATCAGACAAGGTTGTATGTGTTGCTTGCAAATTCTCTTACAACTCATCTAGAGTACCCACACCCTATTTCCCACCCAGAACACAGGCACAACTGATATCTACATAACATCCTCTCTGGCCTTTAACATAGTTTCAAACTTTGACTACCATAAGACAAAAAGAGGTGATGGAAATCCAGCCATCGTTCTGAATAAATGTGCCCCCTAACTGTCTCCTTTCCTCTCCAAACTCTATAACTATTGCCTCACTGCTTTCTTGCTTGTTCAAGGTCCTCATCTGCAGTTCTAGTTTTTAAGAATTTTGGGGAGCCCTCTGACCCCTTTAACTATCAATGTATTAGCCTCTTACAGCTTATTTGCAGTGTTCGAAGCTCTTATCAATGCTGAAGTAGTTAAGTATATCACATCTTATCTTTTTTATCTTTTACTCTCTGACAAACAACATGCCTTCTGCTTTGCCAGCTCTACTACTGATGTGCTAACAACCATCACTGAATATATATACAAGACTTTTGATAAGAACAGTGAAGCTCGAGTTATTGCTCTGGATATCTCGAAAGCGTTTGACAGAGTCTGACATGCCGACTGTCTCTGTATTTCTGGGCAATTGTTTGATTTCCTATAAAATCATGAATTGAAAATAATTTTTGAACAGGCAAGCTTTTAGATTCTTTCATATGGACACAAGCATTCTTCAAGGATATATACTGGGTCATACGATTTTTCTGATCTTCATCAATGATCTTGCTGATGTAATCAGTTCCCGAGTAGACATCTATGCAGATGACACTACCATTTACTCCTATTTTAATAGAAAATCTGCCAAGGCTGACAAAGTAAACCTGGCTGTTGCTTTTGAAAACAACCTCCAATATGTGAATAATCCAGGGCAAGAAATGGCTTGTAAATATTAATGCCGACAAAACTGCTCTCATTTAACTACCATACAGAAGCTTTCTTATCTGCCATCAGAATGAACGATGATATTCTCCTGGAGAGCAACACACTGTGCCTCCTTGGCATTACTCTCTCAATCCACATGAAGTGGAGCATATACATCAAATCTATAACAGCATCTACTGTTAGAAAGATCAGGTTACTATGTCAGGAAAAAAGGTTTTTTTTCATCAGAATCCCTCTTTTTCATTTATAAATCTACCATTCATCCAAGAATTGAATATTGTTAGCTTATCAGGTCAGATGCTTTTAGTATTCACCTTGAAGAAAAGAAGGATTTGTAATATAATCAGACACATGAATTTAAGTGTGCGACTTGATTGGCAGTCAGTTAAGTGCCATACGTGATAACTGTATTTTGATCATGTCTCGAAAGACTAACTGGGCAGAAATTTTTTCTGCAGTAGTGTTATGTCATGAGTAAGAATAAATAACTCAACAACAGGAATAGGTTAATTGTTGTATTCCGTGAAAATAGTATTTACAAAGGTTATTAGTATACAATACAAGAATAAAGGTTAATCGTCTCAACCGTCGTAAGACGTAGTATGAGCAATGGGTACTTCCGGGTCGTCACTGGTAGTCTACGACTGACTTGTTGATTGGCTGCTCGGCACACCCTACTACATAGATGTCACCATTACTTTACATAGTAATGGAATAGTCCATTATAGCCGAATAGGCACGGGCGTCCCAACAAGTAGGTAGCCATCCAATCTGTCCTGTTATATAACCCACCGATGAAGGAAAGAGATGGCTTAATACTTTCCCAAGGGCATTTGTGTGTAAGTCAATGCATAAATTCAAATGGAATTCAAATTCAGCTTTTCAATTTCTTGATCCAAACCAATACCCACTCCACCACAGCGTACATCTGAATCATTACCTGAAGATATTTGCATGTAAGTGAATGCAAGGAATTTGAGTTTGATATTGAGTTGTATATATCACGCACACACACACACATGCACATATATATATATATATATGTATATATATATATATATATTGGTATTGATGTCAAGTCTGTGAGTGATGAGGATAATCCAACAAGATCTCTAAGGATGATGAACTTTCTTCGACCAGTCTGGTGATTCCCAACTGAGATAAGGCTAAAGTCTCTGTTTTAGATAATATTACTTGTTTTCTACTTCATTTTAAAGTAATTTTTATTCCTGGAAAATATCTATACCAAATGAACTGAATATAATGTGGTCTGATGAAATGAGCCATTTTAGCTCATGGAAATGAATTATAATTTATAATCAATGTAAATGATGTGTTGAGTTTTCCATTATATACACTACCTATACACACTATATACACTAAAATGATGTATTTCATGCTATTTTTAAGTGGATAATTCTAAATAAAAATAGAATGTTTCTTTTGTTATTATTACTTTGCAAAATTTTACAAGGCAAGGAAGCAAAGATGAACTTATCCGAATCACCCTAAATTTTCTTCACTTTTTCATTGATGAAACTGCAATATAGGTAATTAGTAAATATTTATAAATTCATTTGATGCACATGTTATTGTGCCATATTAACAAAAGAACCATTCTATTTTCATTTACAATTATTCACTTGGCAATAAATACTAAAAAAACAGGATGAAGTACGTCCTTTTTTTAAAACACAGGGATGGCCTAATAATTATGGCAGGTAGTGTATATATATTAACAAAGCACCTGCAACATCTAAACTGCAGATAATTAATATTATTTATGAATGTACATGTCCTTTCAAGAATTGTGCTATTTATCAATCCAAACTCACTAGAAGACTAATGTCTCTGATCATAGCTCTCTTAGGTCTCATTTAAATACACCTGAAGACCTACCAAACTCTCTCCGTAACATACTCATCAATTATACAAATATATATATATATATATCATACACATGTAAAACAAGGCTAAAATAATAGAAGATTAAAAGCTAACGATATCAACTATGAACATGGCAACAATGGTCTCACCTTTCACCTCACCCATGTCTATTGAACAGGTTAAGAGGCTCATCCCTTGTTCCCCGTTTAGGATGTGGTTTCCGGCTTTATCTTTTCCAATCTTCTCACTTTGTTTTTTTTTTCAATTGGAATAGATAGATCTATCTATCGCCCGGTTCACACTCCACCCATGTCTATTGAACAGGTTAAGAGGCTCATCCCTTGTTCCCTGTTTAGGATGTGGTTTCCGGCTTTATCTTTTCCAATCTTCTCACTTTGTTTTTTTTTCAATTGGAGTAGATAGATCTATCTATCGCCCGGTTCACACTCCACCCATGTCTATTGAACAGGTTAAGAGGCTCATCCCTTGTTCCCTGTTTAGAATGTGGTTCCCGGCTTTCTCTTTTCCAATCTTCTCACTTTGTTTTTTTTTTTCAATTGGAGTAGATAGATCTATCTATCGCCCGGTTCACACTCCACCCACGTCTATTGAACAGGTTAAGAGGCTCATCCCTTGTTCCCTGTTTAGAATGTGATTTCCGGCTTTATCTTTTCCAATCTTCTCACTTTGTTTTTTTTTTCAATTGGAATAGATAGATCTATCTATCACCCGGTTCACACTCCACCCATGTCTATTGAACAGGTTAAGAGGCTCATCCCTTGTTCCCTGTTTAGGATGTGGTTTCCGGCTTTATCTTTTCCAATCTTCTCACTTTGTTTTTTTTTTCAATTGGAATAGATAGATCTATCTATCGCCCGGTTCACACTCCACCCATGTCTATTGAACAGGTTAAGAGGCTCATCCCTTGTTCCCTGTTTAGGATGTGGTTTCCGGCTTTATCTTTTCCAATCTTCTCACTTTGTTTTTTTTTTCAATTGGAATAGATAGATCTATCTATCGCACGGTTCACACTCCACCCATGTCTATTGAACAGGTTAAGAGGCTCATCCCTTGTGCCCTGTTTAGGATGTGGTTTCCGGCTTTATCTTTTCCAATCTTCTCACTTTGTTTTTTTTTTTCAATTGGAATAGATAGATCTATCTATCGCCCGGTTCACACTCCACCCATGTCTATTGAACAGGTTAAGAGGCTCATCCCTTGTTCCCTGTTTAGAATGTGGTTCCCGGCTTTCTCTTTTCCAATCTTCTCACTTTGTTTTTTTTTTTCAATTGGAGTAGATAGATCTATCTATCGCCCGGTTCACACTCCACCCATGTCTATTGAACAGGTTAAGAGGCTCATCCCTTGTTCCCTGTTTAGGATGTGGTTTCCGGCTTTATCTTTTCCAATCTTCTCACTTTGTTTTTTTTTTCAATTGGAATAGATAGATCTATCTATCGCCCGGTTCACACTCCACCCATGTCTATTGAACAGGTTAAGAGGCTCATCCCTTGTTCCCTGTTTAGGATATGGTTTCCGGCTTTATCTTTTCCAATCTTCTCACTTTGTTTTTTTTTTTCAATTGGAATAGATAGATCTATCTATCGCCCGGTTCACACTCCACCCATGTCTATTGAACAGGTTAAGAGGCTCATCCCTTGTTCCCTGTTTAGAATGTGGTTCCCGGCTTTATCTTTTCCAATCTTCTCACTTTGTTTTTTTTTTTCAATTGGAGTAGATAGATCTATCTATCGCCCGGTTCACACTCCACCCATGTCTATTGAACAGGTTAAGAGGCTCATCCCTTGTTCCCTGTTTAGAATGTGGTTTCCGGCTTTATCTTTTCCAATCTTCTCACTTTGTTTTTCTTTTTTTCAATTGGAGTAGATAGATCTATCTATCACCCGGTTCACACTCCACCCATGTCTATTGAACAGGTTAAGAGGCTCATCCCTTGTTCCCTGTTTAGGATGTGGTTCCCGGCTTTATCTTTTCCAATCTTCTCACTTTGTTTTTTTTTTTCAATTGGAGTAGATAGATCTATCTATCGCCCGGTTCACACTCCACCTATGTCTATTGAACAGGTTAAGAGGCTCATCCCTTGTTCCCTGTTTAGGATGTGGTTCCCGGCTTTATCTTTTCCAATCTTCTCACTTTGTTTTTTTTTTTCAATTGGAGTAGATAGATCTATCTATCGCCCGGTTCACACTCCACCCATGTCTATTGAACAGGTTAAGAGGCTCATCCCTTGTTCCCTGTTTAGGATGTGGTTCCCGGCTTTATCTTTTCCAATCTTTTCACTTTGTTTTTTTTTTTTCAAATGGAGTAGATAGATCTATCTATCACCCGGTTCACACTCCACCCATGTCTATTGAACAGGTTAAGAGGCTCATCCCTTGTTCCCCGTTTAGAATGTGGTTCCCGGCTTTATCTTTTCCAATCTTCTCACTTTGTTTTTTTTTTCAATTGGAGTAGATAGATCTATCTATCGCCCGGTTCACACTCCACCCATGTCTATTGAACAAGCTAAGAGGCTCATCCCTTGTTCCCTGTTTAGGATGTGGTTTTCGGCTTTATCTTTTCCAATCTTATCACTTTGTTTTTTTTTTTCAATTGGAGTAGATAGATCTATCTATCGCCCGGTTCACACTCCACCCATTTCTATTGAACAGGTTAAGAGGCTCATCCCTTGTTCCCCATTTAGGATGTGGTTTCCGGCTTTCTCTTTTCCAATCTTCTCACTTTGTTTTTTTTTTTTCAATTGGAGTAGATAGAGCTGTCTATCGCCCGGTTCACACTCCACCCACGTCTATTGAACAAGCTAAGAGGCTCATCCCTTGTTCCCTGTTTAGGATGTGGCTTCCGGCTTTCTCTTTTCCAATCTTTTCACTATTACGTAGACCCCTGCACATCAGTGGCGTTACTGCCTTGCTCAGGGTGATACGATTAAAAAAAAAAAAAAAAGAAAAAAAGAAAAAAAAGTAAAACATTCCCATGACTCTACATACATGCAAAAAATAATCTATGTATTCAATTAAAAGTGTAATAAAATTCATCTTTGATAATTTTTAAAAGTGTTGTGGAGGAATATGTCTTACCCAGGAATGGGTATGGCCCGGGTTATAAAAGACTGGGACGAGAACGAACTACAGAGTGATCGAGATTGTTCGTCATTAAACGAGAGTGTTTGTGACTATATGAGAGTCTTCATCATTACATCGGAGTGATCACAAGATTGTTTGTCATTAAACGAGAGTGTTCGTGACTATACGAGACTCTTTGTCATTACACAGAAGTGATTGAGAGACTTTGTCATTATACGAGAGATCGAGAGCCATCATCCTTAGATGAGAGTTAGACATCACTAGATGGAACCCTTCTTCTCAAGATGGATGTATACGTCCTATACAAAGACATTACCTTCTTAAATGTTATTCTTGTTAACTGTTTGTTGGGTGTACTTATATTTGGTTTATTGTACTGAGGTATAATAAATCTCTATTTATATATCCTCAGTGTTAAGAGTTATTTCTTGCACTATTCTTTCTCTGTTTATCTCCTTATCAACAAAAAGTATAGCCAAAAGTGCACGGACAAATAAAACATTCAAACAATTTTTATGTAATTTATGTACCGAAAAGAAAATTAAAAGAAATTATATAAAAACTTCACCATAACACCTTGTCTGTCATTTTTAATTAAACTTGGACATATATATATATATATATATATATATATATATATATATATATATTAAAATAACCAACAAGATCTGTTTATGAATTATATACTGTACTGTGCAAAAGTATTAGGACAAGAACTATTTTATCTTTATGAGGCATCAAAATAAAATCACCCCTGTCCTAACACTTTTGCACAGTACCGATAGTGTGCAAAAGTATTAGGACAGGAGATGATTTTCCAAAACACTTCACTGAAAGTCAAATACGGGGTGAAACGTCAAACCTTTGTAAGAATTATTTAACTAAAAAGAAAAATGAAGGAAGGCTTCACAATTTGAATTGGGCTCCACAAAGCCCTGATCTCAATCGTATTGAAACTCAATGGGATATTTTGGATAAAAAAATTGATAAATCCAATGTTACTTCACAAGACACACTTTGGGAACAAATACAAGCTGCTTGGCAGGAGTTACCATTAGATACATTGAAGAAGCTTGTGACGTCAATGCCTGACAGAATGAAGGCTGTGATCAAAGTAAAAGGCTATTATGTTAAATATTAAATTTATTTTGTAACAAGTATTTTTTCTTGTTAAAGCATTTGTTGAGTAAATTAAATTTTCTGTCAATATGCCTCATAAAAGATAAAATAGTTCTTGTCCTAATACTTTTGCGCAGTACTGTATCTTAAAATAACCAACAAGATCTGTTTATAAATTATATATATGTCCTAGGAATATCTAAACTTATTTATAAATGGAACTTTGTCTGTGTGTGGGTGTGTATGTCTATGTGTATGTGTCTGTTACCTATAGACTCCGAAATGGCTGAATCGATTTTCTTGAAAATTTATACACTTGTACTATAAACATCTGTGAGCATTCTTAGCTAAGTTTTGTGTCGAGGTACCCCCAATAAATATCGAAAATCAATAATCAAAAAAATCAGGTTATCGAAGGAGTGGTCCTATTTTATTCAAATTTCATACACTCATGGACAAAGACATAAGAAACGATATTAAGAAGTTTCAAGGTTGCAGTTCTTACAATAGTGCATAAAATCAAGAAAAAAAAAATATATATAAGGCAAGATGTTTGTGTGTGTGTCTGTTTATCTGCCTGTATGTCTGTATTTTATTTTCAGCCTTTTTATTTTCGTTTTTCTTCGGGTTTGGCTCTAAGTAGGTATAATTGTAGTTCTTATTCTCAGCCATGATACCATTTACTCAGAGGACTTATTTAGCGCCTTCAAAATTCAGTTGATGATGAAAAAACTTATTTGATATCGATATCAGGAAATCAAAATTTGACTTACATCCATTTATTTTTCTTTCAGTCTACAGTTTCGCTTTAACTGGAAACAATTATTGCTTTTTAGTCTTTCATGCCAATGTTGAAAGAGTCTGAGCTCCAGGACCATGGATTAGTTTTAAAGCTTTCATTACACCCAAGCAACACCAGGCTGTACTGCTAGTATATATATATATATATATATATATATATATATATATATATATATATATATATATATATATATATATATATGATTGGTAAATTGTCGCAATTATTTTATTATTTCAAATATTCTTTAGGCTGAGTCTGAGCTCCAGGACCATGGATTAGTTTTAAAGCTTTCATTACACCCAAGCAATGCCAGGCTATACTGCTAGTGCCTCATAAACGATAAAATAGTTCTTGTCCTAATACTTTTGCACAATACTATATATATATATATATATAACCAACAAGATCTGTTTATAAATTATGTAGATGTTCTAGGAATATTTATGATAAAGTAGGTTTTTTATGTGCGTGACGTGCACTGTCTGTTACGAATTCATTGGACTAAAATCATATTTATGTTGATGTGACTACATGAGAACAGAATAAAGAGAATAATTTGAAATTTGAAATTTAATTTACTTTTAAAATATATGTCTGGTTATATATATATATATATATATATATGTTATATATTCTTGCTAATCTCATTTTGTTTCTTTTTCTTTTTATTATATTTTTATCACGTCTGTTTTTAAGTAAACCAGGTTGTAATAATGTAAGAGCTACCAAAAAAAGGTGAAATCTTGTAATAACCTGGATGCAAATTTACTTAGAATGATCTAGCAATTATAGCACTTTCTATACACATTCATTTTCAAATTACTGTTTTTCTTTTAATTAAAGCAGTATTTTTTAAATCAAAATTATAATCACTCATAAGAGTGTGGAACTAACGCATTAATGTGTGTTTGTAAAAAATCTCTTTTGCAATTATATTTCTCAAGAAAAAAAAAATTCAGTAAAAACAAATAAAATTGTTCATAATAATGGCTAAAATAATTGAACAGTTCTTAAACATTTTGTGTCCAGAAAAGAAAGTGTTTTTACAAATATAAGGAAAATGAAATGTAAGGTTAATCCCAGTACCTTGTAAGGTTAATCCCAGTACCTTGTAAGGTTAATCCCAGTACCTTGTAAGGTTAATCCCAGTACCTTGTCAGTTCTTTTTAACAAAATTTGTATATATATTTAGCTCTGTAAAAAGATAATAATTTAAATCAAGCCCTCGACCTAGATTGTTTTTAATATTAATAAAATTATTATTAATAGGATCTACTTTTGGGGATTTTACCTACATGTGACGATGCTCTCGGGTTGTTAGTCATGATGGCTTCGACACAGTAGCTGGTCTTCAAGTCGTCTATTACAACAGTGTTCTTCCTCACCCATGCTGTGAACTTTGATCCTGAGGAAGGCATGTTAAAATCTTGCTAGCTGTATCTTTACCACGTTAACCAGACCGGATGCATGTGCACAATTGGGCTAATAAGAATGGCACCAAAAGTAAATCAAAGAATTGCGAAAAAAAGTCTTTATATACAAATAAAAAACAGCAAAAAGAAATAGAATATAACAATCATCAATTTCTTATCCTTACAATGGAGTGAAAGTTTTCATTTAAGAGTAATGTTTGTCTTCTCAACATTAATTCAAATTCTCGGCTGGTACCGTTTATCACTCAAATGAAAATTTCCAAGTTGTGACGATTCAAAATGTCTTATTCAAGCTTTCCACCAAAGCTTTACAGATACTGCCAAAAATGGGTCATCATGCATTTGTGTGACGGTGGTAGTCAATTTGTCCAGTCTGTCTTAGTTCGGCACAGTGCCCACTCTTCTTGTTGGCTCTTTGGGCTCTAGTTTTTTACCTGTCACAAATTCTTTTGGGAGGTGCATGACGGACACAGGTGTCCATGCCTTTACTGAATTAAATTATTTCTACCTCCACATTTTGAGGTGACGTTATTTTCTTCCCTTGGTTTAGCCAATGAAATAGCAATATTTCTGTTGACGTCATTTCTTTTCATCTTCTTCTGATTCAACTGACTACGTCAACAATCCAGCTTTAATGTTGGAAATTTGAATTCAACTATCCTCTGTTGCTCTTATCAAAAGCCCGGATATGCAAAATCTCCTTTTTCTGCATTTTGTGACAATCCGCTGCCATTGTTTGAGGAATTACAAACAATCGGATTTTCATTTCTTTTCACTCACTTCTAGCTGGTTACCAGCTGTGTCATATGAGAACTTCCACTTGTCAATAATGTGATGACCTTCATCTGACCCAGGCTGGCTATACTTTATGCAACAATGCATCTGCACACACACAAATGTTTTAAGATTTCTCATATTTATTCTCGGCCCTGCCGGAATCTCCACTTTCATTCTCTCTACTCATATTGCGATCAACAATAAAGAATCTTCTCATCTGTTAGGCTCACTTTTCTCCATTCATAATGTAAACAATAATCTGCACAATCAACAATACCACTAGTAATAATTTCTTTCGCTCCATCATACTAAACTTACATTTTTCCACATGCAAAAATAGTGTTACATACAGACATTTTTCTTTTTTGGATTTATATATATATATATATATCACTCATTCAATAATGAATTAGAGCACTCTGGCTATTGGGCGTGTATAATGATATACGTGCTAAAAAGTCTGCCTTCTTCTACCGAATGCTCGTAGCCCAGAGGTAGAATCGCCAACTGACGCCAATTCGGTCAGGTTTCAATCAGGGGTTAAAAAGCAATCGGAGTCTAACTGTACTGATGAGCTGTGATACAGTGAAACAGATCTGTCTGCGGATGACTATAGTATTTATGCTCTCACACCCTGATTGAGCACTCTGGAAGAATGGGAGACTTTGAAAACAGTAGCTACTCTGGCATATACGCATCGCTCATTCAATAATGAATTAGAGCACTCTGGCTATTGGGCGTGTATAATGATATACGTGCAAAATGTCTGCCTTCTTCTACTGAACGCTCGTAGCCCAGAGGTAGAATTGCCGAGTGATGCCAATTCAGTCGGGTTTCAATCCTGGGTAAAAAAGCAATTGGAGTCTAACCGTACTGATGAGCTGCGATGCAGTGAAACAGATCTGTCTGTGGATGACTATAGTATATATATATATATATATATATATATATATATATATATATCCCAAGTAGGCATGTACGCCAATGACATCACAATCTACTCTCGCCTCGATCAAAAACCCGGTGTGGGCGACAAAGCGAACCTCGCTGCCAAGCTTGAAAAGGACCTCAAATCCGTCGTGGCCTGGGGCAGGAAATGGCTAGTAAATTTCAATGCTTCTAAAACGAAGTTGTTATTATCTAACCACCATAGACAATCGCAACTACCTCCCATTAGCATGGAATAGGCTTGCTCTCAGAGAGTAAAATACTACGTCTCCTTGGCCTTATACTCTTGGCGGACCTCAAATGGAATGACCATATCAAATCCATTGCCAAATCCGCCGCTATGAAAATTGGCTCTCTGTACAGGGCCTAGAAGTTTTTTCCACCTGAATCTATCCGACACATATATAAATCTACCATCCGCCCATGTACTGAGTACTGCTGCCACATCTGGTCAGATGCCCCTGCTACTCTCCTTGGGCTTCTTAACAAAATACAAAGGAGAATTTGTAATGTGGTTGATACTGACTTGGCAGACCTGCTGCAGCCACTCTCTCACCAGCGTGATGTGGCTTCCCTGTGCCTCTTCTACAAATACTTTCATGGCTTCTGCTCCAATGAATGTAGATCATTGGTGCCGCCTAGGTACGAATTTACATGAGATAATAGCAAATAAGATATTAGATTAGCAACTAAGTCCCACACTTTTACAGTTAAACAGATAAGATGTAACCATAATTTCTATTCCAACAGCTTCTTTTCTCACGCTTCCCGCCTGTGGAATCCCCTTCCACATGTCTGCTTTCCCGACAGCTACAATCTCCAGGTGTTTAAATGTAGGGTCAATAGACACCTCCTATCACACTAACATGCACCTATTCTCCCAACACTCTCAACATCTACCCAACCCTCATTCTTGGTATCCTTACCCGCCTATCACCCTCCTTCTGACATTTCCTATATCTAATAGATAGACTAAATTATCGCCCGGTTCACACTCCACCCACGTCTATTGAACAGGTGTAGAGGCTCATCCCTTGTTCCCTGTTTAGGATGTGGTTTCCGGTTTTCTCTTTTCCAATTTTTACTCATTTTTTTTTCAATTGGAGTAGATAGACTAAACTATCACCTGGTTCACACTCCACTCACGTCTATTGAACAGGTGTAGAAGCTCCTCCCTTGTTCCCTGTTTAGGATGTGGTTTCCAGTTTTCTCTTTTCCAATCTTTTACTCTTTTCCATTCTTTTAATTTTTTTTTTTCAATTGGAGTAGATAGACTAAACTATTGCCCAGTTTACACTCCACCCATGTCTATTGAACAGGTGTAGAGGCTCATCCCTTGTTCCCTGTTTAGGATGTTGTTTCCGGTTTTCTCTTTTCCAGTCTTCTTACTCTTACGTAACCTCCTGTGCATCAGTGGCATTACTGCCTTGCTTGGGGTGATATGATTAAAAAAAAACAAAACATCCTTTCTCCACTCTATGTAGCCCCCTGCGCTATAGTGGCAGTGAAATGCCTTGCTCGGGGTGAAACGCTTCTTAAAAAAAAAAAAATACAAAGGTAAACTCAACATGTTATTTAAATTGGTTATAAATTATAATTAATTTCAATGAGCTTAGACTACACAATATTCTTTCCATTTGGTACAAAAAAGTTTGCTGGAATAAGCATTATCTTTAATTGAAGAGAAAGATAAAAAAATAAAAAATAAAAAAATTAGAAGAAGGAAAAAGAGAAAAAGGAAAAGAGAGTTAGGACAGAGGCATTGGCATCAGATCAACTTGGGGTATTCAGATGAGTCATGAAGATGCTGACCGCTAAGTCATTAACCATTTATTTCTAACTAGCAGTATAGCCTGGCGTTGCTCGGGTGTAATGAAAGCTTTTAAACTAATCCGTGGTCCTGGAGCTCAGACACTTTGTACATTGGTATGAAAGACTAAAAAGCAATAGTTGTTTCCAGTTAAAGCAACTGAGAGAACAATGAATGGATGTAAGTCAAATTTTTATTTCCTGGTATCAATATCAAATAAGTTTTTTTATTGTAAACTGAATTTTGAAGGCTAAATAAGTCCTCTGAGTAAATGGTATCATGGCTGAGACTAAGAACTACAATTATACCTACTTAGAGCCAAACCCGAAGCAAAAACTAAAATTAAAGGGCTGAAAAAATACAGGCACACAGGCAGATAAACAGACACACACACAAACATCTTGACTTTTATATATGTATATATATATATATATATTTTTTTTTTTTGATTTTCTGCACTATTGTAAGAACTGCAACCTTGAAACTTCTGAATATTGTTTCTTATGTCTTTGTCTATGAGTGTATCAAATTTGATTAAAATCAGTTTACTCCTTCTATAACCTTTTTTCGATTATCGATTTTTGATATTTATTGGGGGTACCTTGACACAAAACCTAGCTACGAACACTCGCAGATGCTTATAGTACAACAGTGTAAATTTTCAAGAAAATCGGTTCAGCCGTTTCAGAGTCTATAGGTAATGGACACACATACACACACACAGAGAGACAAAGTTCCATTTATCAATAAGTTTTCAGATTTAGATTAGATTAGATTCTGTGGATACGTGTGTATGTGTAACCCCATAAATTAACCCACCTATGTATACTAACATATATCCATATACACATATGCACACATCCCCACATATACATACAAACATGATTGTGTTTATGCTTATACATTCTGACCTACACTTTTTCATGTCTACATACGGATCTTGTGTTCGTATACTCACATATATACATTTCATAAAGGCAGGATTTCTGCGTGTATAGTGTTATATATATATATATACAAATATGCTAGTAACTCTCACACATACTCCCAAAAGGCACATATATTTTCATACTTACATACATCCTCACATCCATATGTACATATACTCATAAATGTGTTTTTTCTACATACATTCATCTATTTATATCCACATACAATTATTGTATTCACACACTCGCAATTCTGTGAGGAGTGGATCCATGTATACATGTATACACATCCATATATACATATATAAATATAATTATATAAGTATACAAGCAATTTTTTATATACCCCTGTATGTAAAGACAATGTACACTTGTGTATCCATATACTTTTAACTCCCAAATGAGGTGGTATATTTTCTTTTCATATGTCTTAACAAACATTACACACACATATATATATATATATATATATATATCCAGGCATGAATCATTCGGATTTTGATACTAACCTGTACACATATGGGGAGAATGATCAGTACATGAAGGTATAATCAGTTCAAGAATGCACAATTGACTGCATCCAAGATTAACATAACCCACATATAATCAGGTGTTCTCACATGACGGAAAAACATACACATAATTAGGTCCATTCTTATACATGAAATACACTTATACTTAAGTGCCCCTTTATACACACAGTTATACATACAATAATATATATAAACATGCACAAAATTCTATAGAAGCATGCACAAAATTATGTGTACCCACATATATGAGGAACATATCTAACCTTACACTTAGATGCACCATTATACACGTGAAATATTTATATCGAAGTCATTTTAGTGAAATCATTTACAATTGCATAGTTCATGATAGGATATTTTTTAACCTTCATACACCAATAATATAAAGTCAGTGTGTACTTAGATTGGCATGTCAACCCATTGTATGGTAGATCTTTATCCTCATGTCTTCATTCTGTAAAATCCTCCAATGAATGATCCACACAAATGTGAAAGAGCTGGCAAGTGTGTCGGAACGGGGTGATTCTAAGATTTTATGTGTTAGACAGTTTAAATTTATTTTTATGGCGGCATTTGAAAATTATTTCATTTCTCTGATTTAATAATTGGCTAGATTCTCTGAATTTGATAATTTTAATCTTTTCGTCTAAGCATAAATTGCATCTGCTTCTAAAGCTATTGGGGGTTTAAGATTTCCCTATAATCTTCCATTCAATCTGAGGGGAAAGATTTCTGTCTTTTAATTCCCAGAAATATTTAGAGAGAGTGGTTTGATGTTTTAGGTGGAGTTTAGAAAATGATTGAATGATGTTTCCATGGTCTGGTGCTGGAAAACTCTATACCTATATATATATATATATATATGTGTGTATGGGCACATGGTCAAGTGGGAGAAATATTTGCTTCCTGACCATGAAGCTCAGGTTTGAATCTCACCATGATTGATTTGTCAGCAAGGTTACTTCTTGATGTTGTTGGTCTGGAGAAGGTGATCCCAGCATGCAGCATCATTTCAAAGTGCTTGAAAACTATACAATAGGTTGATCCAAGCCTTGTGAGTGAAATCGGGTAGACAGCTCCCTTTAAGTAGTCATCAATGGTTGTGCTAGCTTGAAGTCACAGGTCATCATAACTAAGGGTTTCAGTATCCTGGCATTGTTCAGACTGTTGTTCACACGAGGTAACAGGTTTTCTCTCAGAAACTGTAACTAAGATCTGCTTAGCATAGTTGCAGTATAAACCACAGGTAGGCACTGTGTGTGTTGAACAAACACAAATGTGCCTGAGAGGTGTCTACAATGGGGATTAGCTAGCTGTCCTAGTAGAAAGGTATTATCAAATAAGAGTGGCCAGCCATTATATATTCATATACACACACAAGACAAATGAAATTGAAAATCACATAAACTTTAAATAACTATAAAAAATTTTGGAAACATTAAGCATAAAATTAAATAAAATGCTCAACCACAGTATCTTGTCAGTTTTCCGCAACAAAACATGTATAAAAGAGGAATTGTGGCACAAATACATAAAATATATATTTATAAAGAAAGAGGACAAATTTCCATGTTCAACATTTTTCTCTAAAAAATAGCTTCAAATAATTATTTCTGTTCTTTGAAACTACGTATCAAATTGCTAATACACCGAGTTTTAATTTTAGAGAAAGTAATTTGATATGATTTTATGTTACCCTGAGTAAATTAATATGCTAATTTAATCATGTTAGGCATCAGTAAAAGATTCAGGGAACTGCTTAAAAGTTGTTAAAACAGATAAATACTAAATGCAAAATATGCAGAAAAATGAAAACTCTTCTGTTGGCAAGCACCCCTTTTTGCACAATAAATGGACTTGTCTAAGGCATACATATGATCCTGCCTACAGAGAACGGCAGTGATTGTCACAGTGAGTGTTAGAGAGAGTGTGTAGCAGGAGTTGAGTAGTTGGATTGCCGCTTAGTTGGTCAGTAAGAAAATAAACTCATTACCCGGACTTACTTCTTCTTTACAAGATTGTATATATTTGATTCCTACTAACAGTATTCCTGAATTTACTAACCCGTGTTCCAGGTTGTTTATATTTTGTTCAATATAATTTACATTTTATCTCTCCATATCTGTTTTTGTTATTATTTTGTGTGGTTTCTAAACAAGAATCCGCAACACTTTTTATTACCAGTTATTAAACATTACTAATAGTTATGAAAGATCTTGCCGCATATTTGCTCTTTAAAAGTGCCTTATTAATATTTTTGTAATAATTATGTCAAGTTGTAAAGTCATGAAGAGAGAGACAATAGGGAGGCAGTTTTAGCTCAGTTCATTCTTTTTGTTGAGGATCATCCCTTTATTGCACAATAAATGGACTCGTCCAAGTTGTACAAATAATCCTCCTTACAGAGAGTAGGTGTGGTAAAGCTGTCGTAAAAGAGTTGTAAAAAGTTCAGTTGAGTAGTTGGATTGCCACTTAGTTGGTCAGTAAGAATATGGACTCTTTACCTGGACTTACTTCTTCTTTACAAGATTGTATATATTTGATTCCTACTAACAGTATTCCTAGTATTCCTGTATTTACTAACCCGTGTTTCAGGTTGTATATATTTTGTTCAATATAACTTACATTTTATCTCTCCATATTTGTTTTCGTTATTACTTTGTGGGATTTCTAAACAAGAATCCACAACATCTTCAATGTTTGAACATCAGGTGACAAGCATAATAATTAAAGAAGATGTTTAAATCAAATTGACATGAATAAAAGCAAAACACACATGAATTAATTTTTCCTTCCATATCAGCTACAAAATTTTTTTTTTCTTGTGATGTCAGGAAGAATATTTTTATTTCTATTTTTTTTTAACAAAGGTGTTCTTTCCATTTAAGCGTAAAAACAGAGAATTAAAATTAAACAGTAATTAAAATAATAAATACACATACAAATCCTAAGTCAGACTGTTTTCATTCTTTCATGTAATATTCAGATTAATTGTTCATATTTAAAGTGTTTATCTTTATCTTTTTGACAGTATAATCTCATTAAATCAATGTTTTATTCATTTAACTTGAGAAATCACCCATTATTACCATTAATATGTTTCTCAATTCAAACACGAGTGTATACCAGAACTAACTGTTATTGTTGCTTCTAAGTTATAACCTTTTATTGGCATGGCAAAGGATGCATTCCAGAAGCTGAGTAAAGTATTAAGACACAGGAAACTTTCACTAGAAAAAAAAAGAGAGTCCTGGATTGCTATGTGATGTCAGCTCTTCAATATGGCAGTGAATGTTGAACAATATCAACAAAGATGAAGGGAAAACTTGAAGCAGCTGAAATGTGGTTCTAAAGAAGGATGCTGCAGATATTGTGAACCGAGCATGTGAGCAATGATGAGGTGTTGGAAAGAATGGAAATGAAAAGGAAATTAATATTGAACATCAGGAAGAGACAACTGAAGTTCCTGGGACATGCAATGAGGAAAGAAGGCTTTGAGAATCAGATACTGACAGGTCAGATAGAAGGAAAAAGAGATAGAGGAAAACAGCAAATAACATATTTGAAGGGCCTGAGCAGGTGGATGACAGAACGGGGGCTGCAAGATGTTACAGGAGAAAGGGTACTAAGAGCCACCAGGGATAGGGAGACGTGGAAGGCCATGATCACCTATGTCCTGAAAGGACAAAGCACATAGAAGAAGAAGATTGACCTTGTGTCAAAACTTGAGCAATGGCTCCTGAAAATGTTCCTTAAATTTTAAAAAAGGAAAGTTCATTAAAAAGAAAGAATACAGGCTTTCCAAATTCATTAATCGAAGTCAAGAAATTCAAATTCAGTTTCATGATTCACTGATAAGGACTGAAAGAAAATATTTGAATTTCATTAATTTTAGTCCTAACATAACAAATCCAAGACCCCAAATTCATTATGATGAATCCTTGATAGGAATTGGTAGAAAGCTTCCAATTTCATCATTCAATGTTTTCACAATAAGTTGAACAATTCACTAAAATTAACTGACAGAAATCATCCAATTTCATCTGTCCTTACCATAAATTAACAAACACAGTTGCCTTCTCAATGTCTTTCCATTTCAAAATGATTTATTTACAAATTTACATGCTTGAAGTTGTGTCAGTAGCTTGTTTCAGATAAATTAATTAGAAATTTTAAACATTTGTAGTTTCAATAAATTGCCACTAAAATGAAATACAACAGATTAAATGATCTGATATAAAATAAAATAAAA
Organism: Ascarosepion bandense; assembly: GCA_037127315.1. Taxonomy (NCBI): domain Eukaryota; kingdom Metazoa; phylum Mollusca; class Cephalopoda; order Sepiida; family Sepiidae; genus Ascarosepion; species Ascarosepion bandense. The sequence goes on along the minus strand of JBBBDQ010000616.1, from coordinate 145,599 downwards.
ACACATTTAAAACAAAGGTAAGAAAGATTGTTTTTCACAGAAGGCTTATACAGTTGCATTAGTTCAAAACTAGACAAAGAGAGTTTGAAATATTAGCTTTCTTGGATTGTCGAAATAAAGTTCTTTGAAGGGCCAAATGCTTGGCTAAGGCCAACAGTAAAATTAGCAAGTAATTTGTCACTGGTGTTTATCTGAACATGGGATGTGTGAGGTGAAATAAAATATTTTACATGATTTTTGACACTCGTCTCTCAATGAGTTAATTTTTCACTTAATTTATATAAAAAATGAATTTCACATCAGCTTGCTATTTTCTTTTATTTACTTTTCTCGGCACAACAGGAAATTCCAGTGAAAACAAGATTCTTATTGGTTCAAAGAAAATTTTGCATAGGATTGTGAATTGGTTTTTGGCTTTTTATATACTCACTCAAATTTGAATAGTGGGTAAAAGGATTAGTTGTCATCTTGTACTCGACACAATTTTTTAAAAGAGATTGAAGGAAGGAAGAGAGAAAATCAGACACATAACGTAAGAGATAATCAGAGATGTTTACAAACTTAGAAATTCTCTGGATCCAAATCATAGGATAGAATACGAAGATACATACAAGGAGAGAAAAATCAGTAGACACAGAAAATAAGAGATAATCCTAGTTGTCTAAAAAGGCATGTTTTCTATGGATCCAAATCATAGGATAGAATGACAAGATACATACAAGGAGAGAAAAATCAGTAGACACAGAAAATAAGAGATAATCCTAGTTGTCTACAAATAGAAAACTTCTGTGGATCCAATTCATAGGATAGAATAAGAAGATACACATAAAGGGAGAAAGATTAGCAGACATAGAACATAAGAGATAATCCTAGTTGTCTACAAATATGACACTTCTGTGTATCTAATTCATAGGATAGAATAAGAAGATACATGTAAAGGGAGAGAGATAAGCAGACATAGAACATAAGAGATAATCCTAGTTGTCTACAAATATGTAACTTCTGTGGATCCAATTCATAGGATAGAATAAGAAGATACACGTAAAGGGAGAAAGATTAGCAGACATAGAACATAAGAGATAATCCTAGTTGTCTACAAATATGTAACTTCTGTGGATCCAATTCATAGGATAGAATAAGAATGTACATACAAAGGGAGAGAGATAAGCAGATAGAGAACATAAGAGATAATTTGAGTTGTCTACAAACATGGAACGTTTATGGATCCAATTCTTAGGATATAGTGAGAAGATACATCTATATCACACCAGTATTCTCATCCTTCTTGTACGTATTTCCTGACACCTCCTATAACCTGTCCCTCTTTTTCAACATTTTCCTCCTATGTAAAACCCCTGTGCACCAGTGGCTGTGAGGCTGCCATGCTTGGGGTGAAATGATTTTTTAAAATAATCGAGAAAAATAAGCAGGCTTAGAACATAGATAATCCAAGTTATCTACAAAGAAGGATCTTCTGTGGATCTTTTTGATAGGACAGATTGAGACCATACATGGAAAGGGAGAGAGAAAGGCAAAGGTGTGAGAAAATGGATTAGCAATGGATATGGGAGATAATGAGGAGATTAACAAAATTGGAGTGGGAAGAGCAGGCGTCTGAGATAGTGCAAATATTTAGATGTTTTGCAGTGTATAAAAGAAATCACGAGAACATACAAAGAGAGAGACAGAGAGAGACAGACAGACAGAGAGAGAGAGAGACAAAGAGAGATGCAGAGAGTGAGAAAAAGACAGAGAGAGACAGAGAGAGACATAGACAGAGAGAGAGAGAAAGAGAGACAGAAAGAGAGAGACAGCAAGAGAGAGACAGAGAGAGACAAAGAGAGAGAGACAAAGAGAGAGGGAGAAAGAGAGACACAGAGAGAGACAGCAAGAGAGAGATAGACAGAGAGAGACAAAGAGAGACAAAGAGAGAGAGACAGAGAGAGAGAGAAAGAGAGACACAGAGAGAGAGAGAGAGAGAGAGAGATTCATAGAGGCATAAGATAATATATAACTCTAGTTATCAAGATCCAAAGACTTTCTGTTAATCCAGTTAATGGAATAAGGGAAAGAAAGAGAAGATACAGGTAAAGGCAGAGAGAATTGAAGAGTCATGATAAAACTAATGTTATTAGTTGTATTAAAAGGAGTAAGGTTGAGAATGAAACGATACAGGTAAAAAGGGATAGAAGATAATGATCTCATTAAATAATGATCTCATCTTTGCTGTAATGTAATGGCTAATGGAGTGAATGAAAGCATACAGGCAAAAACTGAGAGAAGAGCAGATCATGAGATAATGGATGATGATATTTGCATTGGAAGGGATAAGGGAGAAAATGAGAAGATACAAATTTTGAGAGAAGAGTGGAGTTGCAATATAGGAAGATATTACATCAATCCACTTATATGACAGTGAATGTTGGACAATTTCCTACTGTATATGTTTTTTACATATAGTCTGAGAACATTCAATATAACCTGGTAGTTAACTTTTTTACATATAGTCTGAGAACATTCAATATAACCTGGTAGTTAACTTTTTTACATATAGTCTGAGAACATTCAATATAACCTGGTAGTTAACTTTTTTACATATAGTCTGAGAACATTCAATATAACCTGGTAGTTAACTTTTTTACATATAGTCTGAGAACATTCAATATAACCTGGTAGTTAACTTTTTTACATATAGTCTGAGAACATTCAATATAACCTGGTAGTTGTACCTGTTACTTGTAGCTGGTACTTGTACCTGGTACTTTGTATCTGGTACTTGTACCATGACAAGTAACCTTGATCACCTAGCATTATTACATTTATCAAAGATTTTATCCTCAAAAATAATATCTTTCATATATTATTTACTAAACTTTCTTTGGGTTGAGTTTGGGAACTTTCTAATATTAGTGAACTTCAAATGAATAGAATGTCAAGTGATGTCTTCGTTCATTCAGTATCACATGGAAGACTGAATATTCAAAAAATAATATGTGAAAAATATTGCAAGAATTTCTTTTCAGTCTAGTCTGAAAACGTTCCAAGACAACCTGGTATTGACAGTATTTACATTATTCGGATTATTGTCCTCATCTTTGTTGCCATTTGTATGAAGTTTAATCAAAGATCATTCTATTTGTCCATATTTCTGAAAGAAGGTAGTATTTACAGTATTTACATTATTCGGACTATTGTCCTCATCTTTGTTGCCATTTGTACGATGTTTAATAATAGATCATTCTATTTGTCTATATTTCTGAGATGAGGTAGTATTTACAGTATTTACATTATTCAGACTATTGTCCTCATCTTTGTTGCCATTTGTACGACATTTAATAATAGATCATTCTATTTATCTATATTTCTGAGATGAGGTAGTATTTTTTTTTTTAATCATATCACGCCAAGCAAGGCATTCCACTGCCACTATAGCGCAGGGGGTTACATAGAATGATTGGGTATAGGAAATGTCAGAGGGATGGTGATAGACGAGTTAGGAGGTACGTAAGGAGAGCGTTGGAGGGAATGAGTGCGAGTTAGTGTGTTAGAACGTGTCTATTGACCCAACATTTAAACTCCTGAAGGTTGTAGCCGTTGGGGAAGCAAGCATGCTGAAGGGAATTCCACAGGCGGGAAGTGTGAGAAAAGAAGCTGTTGGAGTAGAAATTGCAGTTACATTTCATCAGTTTCACTGAAAAGGGGTGGGACCTAGTTGCCAATGTAGTATCTCGTGCAAATTCACACCTAGTGGGCACCAGTGATTTAAGTTCATCTGAGCAGAAGCTGTGAAAGTACTTATAAAAGAGGCACAGGGAAGCCACGTCATGCCGGTGAGTGAGTGACTGCAGGCGGTCAGCTAAGTCGGTATCAATCACATTACAGATTCTCCGCTGTATTTTGTCCAGAAGCCCGAGGAGAATAGCAGGGGCACCCAACCAGATGTGGCAGCAGTATTCAATACACGGATGGATGGTAGATTTATATCATTCCAGAATAGATTCAGGTGGAAAGAATTTCCGGGCCCTGCACAGAGAGCCAACTTTCATAGCAGCAGATTTAGCTATGGATTCGACATAGTCATTCCACTTGAGGTCCGCTGAGTGTCAGGCCAAGCAGGCGTAGTATTTTACTCTCTGGGAGGCAAGCCTGTTCCATGCTAATGTGGGTGGGGAGGTGCGGTTGTCTGTGGTGGTTAATTGACAGCAGCTTCGTTTTGAAAGAATTGAATTTTAGGAGCCATTTCTTACCCCAATCCACCATGGATTGGAGGTCCTTTTCCAGCTCGGCAGCGAGGTTTGCCTCGTCACCAACACCAGATTTTTGATCGAGGCAAGTGTAAGCTGTGGTGTTATCAGCATACATACCTACTTGGGATGTTATGGCATCAGGGAGATCATTGAAAGAGTGTAGGACCTAAGATAGAGCCTTGGGAGACACCCGCATTTGTCGGATAGTTCTGAGAGGCATGTCCATTTAATACCACCTTCAGTGTGCGGTTAGAGAGGAATGACTGGATTTGGTCCAACAAAAGTCCAGTTATGCTTCACAGTTTCCGTAGAAGGCCGGCATGCCATACTCTGTTGAATGCTTTAGAGATGTTCAAGGCGACGGTTCAGGCTTCACCATTCTTGTCGAGAGCCTGGTATATATACTCGGTGATGGTCGTTAGCATATCAGCAGTAGACCTTGTGAAGTGGAAGCCATATTGCTTGTCTGAGAGTAGCCTGTGGGCTGTGAGATGTTGAATGACCTCGGTGTTGATAATGGCTTCGAACACTTTGCCAAAGATAGGAAGAAGGCTGATAGGGCAGTAATTTGCGGGGTCCAAGGGTTCACCAGTGTTCTTAAATATTGGAACCACAGTAGAAGACTTCCAATGGGCAAGAAAGCAGGAGGAGGATAGGCAGAGGTTGTAGAGCTTAGAAAGGACAGAGGAGAGTTCAGTAGCACATTTCTTCAAGGTTCAGGGGCAAATACAGTATTTACATTATTTGGACTATTGTCCTCATCTTTGTTACCATTTGTACGACGTTTAATAATAGATCATTCTATTTGTCTATATTTCTGAGATGAAGTAGTATTTACAGTATTTACATTATTCGGACTATTGTCCTCATCTTTGTTGCCATTTGTATGACATTTAATAATAGATCATTCTATTTGTCTATATTTCTGAGATGAAGTAGTATTTACAGTATTTACATTATTCGGACTATTGTCCTCTTCTTTGTTCCCATTTCTTCAATTATAGATACATTCTATGAGAAAATAATTTATATATTTATAAATATATTTGTGTGTGTGTGTGTGTGTGTATGTGTGTTTGTCAGTCAGTTAAGTGCCATACCTGCTACACACTTGAGTGATCATGTCTCTTTCAATCCATGACTGACTAGGCAGTAGATTTTCCTGCATTAGGTTGCCAGTTTTTCTGCTGTAGACTGGTTGCCAATCAAGGCTACAAAACCCAATCTGTTCTGCTATTCAACTAATAACTGAAGGGAGAAGAGATGGATTAATACTATTCCGAAGGGTATTTGCGCTAAGTAAATGCAATGAATTCAACTGGAATTAGAACTCGTCTCCCCAATATCTCATTCCTAGCTGATATAGATGGCACCACAATGCATATACGTATGTATCCAAAACAACACATCTTACACAATCAAACATGAAGAGAAATTAACCCTAACCCCCAAAACAAACCCTCTTGAAAATTGCTAGAAAGTGATCAAAAGCACTTGGGTCAAAGGTCACTAGGGACAATTTTTGCACTCCATTCCTTCCACGAAACTAAAAAATGTAAGGCTGCTGGAAAAACTAACATATGAGTGTGTTATTTTTTTTATAATCATTTCACCCCAAGCAAGGCAAGACCATCACTGGTGCACGGAGGGTTACAGTTAGAGGAAAAAAAACAAGGTACTGGGGATGGTGAAGAAAAGATCAGAGATATTTCTGTAAAGCTTTGATAAAGAGACCTGAAAGAACTTTTTGTTTTAAAAGTAATTGGGAAAATTGAAAGCTCTGATTATTCTAAATGAAAACTTTTGCTTTGTTGTGAAAATTGAATTTGAAGATCATGCATTCTGCTTTTGTTGCTAATCATTTTTTTTTATATATAAAGACTTTTCTGCAACTCGGCGGCTTTGAATTTATTAATATATTTTTTTTGGTGCCATGTTTTGTTTTATCTACACAAGTGTACACATGTGTCCGGTCTGGTTTGAGGTGGTAGAGAAACGGCTACCGGGCTTTCAACATGTCTTTCCTGGGATCAAAATACACAGCATGGCCATAGACATCTTGAAGACCAGCTACTGTAACAAGAACATCATGACTAGCAACCCGAGAGTGACAACATCAACCCTGACTCAGGTTCCGGTCATCATTGTAACTGGCCTCCGTGATTATCTAGGGATCAGCCAGCTGAGCAGGGTGTCACATAGGAATCAAAAAGATAGAAGATGGGAATTGACATTGCATTTAAACTTTTGGAGATTGTAGCTATTAGGGAACCTAGCAAATGGAAGGGAGTTCCACAAACGGCAAGTGCAAGAAAAGAAACTGATAAAGTAGACCAGCAGTTACATTTAACTATTTCAACAGTAAAAGGGTGGGACCTCACTGCTAGTTCAGTCGCATGAGGAAATACATTTGGTTGGGGATGCAGAGAAAAACGCTTGTCAGTGTAACATAAATATGAATAATATATTTTTTATGCATATATCTCATATATAAACTTTTCATTTTATGTCTAAATATCTTGCATTCAATCTACATAGAAACTTATATATACAGAGCTATGTAGCTTTATTTTGAAGACATGAATACGTAATTTATATTTGACATAGAATATAAACATTTATAATCTCTCTGAAAGTAATTGTGGGTCTCAAATTGTGAATTCGTTACTATCTTCCTCTAAACTTACATTACAGGCAAATCTTATTTGACTTCAATAAATCCTTCGAGACCTTGGCTTTTTCTTATCAATTTATAGGTATAAAGTATTTTCAGTCATTATATTCCCGGAAGATCGGCTCATTAAATGGTTTTCTTGAGAGTTATTAATCATAAAATGTTATATTTGATTCCGCGCCTCTTCAAGTGTCCCTGCAGAGATGCTGCCCAAATATCCTGGACATTTTTGTGATGCTTCCTCTGGCGACAATTAGAATTCATGTCATAAAAGATTTTTAACGTTCTTAACCCTGGAAGGCATAAAATATTAAAAAAGATTATTTCAGCTATTTGAAGTAAAGAAATGGCATGTAATCTTTTGGAAGTAATTGATTTACTGAGATTCTAAATTGATTTTAACGACCCCTCTCCTATCTACAAATCTCCACTTGATTAAATTACTAACGAATTCAGATGATCTATTTTGGTCAATTCCAATTTTAGCCCACTGAAAGTTCTGGATTTAAGTCACTGAAGTTAAACAATGTTGAGCTTAGTCAGGACCTAGATGGGTGACTGCTTGGGAATACCAACTCTTGTATGTTTGGATGTGCAGGTGGTGTAATGAAAAATGGCTTGGAATTGTTAATTGGGAGCCAAGTTCCAGTTCAAGTTAGGCTCATTATATTCACTTATACACAAATTACCTTGAGAAAGGAATGAATTCACCTCTTATTCCCTCTACTGTGGGTTAATTAATAAGATCTTTATCACTAAATCATTATTATCTAAAAAATAAATTCTTAAAATCTAAATATATTTTCTGGCTTTAAATAACCTGCAGTGGGTTGATAAGCTGTAGAAAATGAATGAATCAATCAAGCTAGAAGGTTACTAAATGGGGTTGTTTTACAGATATAAGAATTGTAGATTATAAAGATATGAATAACAATTAACCCTAGACTTGAAGAGGTTAAGATTGTACTGGTCAGGGAAGCATCCTCTCAGGAGTCTGAATGATGTTGTATGAACATAAAGGAAGAGGTGAATATCATAAGAATATGTAGGATAGATAATGGTTGACTCTAGACTGGTAGAGGTTAAGATTATAGTAGTCAGGGAAGCATCTTCTTGGGAGTCTGAATAACATTGTTGTATGAACATAAAAAGAAAAGGCAAATATTATATATGTAGGATGGATAATGGCTGATCCTAGATCTGAAGTGATTAAGATTGTAGTGATCAGGGAAGGGAAGCATCCTCTTGGGAGTCTTAATAATGATGCTGTATAAATGTAAGAAAAAGAAGAAATGAATATTATGAGAATATGTAGGATAGATAACGACTAACCCTAGACATGAAGTGGTTAAGATTATAGAAATCAGGGAAGAATCCTCTCAAAAAGATGGGAAGTAGTTGCATCAATGGAATTTCTCTCAAACCAATAGAATATGAAGTGAAAGATACCCCATGTCTACCCCTACAGCCAAGCTACCCCATGCCTACCCCTACAACCAAGCTACCCCATGTCTACCCCTACAGCCAAGCTACCCCATGCCTACCCCTACAGCCAAGCTACCCCATGCCTACCCCTACAGCCAAGCTACCCCATGCCTACCCCTACAACCAAGCTACCCCATGTCTACCCCTACAGCCAAGCTACCCCATGCCTACCCCTACAACCAAGCTACCCCATGCCTACCCCTACAGCCAAGCTACCCCATGCCTACCCCTACAGCCAAGCTACCCCATGTCTACCCCTACAGCCAAGCTACCCCATGCCTACCCCTACAGCCAAGCTACCCCATGCCTACCCCTACAGCCAAGCTACCCCATGCCTACCCCTACAACCAAGCTACCCTATGCCTACCCCTACAGCCAAGCTACCCCATGCCTACCCCTACAACCAAGCTACCCTATGCCTACCCCTACAGCCAAGCTACCCCATGCCTACCCCTACAGCCAAGCTACCCCATGCCTACCCCTACAGCCAAGCTACCCCATGCCTACCCCTACAGCCAAGCTACCCTATGCCTATAAACATGGCATGGGTTAGCTTGGCTGTAAAGGTTTGAACTGGAGTATTCAGGGGATATAGCATGCCAGAACATTTACTATGGAAATAGTGATAGAAGCTTGCAATATTGCATCTATGAGGAAAGGGGTTGTAGGAAGGGAAATAATTCATAATGTACAAGACCCTATAAATGCTTCTTGTTATGGTGTCCTTCTATGAAGAGTGGACTCTTCCTCTTACTATATATAATTACCTGCGTGAAAATGTGTGCTATCTAGCAGGATAGCATTTATCGTAAAATAATCAGGCCGGTAGATATAAATATAAAATACTGTTTAATTAAAAACAGAATATCTACTTAAATACGAGTATTGGTAAAAATAATGTTCAAAATAATTCATTACATATTTGAATATATAAATGTTGAAGTATATACATTTTTAAAATATATCTAAACTTATTTATAAATAGAACTTTGTCTGTAAGTGTGTGTGTGTCTGTGTGTGTGTGTCCATTACCTACAGACTCTGAAACAGCTGAACTGATTTTCTTGAAAATTTACACAGTTGTACTATAAGTGTCTGCGAGTGTTCTTAGCTAGGTTTTGTGTCAAGGTACCCCCGATAAATATCGAAAATCCATAATTGAAAAAATTGGGTTATAGAAGGAGTGGTCCAATTTTAATTAAATTTGATACACTCATAGACAAGAAGCAATATTCAGAAGTTTTAAGGTTGCAGTTCCTACAATAGTGCAGAAAATCAATAATATATATATATAAAAGGCAAGATGTTTGTGTGTGTGTCTGTTTATCTGCCTGTATGTCTGTATTTTTTTCACCTTTTTTTACTTTTTGCTTCGGGTTTGGCTCTAAGTAGGTATAATTATAGTCTCAGCCATGATACCATTTAATCAGAGAACTTATTTAGCCTTCAAAATTCAGTTTACAACAAAAAAAATCTTATTTGATATCGATACCAGGAAATCAAAATTTGACTTACATCCATTCATTTTTCTTTCAGTCTATGGTTTTGCTTTAACTGGAAACAATTATTGCTTTTTAGTCTTTCGTGCCAACATCCAAAGAGTCTGAGCTCCAGGACCATGGATTAGTTTTAAAGCTTTCATTACACCGAAGCAACGCCGGGCTATACTGCTAGTAAGTTTGTAAATTAAATAATTTTCTTTTAATTTTAAAAATTTTTTATAGTTCTGCATATTGGCTTGGAAAAGGAATTATTCTGTGGCACAGATTTATATTTTGATAATATTCAATAGTGACACTCTCGAGAATTTTCCATTTAAATAAGTTCCTTTCTCTTTTTATGTGTTTTCTTCAGCCAGGTTTTTTTATCGAATCCATATTCACAAAATATATGGTAATGGGAAAGAAAGAAAAGAGCTCATGTCTTTTATTTAATTCCCTGATAATTTGCTTGATAAATGACATATTCTCCCCCCCGCCCCCCGTAAGTATCTTCCTTGATCAGAGCAGTTTTGGCATGTCTACTCAATTTTGATAAAACCGTGCCGAACCCAGTCAACCTGTTGCACTTGCTCAGATCATGAATCAATCAAAGAGAACATGGTATATCATCTCTGCTAGCTTCTACGTTGCATCCATGTGGTTCCACTGTCAAAACCATGCCTGCTAACAAAATGTCTTTTGAAACTTTACTTTTTCTTTCAATATCATTATCAGTAAAACTTGGAGTTTTTCATCTTTTTTGTATAAATCTTTCAATTCTCTTTCATGTTTGCTCTGACTAAAATCAAGGGAAGAAAAGTAAAATTTGAAGAAGACGAGGATTTTAATTCATGTGTTTTTGGTATCCGTTTAAAATGGTAATCTATTTTTTCCATGTATTTTTCTTTAAGTTTCTGTTTTTTTTATATTTCAGTTGAAAACTTGGTATTTGAAAAAAATAATTTGATGAAGTTTTCAATTTCTGAAATTGCATTTTGTAATTATAATCACAGTGAATGTGTATTGAGGTGCAGTGGATATTGCCTCGGAATGAGAAACCGAAGAGCCAAGTTTAAATTCCAGTTGAATTTGTTGCATTTGCTTATGAACAAATACCCTTAGGAAAGGTATTAATTTGTTGTATCTATTGCCTCGAAATGAAAAACTGAAGAGCCGAGTTTAAATTCCAGTTGAATTTGTTGCATTTGCTTATGAACAAATACCCTTAGGAAAGGTATTAATTTGTTGTATCTATTGCCTCGAAATGAAAAACTGAAGAGCCGAGTTTAAATTCCAGTTGAATTTGTTGCATTTGCTTATGAACAAATACCCTTAGGAAAGGTATTAATTTATTGTATCTTCTTCTAGCAATGGGTTAAATATCAGAACAGACTGGTTTCTATGGCCTTGATTGGTGACCAGTTTACAGCAGAAAGTAATGGCAACCTACTGCTGGAAAATCTTCTGTCCAGTCAGTTATGTTTCTATCGAAACATGATTGCCCAAGTGTGTATCATGTATTACACTTAACTGATTTAATTATAATTGAGATACACATAAAAATATGTGGATAATAGTAATATTAACCATTTCTATATCTGGCATTCACTGACCAACCAGTCGGTGCTGTTAAAATTTGTAAAATCTTTCATGTAAAACAACTTTCAAGAAAATAGGCCACCCAAGTCCCATAGCAGTTATCACACTTTCCAGTACTGATGGGTGTTTCCTTTCTAATGTTTTATTTGAAGCAGTGTGTAATGTCAATATCTTGATTATGTCATAATTTTCTCTTTGAATTACATGTGATATACATTTTAGTTGTTTCCATTTCTTTAATTTGGTACGGTTCATTGTGATTCTGTAGAATGAGTCCATGAGGTTTCAAGAAGGAAGATCCTCTCCAAACCTTTCAGGTTTCATTCACTCAAAGCTATTTTAATCAATGATCTTAGAAAGCAGTTTACACTGTTATACTTCACTGCTATAAGAGCTTTTACTTATTTACTCTAGATGTCAGCTCGATATGCACACTAAAAAAAGCGAAACCCACAAAATAAATCCCTGCAAAAATTTAAAATATAAGAGCCAGTCATGAAGGTTGCTGCCCAAAACAGAGATGAATGTGGAAGCCACCAGATTTGCTAGAAAGAAAGTTCCTCCTAATTGATTGACATAGTATCTGACCAACAGTCCAGTTGTTGGCATCTGACAATGGCTCACTGTCATTGTCACCATTATGACTGCTTCTCTTGTCACTACTACCATGAAGTATGGTCCTCCTTAAGACCTTCATTCTCTCAAAACCCTTTGTTAATCGTTGATTTGAAAATGAGGCTGAATATAGCTGCCAGTTTTGATATTTTGGAATGATTTAACAACATGCATGACATCTGTATAAAATTCTTGATCTGATGAGGCTACTGAAGTACATGACTTGAAGTTTCAGGTTATGTTTTGGTTTTGTAGCAATCTGTAGCGTTGTGTGAAACTACCCCAGTGCAGCTTTTTATGTAGGTTTAACGTTTTTTTCCATATATTGAAACTTTTTGTTTAAAAATGTTTTTTTTATGATTTAGGTTAAAACTTGGAGTTTTTAAAAAATTAGGATTTATTATTTTATACCTTAAAAGGTGTCAACTTAAAATGATGCCAAAAGAATTTGGAATAATGTTGCGAATTATTGGAGTTAAATTCTCATCAGCAATCATGATTTAGAGGATAAATATGGCAAGAGTTAATATCACTTTGGTACTGAGAATCAAATTAACGCATAGCAGTTTAAAGACAATTGAAAAAAGTGTTTTGTAAAATACAGGGTGTATCAAAAATTTTTTACAAACTTTGGGGGTAAGTTCTTCATGCCAAAACAAGGGCAAAACGTATATAAACATATGCGTACAAATCCTTCTTTTTTGAGTTATTAAATTTAAAGCTTATGGTATATACTGTTAGATTTACAATTACTCTCCCTAATCCACAGTTTGTGATACCATGAATCCTATCTCAGCAAAACGATGATAAACACTTGCAAGAGTTGAATGACTCAGCCGTCTTCATCTGGAAATGTAATCGGATACAGACATGCATCCATTACCATTCATGTAAAAATTATATCTATCTGCTCACAATATGGATATCTTGTGATTGTTAAATGAAACACTTGTCAATTAACTCTCTACTGCATAAGTTAAGCATTAAAAACAGACTAGCCACAAATGTACAGGAATAACAAATGTAACCTAGTCTATGTGGCAACACAGGGCCATCTACTGCAAACTTACTTCAGACTTAATATTAAAAAACAAAGGACTTGCAGACATATGTTGATATGGCTTTTGTTCTTGCTTTGGTGTGAGGAATCTACACCCAAAGTTTGTAAAAGTATTTTTGATACACCTTGTATATCACGGTAATATATATAACAAGGTCTGTTCATTTTTTCTTAAACTGTGACACTCAATAAGATCATTTACAACTGTTGCTGAATTTTAAATCAACTAAAATTTCTCATATTTAATGATATTTCATTATTTAACACTAAAAATGGAACAGTGAAAAAAGCCTTCCTAAAGCTAAGCAAAATATTCTGAAACAGGAAAATTCTTTAGAAACAAAGAAAGAAAGAAGTACTGAAATGTTATGTAACTTTTCACACTGCTTGTTGTTGCATATATGTTATATTTTCTTAAAATGGGACAAATGTAAATATGTGTATAATTTTTGTATGACTGAAAACAAAGCATGTTTTTCATTCCTCTTCTTCAAGCTATTCCATTTTGTCCATAAACTAAGGGGTTATATCATTGATCTAATAATGTAAATAATGGGAGAAATTTAAATGGGAAAATATTAATTTTTTCCATAGCTTCCCATTAACGCTAACCATGAGTTATCTTGTTTTTGTGGTTTTGCCATCAAGACTTCAACCACTTTCATTGTTTTTAATGCAAAAAACTGGCAGCTGACATTTAAGAATTGGGAATGAAAAGTTATACTAGCAAGTAAATGCTAACTTTTTATGGGATAAAAACACAACACATACATATAAATGAAGCATTTAAAAGGTTTTTATTGCCTAAATTGACTATTATAAAGTTGGCATTTTACAACTGACCTGTTTTTTTTTTCTTTTAATCATATCACCCCGAGAAAAGCGGGAACGCCACTGATGTGCAGGGGGTTACATAAGAGTAAAAGGATTAGTGGGGAATGATGAGAAGGATGAACCAGCTAGAAGGATGGGATTACAGGTGTGATGACAATCGCAAAGGTGGAGAGAAAGGAAAGGATCTACAGAACAGTGTAGAAAGAACTAGGTTCAAGTAGTTAAGAGATGAGAATTGACCTTGCATTTAAATTCCTGGAGGTTGTAGCCGTCAAGAAAGCAAGAATAAGGAAGCGAGTTCCACAGGTGGGAAGTGCGGAAAAAGAAGCTGCAGGAGTAGAATTGTCGTCTTTATTTGGTTGATTTAACTGTGAATGGGTGAGACACAGTTGTAAGTCTGGTGTCAATATGTGAATAGTGATTTTACTGTGAAAATATTAATATTAGTTGATTCATTTTCTACCATTTATCAATCTTTTACAGGTTATTCAAAGCTAGAAAATATTTTTAGACCCTAAGATTTGAGTTCTGTTGGTCTCTCACTCATAATAATCAAGGGGGTTATAATCTGTGGCGTTATGTGGCCAGATGTAAGGGGTGATGTGGTTGTTGTAGATATTGTCTGACAGCCATGTATGGGTTCTCCTGCTTATATGATATAGTTCAGAGGCCCATTGCCAGACATAGGCTCTTCAAGCAGCTACTTTTTTGACCCAGGTCAACACTATTTCTTCAAAGCACTTGATGTAGGCCTTTGTGTTGAGTCAGAGGTGTTGCAGGAAGATAAATGGAGGAATTATTTCACCATCACTAGTGATCACTCCAAACACCTTCATAATCATCATTAGACTCAACCAACTCTTTCCAAATCTTCTGTATTGTACTCAGATTGACACCCAAACACCGTAATATTCATATTGGAGATTTTGGTAAAAATTCCAAGCAGAACAGAATGCCATTGCAAAATTGCAAAGTGAATTGCATCATGGTACTATTTTCTCACAGATGGTGCTTAAATGACCTTACTATACCGCGTAGTTGACAAAATCAAAAACAAACGTGTGTGCAAGAAATTGGAAATTTTTTTTTTTTAATCACTTCAACCCAAGCAAGGCATTCACCTGCCACTATTGTGCAGGGGGTTTCTAGGGGAAAGTGATGAGAAAGAGTGGTTAATTATAAGAATTGTTGGGAAGTGGGTGATAAACGGATAAGGATACTGAGGATGGGGTTGGGTAGATGGGTAGTGTTTGAGGAAATAGTGTGACAGATGTCTATTGACCCAACATTTAAACTCCTGGAGGTTGTAGCCATTGGTGAAGCAAGTATATGGAAGGGAATTCCACAGTCAGCAAGTGTGAGAAAAAAAGCTGTTAGAGTAGAAATTGTGGTTACATTTTATCTGTTTCACTGTAAAAGGGTGGGACATAGTTGCTTATCTAACAGTTCGTGCAAATTCATACCTAGGGGGCACCAGTGCTCTAAGTTCATTAGAGCAGAAGCCGTGAAAGTATTTATAGAAGAGGTACAGGGAAGCCACATCATGCCAGTGAGAGAATGACTGCAGCTGGGATGCCAAGTCGGTATCGATTACATTACAGATTCTTCATTGTATTTTGTCAAGAACCTCGAGGAGAATAGCAGGGGTACCCGACCAGATGTGGCAGCAGTATTCAATACACGGGTGGATGGTAGATTTATAGATGTGCAGGATATAAAATTGTGACAATTTACACATGACATCCTGTATAGTAAGAGCACAAATTCTGATGTGGCAGCAATATTCAAAGACTCTACAAAATGACTTGCTTTGAAATTTGAAGAATCTGGCATTCATCTCCTAAAAAAATTTCATAAAATCTAAAATCATTGAAAAGCATTAAATAGGTTTCATAATATTAGTCATTTTTTAAATAAAAATAATTTTGATCCACCCTCATATAAGGGGAGAGGTTTTCATTGCAAATTTTCTAGTTATTCACAAAAATCGTTGTACTAATTTATAGCTAATGATCAGATATTGATATGGAAATGAAGCTATTGATTTTTAAAAGATCCCAATAAACAACTTCGGACTTAGCATTTCTTTGTAAACAACTTTACCTCATCATTTAAAATGGGAATCCATGAAATAGAAGGCAGTATTGCTTGTCAATTTGGCCTTGTGCCAAACATGATCAAAGTCCCCACAATTTAAAATATCAGAAGGTTGAATGAATGGTTGGAAAAATTAAATTATTTTGTTTGTGCAATATGTACAATTAGTAGAACTAAATAACAAATTTGTAAGAAGTAAAATACTGAAATAGAAAATGCATGTAGTTAATTGTTTTCTATGAGTAAAATGTTTCAATAGAAAAACGCACATGGTTACATGTTTCAAAGAAATAGTAGTAAGTAGCTAAGTGTCCAGAATTTAAAGTTGATAGTAGCAGAATACAAAATCTTATGTTCCTTTTCCTTTTTTTGGTAGGTTTTGATCACTTAAGGGATAATTTGTTTGCATACGTTCTAAAGTAGACAATGAAAGATAGTTTAAAATATTTATCTTTCTTGGATCCTGGAGAGAAAATTCTTTGAGTGTTATATACTCGTTTGAGGCTGATAATATAATTGGCAAGTTGTTTTATACTGACAAGCATTTCAATGCTGATTGCAAGAAGCTGAAACGAAATGTTTCACCTGTTTTCAGGCACTCTTCTGAATAATTTAATTTTTCTCCTCATTTTAAATCAAAATGAATTGTGCATATACTCGCAAATTTCTTTCATTCTTTTTCTTGGCTCACTGGTTAATTTCTGTGAAACCAAAACTCTCACATGACTGGGTAGAAAATTATCCTGCAGTAGCCAAAAATCTCACATAGGTTTGCAAATTTCTTTCCTCTTCTTCCTCAGTCCTCTGAATATGAAGGAAGTGGTTGAAGGGAGGGATTATTATTTCACACTCACTGTACTTCCCCTTCTGAGGAGACACAGGTTTGATTCCTATCAGAGAACAGTCAGTCAGTTAAGTGTAATACATGATACTTGCTGGGGTGATCATGTTTTGAAAGAGACATGACTGACTGGTCAGAAAATTATACTGCAGTAGCCAAAAAATCTCACATTGCAAATTTCTTTCTCTTTGTCTTGTCCTCTGAATATGAAGGAAGTGGTTGAAGGGAGGGATTATTATTTCACACTCACTGTACTTCCCCTTCTGAGGAGACACAGGTTTGATTCCTATCAGAGAACAGTCAGTCAGTTAAGTGTAATACATGATACTTGCTGGGGTGATCATGTTTTGAAAGAGACATGACTGACTGGTCAGAAAATTATACTGCAGTAGCCAAAAAATCTCACATTGCAAATTTCTTTCTCTTTGTCTTGTCCTCTGAATATGAAGGAAGTGGTTGAAGGGAGGGATTATTATTTCACACTCACTGTACTTCCCCTTTAGAGGAGACACAGCTTTGATTCCTATCAGAGAACAGTCAGTCAGTTAAGTGTAATACATGATACTTCCTGGGGTGATCATGTTTAGAAAGAGACATGACTGACTGGTCAGAAAATTATACTGCAGTAGCCAAAAAATCTCACATTGCAAATTTCTTTCTCTTTGTCTTGTCCTCTGAATATGAAGGAAGTGGTTGAAGGGAGGGATTATTATTTCACACTCACTGTACTTCCCCTTTAGAGGAGACACAGGTTTGATTCCTATCAGAGAACAGTCAGTCAGTTAAGTGTAATACATGATACTTGCTGGGGTGATCATGTTTTGAAAGAGACATGACTGACTGGTCAGAAAATTATACTGCAGTAGCCAAAAAATCTCACATTGCAAATTTCTTTCTCTTTGTCTTGTCCTCTGAATATGAAGGAAGTGGTTGAAGGGAGGGATTATTATTTCACACTCACTGTACTTCCCCTTTAGAGGAGACACAGCTTTGATTCCTATCAGAGAACAGTCAGTCAGTTAAGTGTAATACATGATACTTCCTGGGGTGATCATGTTTAGAAAGAGACATGACTGACTGGTCAGAAAATTATACTGCAGTAGCCAAAAAATCTCACATTGCAAATTTCTTTCTCTTTGTCTTGTCCTCTGAATATGAAGGAAGTGGTTGAAGGGAGGGATTATTATTTCACACTCACTGTACTTCCCCTTTAGAGGAGACACAGGTTTGATTCCTATCAGAGAACAGTCAGTCAGTTAAGTGTAATACATGATACTTCCTGGGGTGATCATGTTTAGAAAGAGACATGACTGACTGGTCAGAAAATTATACTGCAGTAGCCAAAAAATCTCACATTGCAAATTTCTTTCTCTTTGTCTTGTCCTCTGAATATGAAGGAAGTGGTTGAAGGGAGGGATTATTATTTCACACTCACTGTACTTCCCCTTTAGAGGAGACACAGCTTTGATTCCTATCAGAAAACAGTCAGTCAGTTAAGTGACATACATGATACACGCTTGTGTAATCATGTCTCAAAAGAGACATGACAGACTATCCCGCAGTAAGTTGCCAATACTTTCTGCCGTAGACTGGTTACCAGTCAAGGCTATATAACCCAATCTGTCTTGTTATTTAACCCATAACTGGCGGGAAGAGCCGGATTAATACCTTTCCCAAAGTTATTTGTGCATAAGTGAATGCAAGGAATTCAAGAGGAATTCAAACTCGGCTCCTTTATTTCTCGTTTTAAGCCAATATCCACTGCACCACAATGCACATCCTATCAGAGAACATAGTTTTTTTTAACTTATTAAGATGTCTTAATGTGCGAGCTGGTAGACATAATTCACACTGTTTAAGATAGAAATGTGGTGTTTTTGTGAAGTACAACTGTCCACTATAATAATATTTGAAGTAATATATATATGTGGTCACCTGTATAAAATGATTAAAAAAAGTACCATGGATGAAAGCTAAATAGAGCAGATCCAGATTCAGGGCCTTCTCACCTCTTGGAGAACCCCTGCCCCTGGAATAACCAAGTTTTCAGAAGTATAGCTATATTCACTATGATTCGGCTAACTGTAGGTTGGTGAGACTATTTAACCCATATTTGGAGGTTTTAAATTCACAGTTTTCTCCCTTCTAGACTGGGTGCCACCCAAGATTTCAGGTTTAAGTCTGCCCGGCTATATATAATTAACTGTAGAGAGGAGAGATGAATACATATCTTTTCCAAAGTTATTTGCATGTAGGTGAATGTTATAAATTTGACTAAAATTCACAATCAGCTCTTTGATTCCTAAATCAGAGCCGTTATTCATTACTTCCCCATGCCTTTACATAAAATGTGAGTTCACATTTATTTTATTAAGTAGCAATATGGTTTTCAGTAAAATGTTTGTTGACTTAAATGATGAAAAAATAAGTTTTATTTTTGTGTCCTCAGTATAATGTTAGACTTCTCAGGCTGGGTAAGTCTTTTTAGCTTTGGATAGCAACTGGTTGGTGTTAGTAAGAGAATAAAAATAGCAACTTGTTTAAGAGGAGGAAATCTCTGAAGTAAAAGCCTCAATAACTATGTGTAAAAAAGGGTAAGCTAAACTCTTGAAAATTGGTAGGTAATCTTCTTAGAGATGGTGTCTTGATAAAAATTCTGAGTTTACAGTCCCCAAAACTGGTTGGTGTTACTAAGGGCATACAACTGTAAAATTTGCAGCTGTAAATATTTCATGATAGTTCAACTTCTTTTCATCAAGAAAGTCCCATCCAACCCATGCTAGCATAGAAATATTAGCTTCTATTATTTTTCATCATTCATATCTTAGCTGTCTTGTAAATTTAAGTGGTCTTTTATCACAAATGTTTAAGGAAAGCTAAAACTCTTTGCAAGACATATCTGCATGTTACAAAGAAATGAACAGCGGCTTTTAAATATGTCCTGGAATTAAGAACATCTGACATGTGAATAATCTGTGCTGTTAAATGGTCTACCATAAAGCCTAAAATTATATTAAATGTTAAATACGATAACTTATTATAATGAACACACTTTCTACTTTATGTTGCTCATGAAAACATTATGAAGCTTCAGTTGTTTGTTGAGTTTTGAAAGAAAAATGCCATCCACCATTTAAAGTAAGATTGTGCTTCCTTCAATAAAGTGTTGAATGTCCTGAATATGATGATAAACTACATCCAGGAGTTAGGTCTCAGATCAGGTGGTTTAGAGGAGTGTGAAACCACCTTTTAATTGCTGTTGTTCCCAGGTCCATCCTAACTAGGGGTGGTAGCACCTGTTAGGGTCCCAGCTATGGGCAAATAGTTAACCGCCAAGCTGGGATCATTTTAAAAATAAAGAAAAAGAAAAGGTTACGTTGGGTCTGACTCTTTAGCTTTGGATAGCAACTTGTCTAAGAGAAAGAAATCTCTGAAATAAAAACCTTTACATCTACTTTGTGTTGAATAGGGTAGGCTGAACTCTCTAAGCTTGGTAGGTAATCTTCTTAGAGATAGTGCCTCTATAAAAAATTGAATTCCCAGTCTCCTAAAGTGGTTGATGTTAGTAAGGGCATACAGCTGTAAATTTTTCTCCAATATTTCATGATGGTTCAATTACAGATGGCAAGTAGACCATGTAAAACATGAACCCAGCTTATCAAAGACAATTTAAGGAAATTGAGATTACAGCCAGGCCTTGCACAAAATCAGGTGACCTGGAAAAAAGCCATCAAGAAAACCCCCATCTAACCCATGCCAGCATGGAATTGAATGTTAAATGATGATGATGACAAGCTGATATGTAACAGAAGATACACGACTTTAAGGAAGGCTGAAACTAGAAAAAGGTCATGCAAAACTACTGGGCCAATGATAGCCTTGGGATGATAAAATCATGATAAAAAAAGATTTGTTTGCTATAAATTGTTTCTAATGTATGTCACACTAAATCATATTATTTGCGAGTTGTATTCAGTCTCACAAGATTTGCCTTTCTCTCTAAATCTGCTTTTTTACAACAACTGGGATTAATGTGTGCAGCCAACAATAATGGCATTTGCTATTTCCATGCTGCTCGAACATGTCGTTGTTTGAATGTTGTTTAGAGATTTACCTTTAAAAGCTTTAGCTAAGAAAACAATAATACATGCAACATATAAATCAATTGCTGAAGAGTGGACGAATGCGTCTGTCTATGAAATTCTGGAGTTGGGATGCAATCAACTAAATGAAAAACTTTTACCTTATATTAACTCTCTCTCTCTCTATATATATATATATATATATATATATATATTTCAATTACAACAATGTTTTTTTTCATACTCTCACAAGGTTCAATTACCTCTTTGAAGAATACACATTCCATCATTCAGACCTTTTCAAAAGCTTGTTTTTCATATCGGAAATGTCAACAAGGTAATTTCTAAGTGTTCAATGGATGTTTTATCTGCCATTATGCCGGATTGCAAATTTTTAGGCCTTGTACACGAAATAATTATTCACTTTTATTTTATCAAAAAGTAAAGATTCATTTTTTGTCTGAAAACTTTATCGACTGGAAAATAATTTGTTGCATTTTTTAGGTAGAGAGCCACAGAAGATACAACACTTGCAGCTGGAAACACGACTATGTAAAACTATTGGGCAAATGAAAGATCTGATAATGAAAAATCATGATAATCTCCAAGTTTCTAAGTAGAAATTGTTCTATCTTACTTACCTTTGTATAGAGGTTCATAGCAAGTAATTGTTGTTGAACATTAGCTTGGTTTGTATATTAAAATCATAGCTAAAACTTCTGCTGAAACTAAGTTGAAATTCATGATTTGAAGGGGAAGATGATTCAAGGAGAGACAACCTACACAACCTGGGACTTTACAGAAACTGTGTTTGAAGCACCCAAAAGATGTTTGCTATGACTAGATATTGTTCCAATACAAAGAAAACTGCAAGACCACAAAGATTAGACAAGAGAGACGAAAAAAAGCTTGTTCATTGTTGTATTGTGGAATGAAGAGATACACTAAGAAATGTAGCTAAATTACTTTATTAACAGAGTGGTACAAACAAGATGTATATACAATATTAATCTTTTGTAGTAGTAGGTATAACTTCCCAAAGTCCATGATAATGACAACAACCCATGTGCTAAGCGCACGTTGTCTTTTATACATCCGGGCAACTGGATGTTACATGGTACAAGCCACGACACAACATCTCCCCTCCTCAAAGTTTTATGCCTGTTGGATATCATATTTTTGTCTTTTTAACCCTTGAACAATGCTTTGTTGGTAGATCGCTATGAATTTGAATCCTTTGTCGCCAAATGTTGTATTGTGGAATGAAGAGATACACCGAGAAATGTAGCTAAACTACTTTATTAACGGAGTGGTACAACCAAGATGTATATACTATATTTACAGTCTCTTGCAATAGTAGGTGTTACTTCTCGAAGTCCGTGATAATGACAACACTCCCCATTGCCAACTGTTGTATCATGGAATGAAGAGATACACAGAGAAATGTAGATAAACTACTTTATTAACGGAGTGGTACAACCAAGATGTATATACTATATTTACAGTCTCTTGCAATAGTAGGTGTTACTTCTCGAAGTCCGTGATAATGACAACACTCCCCATTGCCAACTGTTGTATCATGGAATGAAGAGATACACAGAGAAATGTAGATAAACTACTTTATTAACGGAGTGGTACAACCAAGATGTATATACTATATTTACAGTCTCTTGCAATAGTAGGTGTTAGTTCTCAAAGTCCGTGATAATGACAACACTCCCCATTGCCAACTGTTGTATCGTGGAATGAAGAGATACACAGAGAAATGTAGCTAAACTACTTTATTAACGGAGTGGTACAACCAAGATGTATATACTATATTTACAGTCTCTTGCAATAGTAGGTGTTACTTCTCGAAGTCCGTGATAATGACAACACTCCCCATTGCCAACTGTTGTATCATGGAATGAAGAGATACACAGAGAAATGTAGCTAAACTACTTTATTAACGGAGTGGTACAACCAAGATGTATATACAGTATTTACAGTCTCTTGCAGTAGTAGATGTAACTTCCTGAAATCCATGATAATATCAACACCCCCTGTGCTAGGAGCACATTGTTTTTTATACATTCGGGCAACCAGATGTCACATGGTATGAGCCATGACACAACATGCATTAATAAGATGAGCACATCCCATCACTTCTCTTGCTTGCAACCATCCACTATAATAAGCTTTTTCATTGCTGAAGCTGACCCAGTCAAATAAAGCTTCATAAACTTCTACCTGGTGTTGTTAATATATTACATGCGTAAGATTTAGTTGGAAAGACAGACAAGTAGTCTACTGTATTGCAAGTTGAGTCTGTTATTACCACCTGTTTGGACCATTTGTTGAATTGTTTATAAAACAGAATGAGGTGTTCCATTCTGCCACTTGAGCAAGCCTATTCTCTAGGTCCTGATCGGCTGCTGACTTTGGTGTAGATACTGTAATCAATAAATATCCATCATTCAGCCATGAATACTCGGGTCTGTATTTAGTTATGACCCAGCCTCCACTGTCTGCCAACTGGATACTAGTGGGACTTCCTTGTGATAGTGAATATCATATTTTTGATTCTACAACATGTGGTACCTAAAAATAATGTTTATCTAAACTTATTTATAAATGAAACTTTGTCTATGTGTGTGTGTGTCTGTGTGTGTGTGTATCCAATACCTATAGACTCCAAAATGGCTGAACCGATTTTCTTGAAAATTTACACAGTTGTACTATAAGCGTCTGTGAGTGTTCTTAGCACACTTTCTAATATTTAATAGGTGCTTGCAAATGGCAGAACCATAAGTATTTGGGACAAGTCCATTACGAGGTAAGGTGTGATCCCTGATCTTAGTGGGGACATGTTGCTTAATTCTCATGTCCAGGCACTAAGTAGTTCTCCCTATGTAGTCGGCACTCCAACTACAATTATATTTGTAAATAATGGAATTAATTTGATGGGGAGGGAGAGCATCCTTGTGTCCAGAACATAACATGGGTCGGGTTTGAAATACTATATGTACCTCAGCTGAGAAAAAACAACATCCTTTCTGAATTCCAAAATCTTGTAGCGGATAACCGAATGAACAGTATCGAGGGATACCCTAAACCGCATAGGGTTTCCTTAACAAAACTAATTTCATCATCCAGGAAAGACTCAGAATATATCATCAATGCCTTATGGAATAATGTTTATCTTACATTTTTTTGGACAGAAGGAATCCCAACATGTATATAACCCTGCAAATGTTGGTTTCCTATAAACTGAGGTGAGAGAAGTTATAGGTTTCGATGTGAATGCCAAGCAATACAGCATACTGTTTCTGAATTTCTGGTAAAGTGAGTTGTGTCATGATGCTCTTTTTCTCACTGCTGGTGCCCAACTGACCCTACTATACTGTGCAGTAGAAAAAAAAGTGCATGCACAAAATTAAGAAAAATAAAATGGTGACAATTTATCCATCGCACTATTTATACCCAAACTCAATATATGATTAAATTGAACATATTTTA
Organism: Ascarosepion bandense; assembly: GCA_037127315.1. NCBI lineage: Eukaryota > Metazoa > Mollusca > Cephalopoda > Sepiida > Sepiidae > Ascarosepion > Ascarosepion bandense. The sequence goes on along the minus strand of JBBBDQ010000616.1, from coordinate 121,086 downwards.
ATATAATTGGCAGAGAATTCAATTATGCCTTGTTTAATTGAACAGTAATTCTAATGCCAACAGAATCTACCATGTGTCGCTTGTATGAACAATTCAAACGATAGTGGGTCACTTAATTGCCTAATTACAATTATGTACCCAGGGAAAATAAGCAATCAATTATTTGGCCTTCTTTTTCACTTAACAAAGGTGATAACTTGTGGAATAAGAAATGAATAATTTAGAAACTTATTGTTAGGAACATATTTTTTAGGAATGTCAACTAAGAGTTTAACAAATGAACTGCAGTTTTATTAAAAATAAATAGACACAGAATGAAATAATGTTAAAAACAACATTTAATAAAAATATATAAGAATGCAAAAAGAATAATAAGAATATGTAAGAATATAAAAAGAATAATAAGAATATATAAGAATATAAACAAATAATAAGAATACATAAGAATATAAAAAGAATAATAAAAATATATGAGAATATAAAAAGAATAATAAGAATACATAAGAACATAAAAAGAATAATAAGAATATATAAGAATGCAAAATGAATAATAAAAATATATAAGAATAATAAGAATATAAAAGAATATAAAAAATAATAAAAATATATAAGAATATAAAAAGAATAATAAGAATACATAAGAATGTAAAAAGAATAATAAGAATATAAAAAGAATAATAAAAATATATAAGAATATAAAAAGAATAATAAGAATACATAAGAATATAAAAAGAATATTAAGAATACATAAGAATATAAAAAGAATAATAAAAATGTAAGAATATAAAAAGGGTGAATGAAGATGTGTAGAAAGGTATATTTATTATATATTTAGCATATAGGAATATATATATATATATATATATATATATATATATTTATTATATGTATGAAGACACAGTAGGCTACATTAATTTAATCTTTTTGACTGGGATATTGGTGGTTTTGAGGATCGTGGAACAACCTCTTAATTGCTAATGTTGCCAGGTCAACTCTCACTTGAGGTGTTAAGACTTGTGCAATGAGCAAATAGTGAATTCCCAAATAAAAACACTATGATAGACTTTTATATAAAAATTTCTAACAATACCTATTTATATTAAAATTATCATCAATACAATATTATTGAAAAATGACCAGCAATACATTTTATTTGTAGATATTTAGATTTCGGCATTAAATAACCCATAGAGGTTGATATGCCACTAAACAAAATCAAACAAAATCAACCAACCAAACCAATCCAAATATTTAGATTTCGGCATTAAATAACTCATAGAGGTTGATATGGCGCTAAAGAAATTCAACCAACTAACATATGAAGATTCCATAAAATATTGTCAGAACTTTGTTTTTGAAAAGTATTTTTAATTCACCAAATTAAAGGGTACTGGGTGTAGAAGTATTAGAAACAGGAACATTTCTAAGGAGTAGGAACAAAGAAAGAGCAATCAGGAGTACAACAGATAGTCATTGACATTGCATTTACATTTCTGCAGATTATAATCATCTGGAAAGCATGGAGCTGGAAAAGAGTTCCACAGGGGAGAAGTGCTAGAAAAGAAACTGATAGCATAGAACTAACAGTTTCATTTCACTAGATTGATTGTAAAATGGTGAGAGCTCGTCACCAGTCTCATTAGTAAAGTGTCACACATTGACTGTCAAAAAAGAGAAATAAGATAAGAGAATAAAATCATTTAACCATTATCTACATACTGCTTTGACAACTCAGTATAGTAGTCATTAGCAGAAGTTCTGTAGTTGACAAGTGGGGTATTCACACAAGTCTCAAATTTAATACTTAAAGAATATTGACATTAAAAACAAAATTTTGTAGATTAATGTTATAACATGTTACTAATGGTTATAATATTATGTCTTTTTTTATAAGCGTTTCACCCCGAGCAAGGCATTTCACTGCCACTACTGCGCAGGGGGCTACATAGAGTGGAGAAAGGATGATTAAATATAGGAAATGTCAGAGGGTGGGTGACAGGCGGGTAGGGATACCGAGAATGAGGGTTGGGTAGATGAGAGTGTTGTGAGAATAATTGGGAGTTAGGGTGTGATAGGAGGTGTCTATTGACCCTACATTTAAACACCTGGAGATTGTAGCTGTCGGGAAAAGCAGACTTGTGAAAGGGAATTCCACAGGCGGGAAGCGCAAGAAAAGAAGCTGTTGGAGTAGAATTTACGGTTACATCTTATCTGTTTAACTGTAAAAGGGTGGGACCTAGTTGCTAATCTAGTATCTCGTGTAGATTCGTGCTTAGGCGGCACCAGTGCTCTAAGTTCATCGGAGCAGAAGCCATGAAAGTACTTGTAGAAGAGGCACAGGGAAGCTACATCACACCGGTGAGATAGTGGTTGCAGCCGGTCTGCCAAGTCAGTATCAACCATGTTACAGATCCTTCCTTTGAATGACTTCAATGGAATACTAATAAAGGCTCTATCAAAACTTTATCACAACTCTCTCAGAATTCTGGATATTTATCCAAAGTCTCCTCAATAAGATGGGATGTGACACAAGGTTGGGTTTAATGTAGTGAACCCAAGTGCATACACTCAGGCCATGGGTCAAAATTTATCCAGCCCCCACAACTGTGTGATTGGGCACTTAACATTGTCTATTTTTCTCAGTTAAGTCTCTGTCAATAAACAGAACCACGACTGAGTTGTGCTCTGTCCAAAGACAACTTGACTGACAATTTCGAGCTCTTGTGAAACCCAGTTGTAGAACTCTCTTTGAGTTCTTTATTTAAGACATCTTGCCCAGTTTCTTTGTGTTACTAGTGGGTGTCATATTTACTCCATTTATTTCATTTTTCGATTCACTTTGTACCAAATTTTATGTTTCTTTTGTTTTGGATCAGCCAATAGTTTCTCCATATGTTTCCTTTTTATGGTAATCATACTTGTACATTCAGCACATTCTTGAGGTATTGGTATGTCAAAGATATCATACAGTACTTGCATATGTTCTTTTTTGAGGTTCTTTCTTCAGTAAATCTTTTCCTTTTTGTTCCCATTTTTTCTTTTCACTATATTTTTTTCTTTTTTCTTTCCTTCTTTTTTGTCTTTGTTCTTTCTTTTATACATTCTTCTTCAACCTGTATTTTCAAGTATGCTTTAGAAAGACCAGTTTAGAAAAAAATTTTTTTAACCCAGTCAAAAAATCAGCATAAGCAACTAATTTTATTAATTTTTTTCTTTATATAGACTGCTGGTGCTACCCATTTTGAATGGTCAATTTTTTCAGTTACCCCCATTTTTTCAAGTATTTCTTATTCATTGTTGATTTGATCCAAGGTTGGAAACAATGCACTACATTCCAGTTTGGATACTTGCATCGATCATTTTTCATTTGAAATTTTGCTTTGATTTTCAAACACTAACCCAACTCATCCAACATACATCCAAAAAACACATTTTCAGTTTTTCCTTTAAATTTTCAAATTCTTATTTTTGAACTTGCCACTCTTCTACACATATTTTTGCAATAACTATTTATAGGTAAATCTTATAGTATTTATATTATTCAGATTATTGTCCTCATTTTTGTTATCATTTGTATGACATTTTGGCCGTTGTACACTCCGGCCTTCTTCAGGTGCTAGGAATTTTGCACCAAGCCCTTTATTACAATCACTGGGGTTTTATGAACTCCATTCCTTGCCTAATGCCCCTTCTGGAAGTCATGAGTTATCTCCCTTTAATTCTGTAAATTGTTTGTTCACCACTGTTGTAGGCTGGTATTGAACTCACAACACTTTGGATCAAGTCTATATCCACTGGGCTACAAGGACACATGGCCCAGTGGATTAGGGTTAGGGTTGGGGTTAATTGATTAACATTCTCTCTTAGAGTATTGATAACCCATGACTCGTGTGATTAAACCTGTTCTTCACTCAATATTTATACCAGACTAAAAAACGGTTGGTTGAAAAATACGTTTTTATTTCTCCTTAAACCACCTCGGAGCAAACCTTTAACGCAAATCGCTGAGTGGGTGTAAAGTTTTGCTTTCAACTACGGCCATACCCTACGTCATAAATAGTCCAACAAAAATGACCAAAGGAAGATTTTCATCCTACCAACCAAAGGGAACGGATGTTTGAGTCAACATATCGCACACAGTACACAGTGCCGTGTCAAAAACTGGTAAAAACCAACTCAGCGATATCAGATCCTCCGGCTCACTACAAGTAGACATTTTCCCTGACGCAGACGCGTGGCATAAACCAACCGTTTCAATGCTAATTAATGCATGGATACACTTGTAAATACGCACGCACTTCGAACATACACATAAGGTATCAATAAATGTGTTTTGCACTTGGTAACCCGTATTTTGTCCATGTTTCACATTGATGCTTGTCTAAATGATATGAACCAGTAACTTTGTTCAACACATTTTCAGTAGTGTTTTCTTAAATTTAGCAGAGTTCAAGGAACGCCATATTCATGATTAGGATGCTCTCTGAAAGGACATTACAAATGAAGAAAGACTTGTACCTATGCTTCATTGACTACGCGAAAGCATTCGACAAAATACGACACAAAGAATTGATGGAGATGCTAAGCAGCCTCGACATTTTCGAGAAAGACATAAGAATAATCAAGAATCTCTACTGCCAGCAAACGGCCTGCATACGGACCTCAGTAGATACACAAAGATAGAAAAAGGCGTAAGACAAGGATGTGTCTTTTCACCGGATTTGTTCAACCTGTACAGCGAGAATATTTTGAGGACCCTAAATGACACGCCAGGATTTGTTATTGGAGGCCATAACCTGAACAAGATAAGGTATGCGGACGATACAGTGCTGATTGCGGACACGGAAAGGAAACTACATGACCTCATACAGAAAGTAGCAGTGGAGAGTGACAAAAAGGGACTACAAATAAACTTTAAGAAAACTGAGTGCATGGTCATCAGCAAAAGATACAACCCAAAATGCCAAATATATGTGGGGGATAACAGAATCAAGCAAGTACAAAAATTTAAGTACCTAGGAAGTGTTCTAATAGAAGATGGAAAGTGCGACACGGAGATCCGAAGGCGAATTGGCATGGCAAAGGACGCGTTCCAGAAGATGAGCAAAATACTAACACACAGGAAAATTCTCAATAGAAACGAAGAAAAGAGTGCTAGACTGCTACGTGATGTCAGTTCTTCAATACGGCTGTGAATGCTGGACAATATCATCGAAAGTGAGGCCAAAACTGGAAGCGGCCAAAATGTGGTTCTACAGAAGGATGCTACGGATATCGTGGACTGAGCATACAAGCAACGATGAGGTTTTGGAAAGAATGGCAACAAAAAGGAAATTTATGCTGAGCATCAGGAAGAGACAACTGAAGTTCCTGGGACACGCAATGCGGAAGGAGAGCTTGGAGAACCTGATACTGACTGGTCAGATAGAAGGAAGGAGAGACAGAGGAAGGCAGCGGATAACATATTTGCAGGGTCTGATCAGGTGGATGACGGAACGGGGGTTGACAGGAGTAACGGGAGCAAACATACTAGGAGCCACAAAGGATAGGGAGACGTGGAGAACCATTATTGCCTATGTCCTGAAGGGTCAGGGCACATAGAAGAAGAAGAAGAAGAAGAAGGTAAACTCTTTTACTACCAGTATTATTAATCAGAATTATGGTGTAAGGGGATAAGAAATTAATTAAAATCAACCTTTTTCTTCACCTTTTCCAAAAATTCACAATGACGTGTGAAATCCTGGTTTTCCCAAATAGAAAAAGGATTGACCATCTGATTAACGAAAAATTCGAAACCAGATTTTGCAAGTAGGTGTTAAAATGATTTTTGATGAATGAAAGCGACTTGCAAGACCAAAAGGACTTCGCGAGTAAGTGCGAAAAATCTAGATTACAATAAAATGGACTTTATCAACGTCAGCCAGTCAGAGAGTCAGATGGGAGCCGCGAGACAAACATCTAAAATGTAACTTCAACTTCAAGCGATTCAGACATTGTCCTCTTTCTCTTTCTCCTTATCTTTTTCAACAATTACTACTACGAACAATTTTGTACGAACTCTTGATATCCTTAACTTTCTCAATTGAACATTAATTTCTATGAGTTCTTGTCATTCTTTCCTTTTAATAAATTACTATTTTAACATAAAAAATTGTATAATTTATTATTCCAATCTTCTACACTAATCCATACATTCCAACTGACAACCAACAATCTGATGATGAAAAACCTGATAATAATTCTGCATAAAATTTGTAAGCTGTAGGGAGTTAGGTTAAGTCTGACACAAGGCAGAATTAAAGAAACATTAACCATCTCCCTATGCTACAATGGCACTCTTCATTACTGTATTATTAAATCATGTCTTTCATGTGACCAAACCCTTTCTCCACTTCACATTTCATACCAGCGTTTCCTTTCAGTATTATTAAGCAGAACGATGTATGTTATACAAATTTTATAACAAATTGGTAAGTATTTATTAATTCCACATTCTGAATTTTCATGATTGAGTGTAAAAATGTTATATATTCTAGGTTTAAAGAGGCTGACAAATAAGATTATATTTACAGTTCCATGTCTCCACCACTGGATTTTCTAAGTCAAGGATCACCTAACATTTTTCACAAAGAGACAGATAATTAAGAGAACGATGAACGTGGGCCGGATAACCATTTTGTTCAATACAATACACTGAATAGACAAAAATAAAGACACATTTTATTTATTTCACTGATTTTCGTAAAAGTTGCCTGAGGCAAACATCAGATGGGCCAAATTTTGGCATTTTTAATTACATTTCTGTTTTGATTTTTCTACATAGTAAGTTTATCTGCAGTTTATTGATAATTCCATATAAATAATTATATTTTATTTCATTTGTGGCACAGTGCAGTTGCAGGATGGATGAAATGGTCATAGCTTGGTGACCTTTTGTTTAAGCGGAGAAAAGATTTGAGAAGCATATCTAGTTACCCGGTGAGTAAGAGTTCAATTTCTGTGCTAGGCAGTGAGAAATATGGGTGAAACGCAGTAAAAATTGTGTAAAAATTCAGTGGATTTAAGGAATATCACTAAAAAAACTTCATCTTTTTATGCAGAACATCGGATCCAGATTTGAATTTTCACAATCGCATTTATTAACCAATCAACGACATTATTTCAAATGCAATGAAGCCTGTGAAAAATTAAACAACCAAGTTTTTTGTCTGTTACGAAATTTGAGGGAGCACTCCAGAAAACGATCAACAATATTTCCCTCCTAAAAATAGATATTTAAAAATTGGGAAAAATATCTCTTAACCAATAAAGTTCTGAGTTTTATAAGCTAATTTTAGCTTCTTTTTCGAGCCAACCTATCTTTTGTAAAATATTCGTGATGTTAATTTTCAGTTTCTTTTTACGGCACTTCAAACTGGTTAAAACACGGCAATTTAAAATGTTCTTCAATGAACCTCGTTAGATGTGCCAAATTAACATACTTAATTTTTGAAAATATTTGCTCACAGACATAAGTTGTTTCAAACACTGATGCCATACCAGAGGCAAATTTTTTCACCTTTTATCCCTTTTCTTAGAAATTTCATTACCGGTATTTACAAGCAGTGAGAAATATGCAAAAAAAAAGAATTATAAAAATTCAGCGGATTTATCGCTAAAAAACTCAATTCAATTTTTATGCAAAATATCGGATCCAGATTAGAATTTTCATATTCGCAATTATCAACCAATCAGCACGATTATTTCAAATACACTGAAGTACTTGAAAAATCAAACAACCATGTTTTTTTATCTGTTATGAAATCTGAGGGATCACTTCAGAAAATGAACAATACTATTTTCCCTTTTGCCGTATGTGACCGTCTTCATCAGCGATCGCCTGTTGTTAACGACCGTTTTTCTGTGAACTGACGATTTGCTAATGTTAATTGACCCTTAGTGAGAGACCACCTCCAGAACGCGACCAGCGATTAACATCAACGAGTGAAAATCACTGATCAAGCGACCGCTTTAAAAAAAATTCATTTTGGTCGTACAGTGCGAAGTTCTAAGTTAGGAGAAACTAAATGAGTAATCTATTTCATTTTGATTTGATCTAATCCAGGAGCACTTCCTCATTGTTTTGTTATTGTAGTGTTGTATCAAACTATTATTGCTTGTTGAAATGTGCATTACCTGAGTTCACCTTACGGCGAAACATCGTCTGTTTTATACAACATGTATTGTATTTGACATGTTCAAGGGATTTATCGCAGTCTCTGTACTGACTTGGAAAAATTTAGGGATTGGGAAAATCACAATTATGTCCCTTCCTCGAATGTCTATCTTTTTCGTTCCTTTATTTTTTGTGTATCTATTGACTCTATTTCTATCTGGCTATATCTATCTCTATCTCTCTGCTTCTCTACCCCCCACCCACGATCGCTGTCAGTTTTTTTGTATGTTTCTTTTTCATGTATTATTGAAGATTCTCTTTTGCTAGCACTCACTTCTAAGAAAAAAAAAACAAAAAAAAAACTGAAACCGTATACTTTTTTAAGTCCACTTCATAAATATTTTTTGTGAATAAATATTTTGGTCTTGTTGACCGTTGTAAATACGTTTTTAAAATTTTTAAATGAATTATGCTGAATAAATTTCTTTAAAGTTAGGCTATTTTCTTAATGTTCTCATTTATTTATTACCAGATTACATGGTAAAATTCTAATATGTACATTCTGATGAGTGGAATATACGTTCCTGGTGTAAATGGGTCATGACTATGAGCCTTTAGTGAGTAATTACCTGTCGTATGCGACCAGTTTTTGATAGCAGTGGGGACGGTCGCATACGACAGGTTCCATTGTATTTAAAAATTGAGAAAAATATCTCTTAACCAATGCACCTCTGAGTTTAGAAACGATAGTTTTTTTTTAGCTTTTTCGAACCTATCTATCTTCTGTAAATATTTATGGTGTTAAGTTAAACGTTTGACCACGGTTGGTTGTTCGTTGTTGTGTACAAACTGAATTCTCAAACCTTTCACATCATTGACATAGTTATCGAGTAACTTCTTCCAACAGCCTAGCGATTTAAAAGTAAATTATGCGCACTTGAAATGTACGAACTGAACAATATTTTATTAGTAGTCATAACACAGCTTTGCCTGTTTACATGCTGACTGCTAAAAATTACAATCAATTATAAAATAATGTAAACGACACTCTCCTTATGAAATACATTCTGTTTTTTTCTATCATGCTAAATATGATTGATTTTGATGAATTGAAAAGAAACAATATATGTTTGTGTGAATTTTTTTGCAAGAATCTTCGTAATTCGTTCCCTTTTACACTGTTACAGTACACATTTGAACTTTTATTCAGTCGAGAACAAGCAATATCAAGCGATAACAAGCCTCTCCATGCTTGCTGGTATGCAAGCAGTAGGAGACGGTGTACTGAACGCTGATTATTCGGCGTAACCAGCTCCCTAGAGTTTGGATAGTTTGCGCTCAAGTCGGTCCACGCAGTTGATGCGTGGCCAGACGATATATATATATACATAGAGAGAGAGAGAGAGCTCAAAATACCCCAGTTGGAAATCAACCCCATCGGGGAATAAGCCTTAGTTGGAAATGAGCTCTAGTTTGGAAATGAAAATCCGTCACTTATAAAAATTCAACTACTTCAAAGACTTCATTGATCCTTAGTGAGACTCATTCTTGAACGAAATACTCTATCATCTGCTTTTGAATCCTGAATCTAAACCTCAAGTGAAGCACAGATCTTGTCATTCCTATTCAAAGGTAGAGAACACTTGTCGACATATCTTCCAAGAACTTTATCGTGAAAGACTTTTATTTCGTATTTCACATCACATTCACCTTTCACACATGTATGTCAGTTAAGTGCCATACGTGGTAAACGCTCGAAAGAGACATGACTGACTAGGCAGAAGATTATCCCGCAGTAGGTTGCCATTGCTTTCTGCGGTAGATTGGTTGCCAGCAAAGGCTATAGAACCCAATCTGTCCTGTTATTTAACCCATAACTGGAAGGAAGAGACGGATTAATACCTTTCCCAAGGGTATTTGCGCGTAAGTGAATGAAAAAGAAAAACGGCACCGGCAACAAGGAAATCATTTAAAACGTATGCTGATAAGACCACACCACACCACATATGTAAGAATACCTTTGATATAAAAATTCTTGTTCATTTGTTAAATGTTAAGTTTTGTCAGTCAAGTTTTCATCTTAATTCTTGCTTCTTTGGTGCAAAAATACAACTTGTTTGTGGAGAAACAATATTACACGCAGCTCAATTTAATCAATAATAACCTTCCGATTATCAGTAACAAATTGGTAATGCCGATACCTCTACAATAACACTATTTACCCCGTTCAGACTTCTGTTCTCTTTTTTTTCTCGCTATATTCACGACGTTTCGGGATTTGTATGCTCTGGACTTCTTTAGGTGATTGGAATTCGGACTGAACACTTTATTTTTTTTAACGTGGTGGTTTGTTCTAGTTTCACTAGCTATTGCTTTTCCAGATGTATCCAGATGATTGCCTACGTCCAGTTATCTCCCTTTAGATCAACACTCAAAATTTTTGTTCACTTCTACTGACCTAAAGCGTTGTGAGTTCCATACATGTCTATTTTTTACTATGCATGAAGAAAAATGAACATATTCTTGTCTTAAAAATATAAACAAATAGCGTTGCTTTCAATTTGAAAGAAAACGAAGACTCAGTAAAAATTTTTTAGTAAAATATGTAGAGCACCTCGGCGTGGTGTAATGGTTAGCAAGCTTGTCTCGTTAAGTCAATTACAACTGAATAGTGAGTTCGATCCTCGCTGGGTGTCCCATACTTCTGGCCTTGTGCCACATCTAAATTACGCTTAGAAAATTAGCTTTCCTTCTTAAAAAAACTCAGGCTATAAGCGGTAGTCTCACGTGAGAAAAAAAGTGTCACACACTAGAGTACGTTCACTTTTATTGTCTCTTGTGACTTTTGTATGCTTTCACACACATGTCTATCATGTAGGCCTACACAATCTTCACACACACACATATTCTCTAATTTAAACGCTTTATGAAACTATCCTTTAAATATATTGTTTGTTTATTGTTAGTGTAATACTTTTCTAATACACACATCTTCTTTTATGTGTCTTGTGCTCTTAGGACGTAGGCAATCATGGCCCTCCACGTTTCCCTACCCCTGGTGGCTCTTAGCACACTTTCTCCTGTAACACCACGCAGCCCCCGTTCTGACATCCACCTGCCCAGGCCTTTCAAATATGTTATCCGCTGCTTTCCTCTATCTCTTTCTCCCTCTGTCTGGCCTGTTAGTATCAGGTTCCCCAAGTTTCCCCTTCCTTATTGCATATCCCAGAAACTTTAGTTGTCTCTGTCTTAAGATTAATTTCCTTTTTTATTCCATCCTTTCCAAAACCTCGTCATTGCTCACATGCTTGGCTCACGATATTCGCAGCATCCTTCTGTAGAACCACATTTCAGCTGCTTTAAGTTTTTCCTTCATCTTTGATGATATTGTCCAGCATTCCCTGCCATATTGAAAAACGGACATCACATTGCAATCCAGTACTCTCTTCTTTGTTTCTAGTGAAAGTTTCCTTTCTCTTAATACTTTACTCAGCTTCTGGAATGCCAATGCCAATTCGCCATGCCAATTCGCTTTCGGATGTCTGTGTCGCACTTTCCGTCTTCTGTTAGAACACTTCCTAGGTATTTAAATTTTTGTACTTGCTTGATTTTAACATCCCCCACCTGTATTTGGCACTTTGGGCTGCCCTTTTTGCTGATGACCATGCATTCGGTTTTCTTGCAGTTTACTTGTAGTTTCCTCTCCGTGTCTACTATCAGCACTGTATCATCTGCGCACCTTATGTTGTTCAAATCGTGGCCTTTGATGGCTAATCCTGGCATAACATCTAGGGTCCTCAGAATAGTCTCGCTGTATAATCGTTTGTTTTATATATTGTTTTGTACCACTCATTTAATTCTCGGACTCACATTCACATCCGCCATAATTGTTACGAGTAAAATATACCAGAAGACAAATGTTTTCTACACAAACACACCTAGCATTCCTGCAAGAAGAGATATATTATTATCTCTGTATAGTTGTTTGTGAATGTCTGTCACAGAATTAATACCAATTTTGGAATTTTCTGAAAATACGAGATTTATTTGATCTCAGTTTTTAGTACTGAACTATTGTTAAAAAAGAAACCCTATGATGTCCATGAACTGTGTTATAGAGTGGCAGACACTCCTGCAGCACTCTAAATTATGAAATCGCCCATGTATGAAATGATCCATGTAAGTAATGAATAGAACTATCCGAAGCGTAATATTCTGTTGTGGGGTTCCCCCTTTTCATAAAGATGGACTTATCCTGAGTATACTTATACAACTACTATAGAAGCGAGACAGAGAGAATACCGCATTTTCACAGAGAGTTACCCGAAGAATACGAGTGTCCAGAGAGAGATTGGCAGTCAGTACAAAGTAGGTCATAGTAGCTCTGTGCCCCACTCATCGAGAAGATTATTACGCAGTAACCGTCATCTTTCGACGCGGACATACTCAATATGCTACAGCTTCACCTCCAGAGACTTGTACATATACTTTTTACTAACCTGTATTTCTGGGCTACTAATCTTTATTCAAGTCTGTATCCTTACGTTAATACACTTATTTTCTATCTCAGTTACTGGTCGTTGTTTATTTATTTGTGCGGGCCCCATTCTCAGGATCGAGTAATGTTTGGACTGATTATTTCAGCGACTATTGGAATCTAAACCCCTCCTCCCTGTGTTGTAAGTTCTGTCTTATCTGTCATTATAATTATTCTACTGTTTTGTGTATATCTGTTTAGCACCGGATATTGTGCTAAATAATGCCGCAGCACACTTTCTTTGTGCATAGTATCTACCTCGGTGATATAACAAATTGCCACCTTTCCCAACTCCTTTTGACTGTCAAATAAATCAAAGTAATTCTGTTGATAATAAGTGTAATTATTTGTATTAGCCCAACAGAATTGTAATTAGAAAACAAAGGAAACAGTTGTGCATGTTTCTTTGTAAAGTTTGAATTTTTGCTATTATTATTTTTCATGAAATTTATTAAATGTCAATTTCTTTCAAATGGTACACAAGAATAAAAGGCTCTTGTTTGCTTGTTATTTCATTCACATCGTTCATAATTCTTAGAATAAGAGATTTGAACTTCTCTCTTCTCTACCTCTTCCAAAAGATTCTTTTTACATTTCTAGGCTAGGAACTTATTCTTACTGTGGAAGTTATAAAAGCCGGTAAATTTTCGTTTTATGTCCCAAAGGCTTTTCCCCCCTTCAAATTTATCCAAAATAGCATTATTTCTGTGCAAATGTATATGCTGAACTCAAATCAACAATTACTTATTGAAGAAACCTACCCTTTTTTGATTTGAAAGTCCATAAAAAAAACTATATCTCGCACTTTTCTCTCCCGTAACTCTCACGAAGCAATGTAATTAACTGCAGAATGACGTACTGCGTTGGAAAACAAATTTCGGTCGATTTTTGGTCGATTTTCTTCCTGTAATGAAAGTAATAAGCGTAGAAATACAATAGCGCATTACTTTCATTACAGGAAGTAAATCGCCGGAAGTTTCACTAAAGGAAGAAAATCGACCAAAAATCGACCGAAATTTGTTGTCCTACGCCGAAAGACATTCAGCAGTTAATTACTTTACTTCGTGAGAGTTACGGGAGAGAAAAAGTGCGAGATATAGTTCGTTTTTTTTTTAGGGACTTTCAAATAAAGAAAGGTAGGTTTCTTCAATAATTAATTGTTGATTTGAGTTCAGCATATAAATTTGCACAGAAATAATGCTATTTTGGATAAATTTGAAGGGGGAAAAGCCCCTTCGGCACCTAAACGAAAATTTACCTAAAAGTCAAGCAAGTGCGCCAATTCTTTTAGTCGCCATATTTTCAAATAAGGTTCTCGGTTATTCTGACTTAATATCTCATGAATTAATAACCCACTAACCCTCTCCTATATACCTTCATCAATTTAGTAAATAATTCCGTTAAAAATTTCCTGTAAACTTACTCACTCCATATAAAGTGTACAGCAGTTTAAGCGATGTCAACAAATGAGTACATGAGCCTAAACTATATATATATATATATATATATATATATATATATATATATATATATATATAAATTGCATGCTGCATCTGAAAACAGAGGAATTTATTCTGTCTTGCGTTTTGAGAATAAACTCAGTTTTTGAAAAAAGAAAAAATGATATTGTAAATCAATAAAACTTTTTTCCGGATGTTCTTTTGCGATCTACGAATTTCACAAAAGCAAATGATTTCATCTCACCTCATAAATCTTAATTAGCCAACGAAAAATATATGCCTATAAAAGTTTGAAACAAATTATCTTAAAGTTTTGTTTTTTTTTCATGCCTGCCAAAGTTTGGCAACTCTTTTGTTTTTTGTTCCTTTCAGCAAGAAATACTTGACGGTGTTGTATTCTTTTTCTCCTATCGATCTCTCGTAAGCAGACAAGTCAAAGGAGAATTTATGAGCGCTTATGTACTGAGTGGAAGGCTTTTATGCAAATGGCTTCTGAAAAGAAACATTCATATATTGCAAAGTAAACAAGAAAGAAAAATGCGAAACAAAAAATGATTTTTCTTCCTGTAAAACAATCTTAATACTTATTCAAACCAAAATAGTCTACACACAAAGAAAGTAAGTTGCTTATAATGGAAATTATTAATAGTATTTGACAATGAGTCATCTAATAAAAATACAAGATAATATCAGTGTTGTGGTGGACCTATCCATTAACATAGTAATGGACTAACTCAACCTGCATAAATACCATGTGACTAGTAGTCACCGGAGAGCACCAGTCTGGTATGAGTCAGACAGAGTGACTTACTGAACAGAGGCTTTGATATCCAAAACCGCTTGCTAGTCAGCTAGCTGACATATTGTACCTTTACCCGTTGTTTTGTTAATAAAATTGTTTACACTAATCCCGTTTTCCTGTTTTTATTTGTGACCCCTTAAAACAGGGTTACAACAATTAGTAATAATACTCATCACCATTTTTCGCTCAACCTATGGTTGGTCGGAAATCAATCGACAATCCCACCCCACAGCTGTTTTTGTACCTAGATCTCTCCTGTAGAGGTATAGGTGATGATTGGTTTTGGAAGCATTAAAATTTACGAGCCATCTTTTCCCTCAGTCCACAACAGATTGGAGGTCCTTTTCGGAATCAACAGTGATGTTTGCTTTGTCAACCTCGGAAGATTTCTTATCGATGCGGGAGTAAATGGTGGTATTGTCAGCGTAGATACCTACTTGGGATCTGATAACATCAGGGAGATCATTGATGAAGATCAGAAAAGGCGTAAGACTTAGAATAGAGCCTTAAAAGACACCCGTGTTCGTATGATAGTATCTGAAAACATGCCCATTCAATATTACTATCATTACGCAGTTTGACAAAGGAATGACTAGATTATATCAAACAAGCGCCCACTTATACCTATAGCTTGCGTAGTAGGCCAGCATGCCAGACTCTGTTAAATGCTTTGGCGATATCTAGTACAACACCTCCAGCTTCCAGGAATGCTTTCACCAATGGAAACGATGCTGGATAAAGTGTGTGATTTAAGAAGGGGACTATTCTGAAGATGCTTAAATACAGAAATTATGTGTTGTTTTGTTTTTATAGCACCAGTTCCGATACTTTTTGATCAAACCTCATTAGAAGATATATATATATATATATATATATATAGACAGAGAGAGAGAGAAAGAGAGAAAGTGAGAGAAAGAAGGAGAGGAAAATAGAGAGATAGAAAGAGGGAGAAAGAGAAACAAAAAAATGAGATAGAATGGGTTATCTATAAAGTTCTGAGGAGAAATATTTAAATTGTAGATTCACGCACTGGTGAAGTGACACTAATTGGCTAATTTCATGATGAATTAAAATACATTCATCCAATATGAACCATGACCTCATGAAATGTTTGTCATGATAACATTTGAAACAAAGTATACAACTAAACAATAGTACAGAGTCATGGAATTTAAAATGAAATAAACTTTGGAATGACAGAATGTACCAAAAAATGACAGGGTGTAATCGATTCCTATTTTTTTTAATAATCATCTCGCCTCAAGCAAGGTATTTTACTGCCATTGTTTTGCAGGGGGTTACTGTTGTGGGGTTACTTTTGCAGTGGAGGCTAGTATTTGTACTCAAGTCGGCCCTAATAGGTTTGACGTACAAAACGTTGGGAACTTGATATAGTATGTATTACGCAGTGTAAACTTGCCAGGTCGCCGACTACTTTCGTATTCGACTGTTGATTACTATCGTCCAACATCAACTGGCCCTTGTTCTTACTACTCCGATTTAAATTAGGTGGGAGAGTCTATTCACTACAGAATAGGTGTGTTTCACCATAACAGTTACATAGGAGAAAAGTTATGAAAAAGAGTGACAGGTTATAGGGGGTGTCAGGAGTGGATAAGAGAAGGATGAGAATACTGATGAGAGTAGAGTGGACGGAGAAAGAAGCATTAGAGAGAGGATGCAGGTTAGTTAGATAGGAGATGACTATTGACTTTACATTTAAATTCTTGGAGATTGTAGCTGTCGGGGAAGCAAGTAAATGGAAGGGAATTTCACAGGCGGGAAGTGCGAGAAAAAAAGCTGATGGAGTAGAATTTGCTTTTATATTTTATTGGTTTCACAATAAAAGTTTAGATCCTTTGCAGTGGTGTGCATTAATATGAATTTATTTTTGGGGTGTATGATGAAATTTGTGGCCTTGAAAAAATGTTGCATCACCCTTGATGAGATTTTTATCATGAGCAGGGTTAGGGTTAGGGTTAGGGTCAGGGTTATTGTCTTGACTGTCGATTATTTATCCTTTGCTCATTGTCTGTGATGGACATTACTCCAAGGAAGCATACGGAAAATTGTAACGAAATACGAACACACTGGCAAGCCTTACAGAGAGATTGCGGATATTGTTGATGTCAGCTTTTTAAATGTCAGTCGGATTATCAAGATGAAGAAACAAACTGGATCCATCAGTCCGAAATCTAAAGAAAAATGCGGTTAGAAGAGAAAAGAGACGACGTGTACTTGATCAGGAAAAAATCCGAGGAATCCATTATTCATTTTGTTTCAGTTAATATACCCAAGGCTGTACTTATAATAAGACTATTACTAATAATAATAGTGAATTCACAGAGAGACTTTGAATAAAAATAGAAGAAAAAAACTTTGTAGTAAGTGTTTATAAAAACGAAAATAATTTTGGTGAAACTTAATATATAATAAAAGAATAATACTGAGATATAATTAAATATAAATTCATACAACTGTTGCAATGGTGCATTCAGCAGAGTCCTTATGAAATAGTGACTCTGGATTTGGAGCCTTCGTATCAGATTTGTTAAACTATGTCACCACAACATTAACCTATAATATCAGCAGGCTTTGTTGGTCTCTTGTCAAAGTGTAAGAGCATCATATTCAAGCGGGTCGTGGGTATGACGGTAAACTGCATCCGGCAGCAAGGCCTCTGATTGGGAGGTTGTGAGGAGTATAAAACCACCTCTTAATTGCTGTTGTTCCCAGGTCCATCCTGACCCGGAGTGGTAGCACCTGTTAGGGTGCCAGCTATCGGCAAATAGTTAACCCCCCCAAACTGGGGATCTCAAAATCTAAACTTATATATAAATGGAACTTTGTTTGTGTGTGTATGTATGTGTGTGTGTATGTCCGTGTGTGTGTGTCGGCTGAACCGATTTTCTTGAAAATTTACACAGTTGTACTATAAGCGTCTGCGAGTGTTTTTAGCTAGGTGTTGTGTCGAGGTACCCCCGATAAATACCGAAAATCGTTAATCGAAAAAAATCGGGTTATAGATGGAGTGGTCCGATTTTAATCAAATTTGATACACTCATAGACAAAGACATAAGAAACGATATTCAGAAGTTTCAAGGTTGCAGTTCTTACAATAGTGCAGAAAATTGATAATATATATATATATATATATATATATATATATATATATATATATATAAAAGGCAATATGTTTGTGTTTGTGTGTGTTTATCTGTCTGTATGTCATTTATACAAATCCACAATTTTTATCTGATTCTCACCAAACTTCACACAAATATTCTTTAGACTGAGTCTGAGCTCCAGGACCATGGATTAGTTTTAAAGCTTTGATCACACCCGAGCAACGCCGGACTATACTGCTAGTAAACACATAAAAATAGACTTTTATAGAAAAATATACATTTTTGTATTAAAAAAATGTTTCAACAACAATGCCATAAAACATTTTTGAAGAAAAAATTATTACCAGCAATACATTTTTGAATACAAAACTAGAAGAAAAAAAGCATCAAAATCTGACTAAATCAACTTTCTCACTATAACTGAACATTAAAAAATACCTTAAAACCCCACCTTTTTAGCATTAAATAACCCACAGAGGTGTTGATATGCCGTTAACCAAATTCAGACTATCTATCCATCTCATCCTGTCCATATCTGTCTGTCTATTCAACTCATCCTGACCATATCTACCTACCTCTCCGCCCCAGCCTGTCCATATCTATCTATCTATCTATCTATCTATCTATCTATCTATCTATCTATCTATCTATCTATCTCAGCCTGTCTATATCTTGTTATAACTATTCCTATTTGTTTGTATATATTTCATATCTGTTTATATCTATGTCAGTCTCTATATTTCTCTTGTTAATCTGTTTTTTAGAATATTTGTTTTTCTTTTATTCTATGTATTTCAGTTATTTTATGCCTCATCTGAAATCTCTATTATTATTACCAGCAAAACATTTTTGAATACAAAATTAGAAGATATTTTCAGTTTTCTAAAATAAAAAAGAATAAAAACAAAAAAAAATTCATCAAAATTTAACTAAATCAACCTTCTCACGATAACCAAACATTAAAAAAAAATACCTTATAACACCACCTTTTTTTAAGCATAAATAACCCATAGAAGTGTTGATGGGCCGTTAAACAAAACTAAAAAACCTCAAAATCATATTCCAAGCAGACGCAGAATTCAGATCTACCCAGATTCTGGAAGTCTGTCACTTTAGATATCAACCAGAGAACTGTCAGATGCATCAAGCATGAAGTGCTAATATTACTACTGCATTTTTAGCATAGCCGAAAAATGATCAATACACTTAAGTATGCTGCTGAGAAAAGCTAATGTCCAACAAAGAGAGCGAGAGTAAAGAAAAAGAGGAAAGTAAACATCAGCAATGCATCGTCTGAAAGCAGCTCAGCTTCCCTTTTTTTCCCCAACTGACGAATGTTTAACCAGCGTGATGACTGATATCTTAGTCTCGTGTTGAATCTCTTATCGACAGTTGAACATACTGCTGATATCCACGGGACAATCCCTTTAATTAATTGTTGCGGATCTTCGCCGCCAATTTGTTGTGGCAAATCTTAACGAAAATCTTCGTCGCTAATTTGTTGTGGAGTAGATGTGGTGAAACTTCGCTGCAAAGTTGTAGTGACCGGTTTGGTAGGAAGTAAGATACGCAAAACAGAAGGTAAGTTCAAAACAGTGTATTAGTATAACAAGATCAAGCTGAGTAAAGTTATAAGGGCTAGTATATTTGATTAATTTTTATTTTTCAACCGGAACATCTGCGCGAATCCACCTGCGCAGAGACGACTTTTGGTCATTTACTTTCTGGTCGTTATAGAGCAAACAACCGGTCCCTCGCTTTTGCTCGGTATCACCACAAAGTACTAACACACAGGAAAATTTCACTAGAAACAAAGAAAATAGTGCTGGAATGCTATGTGATGTCAGTTTTTCAATACGGCAGTGAATACTGGACAATATAATCGAAAATGAGTTATGGGTATCAAGAAATGTAGAAAATGTTCGTAGTATTAATTGTTGAAAGAGATAAGGAGAAAGAGAACAAGGTACGAACTGACTTTATCTCAGGGTCGATTTGAAGTTGAAGTTACATTTTAGTTGTTTCGTCTCGCAGCTCCTCTTTCTGACTGACTGACTGACTGACTGACTGACGCTGATGAAGTCCTTTTATTGTAATCTAGATTTTTTTCGCACTTACTCGCGAAGTCCTTTTTGGTCTTGCAAATCACTCCCATTTTAACACCTACTTGCGAAATCTGGTTTTGACATTTTCTTTAAGCACATGGTCAATCCTTTTTCTATTTGGGAAAACCAGTATCTCACACGTCATTGTGAATTTTTGTAAAAGTGAAGAAGGTTTATTTTAATTAATTTCTCATCCGCTACAAAATGCATCCAATTTTTGTCAAGAAAGAAAAGGGCTATGAGTAGTTCAAGTGTTAAAATGTTATATAAACAGAAAGGCTCATATCCGGAGACATTTAGGGTACAAAACTACTCCAACCATCAATAAAAGCCATCTTGCCCGACTTGATGATTAAGACTTACCTCTCCGAAGCAAGAGAAGGCGGTTTGTCTGCACGTCCGTTTGTAGACATCATGTAACCGCGAGGCGAGCTCATGCAAGGCAGTTTTTTGAATGACACGGCGCATGCGTCATTGGCGAAAGCGAGGCTCTCACATGGGAGATATATCGGTTTCTTGCTCGAGACTAAAAACTAATAAAAAGAGACCACTTGTGTATCGGGGTCAGTTTGGTGTTGGCGATTCGTGAAGGCTAAACCGGTGTTCAGGAGACAGTGTTTTGTTTATGGTGTACAGGGAACGGAGTCCCGTGTGAAGCAGTGTTCCGGGTTCTACGTGGAGCAGCTGGGAAAACGGATCCAAGCGGTCATTAATTCCTCTACCAACTACAATTCGAGAAACAAACATTTACAAAGATAGGGAGCTTCCTTCTGTTATGGTCAGAATATTGAAGTTGAATAAAGAAAGAAATGGACTTAAAAGAAATAATGAAGCCGAAAGACCATGTCGCTACGATTGTTAGAGCAACCGAACACAGTAAAAACTAAAACAGGATAACTCCTCGTGTAGAGTCTAGCTTGTCGTGGTCTGAACAACTTGGGTACCAATTTGTAGTTAGACTGACCGTCGGGGTAGTGATTTCAACAGTGAAGAAAAGGTTGGTTGTCCAAAGCACCACAATTATAAATAAAATAACTCAAGGCACAATGTAACGAATATAACAACATTGTATTAAGTAAGGCTACAGAACTGAATAATTCACAAATGCAAGATGTCGTGAAAAGAGTTTGTCGAGCTCTCTACGATACCCTCGTATCACCTACATTTATAAAAAGTGAGAGAAGAGAATTTGTAAAATAAATCAAACCATCTTCTTTTTGTAACCAAACGTTTCATTGGTTCGTTCTCCATCAGCAGCAGCATTTTGCCTCTTTTTCGAAAAAGCGGGAATCT
Organism: Ascarosepion bandense; assembly: GCA_037127315.1. Classification (NCBI taxonomy): domain Eukaryota; kingdom Metazoa; phylum Mollusca; class Cephalopoda; order Sepiida; family Sepiidae; genus Ascarosepion; species Ascarosepion bandense. Next base: position 99,606 of record JBBBDQ010000616.1, on the reverse strand, counting down.
TCCCGCTCTTCAAGTTTCAGTTGGAAAGTTTCTTTGGAAGACACAGGACCTATTTTTCGTGCTCACCTTTTCTTTTAAGGCAATACTTGTTTTTGCCTACTCGTAAAAAGAAAGTAAGCCGGTTTCTTTACTTGACCAGAAGTTAAGTTTTATATTCAACATTTTGTTCCTGGTAAACTGCAAGTATTTTTTTTGACATTTTTTTATGCACACACTTTGATTGCATATTATTTTACAACTCTCACTTTGAACTGGAACAGAACACATTATTTCTTCCAACTCATCATTGTGAATTATTTCACCTATTTGGAAACACACATTATTTCTTCCAACTCATCAGTGTGAATTATTTCACCTATTTCTGGAAACACACATTATTTCTTCCAACTCATCATTGTGAATTATTTCACCTATTTGGAAACACACATTATTTCTTCCAACTCATCAGTGTGAATTATTTCACCTATTTCTTGGAAACACCAAACACATTATTTCTTCCAACTCATCATTGTGAATTATTTCACCTATTTGGAAACACACATTATTTCTTCCAACTCATCAGTTGTGAATTATTTCACCTATTTGGAAACACACATTATTTCTTCCAACTCATCATTGTGAATTATTTCACCTATTTGGAAACACACATTATTTCTTCCAACTCATCAGTGTGAATTATTTCACCTATCTGGAAACACACATTATTTCTTCCAACTCATCATTGTGAATTATTTCACCTATTTGGAAACACACATTATTTCTTCCAACTCATCAGTGTGAATTATTTCACCTATCTGGAAACACACATTATTTCTTCCAACTCATCATTGTGAATTATTTCACCTATTTGGAAACACAGATTATTTTTTTCCAACTCAACATCTTTGAACTGTGTCAAATTATTGTCTACAACAGTAAAAGGGAGGTAACTTATTTTACCCCTTTATTTTAATATTCTCCATTGTTATTAAAATTAAAATTTATTTACCCTGTCATCTGTCTTGTTTGTTCACTTTGTGGTACACGTAAAATTGAGAAGCTAAAATTATTTCATAACAAAAAAAAGTAGTTAGGCCGCTACAAGTTCTCTCTTAGATATTAAAGATATTATCTGAATATTCATGTTAGGAAAGTCCCTGAAAAAGGAAATAATATGTTTGTACTGAATAATAGTGAATATAATTATACATGTATTGAAATGTTCTTATAGAATAGAGAGACACATTTTTATGTGTCTAATTGCTGAATGCAATTAGTGGTTTGCGTGAGTTGGAAGAGACGAACGGTTCTCAGTCTGAACACTCCGAAAAACATCTCCCAACTGGCTAGACACGTGTGGGAATCAGTTTATATATTTCTTGATAAACGCGGGAAAAAGAAGGCTTCATGTGCAGTCCTTACATAAGTGTGTGTGGGTGTATGCGTACGAACGTGTGTTCATGGTGATGTATATGTAGGTATGTACGTGCATGTAGACGTGGTTCTGCAAGCTTACACTCTAGCTGTAAACAAAAAGAAAGAAGACGGAATTGTGTGATATTTGTTACTAAAAGATGGCGATAATCGGAATAACCTTGTGATTTTACTTTGTTTTCATTAAAAAAAAACCCCACGAATCTGTCAATTCTTTTTCACTTTAAACAAAACCACAAAGTCGTTAACATGCAGGGGACTACTGCGATTGAAATAATAGGAGGAAAACATTATTAAGGAATAAGATCAATAAAAGAACACAAAGTAAGAAGGAAAAAGATAAAGATTGACATTATGTTTAAATATTTGCAGATCAAACTTTGACTGGGAAGTAAGAAGCCAGAAGAGATCTCTACAATTGAGAAGTGCGATAGAATAAACAGTTTGCGAAGAACTTACATCCAGCCATTGCAAATGTAAAATGGAGAGACCTTATCGCCAATCTAGTACTGCGATTAATTCATAAAGTCTAGTTACAATAGAGGAAAGTTCATCAGAAAAATTGACATGAAAACATTTATAGACAATAGACAGGGTAGTTACATTAGGGTAATGAGAAAGTGGCTAAAGCTTATAGTGGGTTACTTATCCTTTTTCTAGTTGTAGTGGGAGTCCGTTCTAGTGAAGGGTAATTGTATACTATTGCAGGTTAACGGAATTTGGCCTTGTGGTATATAGCCCACTATAAGTCATAAAATGATTATAAAATCAAGAAAGGCAATTTGAGTAGAAAATAACATTTATATATATATATATCAATTAATGTTTTTACAATTAAAGTAATACTTGAATATAAGTCCAACGGAGGTTAAAATGTTCATGGAAAATAATAAACCTAGAGATTAAAGGCTTAGTAATGTGGGAAGCGGAGGTATGTGAGGAATGTCTTTGAAGTAGTCGCTCCTTAGGTCACTAAGTACTTTTGAGACAGTGGAGAAGGTAAAGAGATAAGGGAGGCGAACATAGTAAGCCACTTGACTTCGGTCAAGAGAGATACTAATTACATTCGTCTCTCTGCGTTTCTGAGTCAGTCTGTCTGCTGGGGTCTTGTCTGTATTCGCTTTTTATATCTGCTTTTGGATCAAAAGCAGCTCGATTTGGGATTTCACACTTGAATTTAATTCTGAGCTTCCCACTGGCTGGTAAATAAAATTCGCGTAGGCTCGCGAAATGGAAATTTGATATTTGATTAATTTTTATTTTTCAACCAGAACATTTGCGCAGAGACGACTTTTGCTCATTTGCTTTTTGGTCGGTATAGAGCAAACATCCGGTCCCTCGCTTTTGCTCGGTGGGTATCACCACATAACTTTCGCCCCAGAAAACGGAATTGTTTTTGGTATCTGTTGTCACTTTTTTTCAAAGAGGAGTTTTTCGATTTGTTTTGCGGTTTTCTTTTTGTTTGTTTGAGTTTTTTTCTTTTTCCGTTTTCGTTTGAAATAAAAATATGTTTTCTTTCTTCCATTTAACCGTTTTACCGAAATTAGTTTCCTCGGTACAAGACGGGGAGTATTCAAATCTCGTCTTGATTCGAAGGAATGTTTTGGTTTTCGGTTCTTGTTGAAAGGACTTAAAACGTTTGTAGCAAACGTTTTTGGGGTGGGGTGGGGTGGGGGGAGGACTAGCCATGGGTTGGTTTGGTTTGTTGTAGTTTTTTTTTCGCGTTCGTTGTCATTTTGAATTTGTGTTGCAGGGAAATATTCATATTTCGCTGAAAGTCCAAATTCGTTTTTTTTTTTTTTTTTTTTTTGTGGGAATAGCCATGGGTTGGTTAGTTCTGATTTGTTGATGTTTCTTCAGCGTTCGTTGCCATTTTGAGTTTGTATTACAGAGAAATATTCGAATTTCGCTGAAAGTCCAAACAAAATGTTTTTTGTGTGTACATATATATAGGTGTTGAACTCACGCCGGGTAGTCACTAATTTATGGTGGGTTTTTCGCTCTTTTAAATTCGCAAGTAACGATCCGACTGTTTTTATTTTGTTTTTCTCTATTTTTTGTTTTTCAGTTGTTTTTCCGTTTGTTTGTTTTTTTCGTTTTGCTTTTGTTTTCGTTCTTTTGTTCTTTTCGTTCGTTTTGTTCTTTTCGTTTTGTTTGTGCTTTATATTCTTTTTGTTCCTATCATTAATTTTGTTTTTTTGTTCCTTTTTTTTCTTCATTATTAATTGTTTGCGCCGGGGAGCCTATTTACTCTTCGACAACGTGTTTGAAGCACATGGAGTTTTTAGTTGTGAGTCTGACGGACGTTAGGTTTTTCATTTTGGTTCCGAAATGCTGGGAAGAATGTTCATTTTGAACTTTCCAGAAAATATAAATGCTGAAAGAATAATATGGCTTACGATAGTAGGTGTTCATTTTGGTGCCGACGGACGTTAAGTTTTATCATTGCCATGGTTGTGTTGGAAGAAGATGGGTAGGTGCGTTGGCCGGGAGAAGGTTGCGTTGTGAGTGTTCGTCACCAGTTTATCTGGGGAACGTCAGGTTCGCCATTTTATCTGGTGTAACCTCGGAGTATACCAATTTATCTGGTGGAAATGTCTTTATGCGTGTTCATCTCACGTCGGGTAGGGTTATTCCGACGTGATCCGAACACGACTTTAAAATTTGTTTATGGCAGTAGTGGTGAAAGAATAATTAGGCTTAGATTATTTTTCAACCGGAATATCTGCGCGAATACACCTGCACAGAGACGACTTTTGTTCATTTGCTTTTTGGTCGGTATAGAGCAAACATACGGTCCCTCATTTTGCTCGGTCGGTATCACCCCAAGCTAAGATGCCAGGTCAAGACCAATGACATTGCAGATTCTTCTTTGAATTTTATCTAAAATCTCTAAATATATAGGAGGAGCATCTCACCAAATGTGGCAACAATATTCAAAGCAAAAACAGAAGCCTTTTCTTGCAAAAAGAAAAAAAAATTGTGTTGGTAGGAAGCAACCATAGGAAAGTATTTAAAACAGGCAAACCAAATTCACAAGTCTTTCATGTCATAATCTCCGAAACGGCTCAAATAACATCAACGACGACGACGACACCATCATGCCACTTTTTATGCACTCGACCTGGCTACCACTCAGCCAATGAGCTCTCAGCACACTAAATATAAACGGCTACAAGCGACACCAATTCTGTTTACCACTAAGTTCTCTCCGATTCTCCATCTGACCAACGCTCGCCAATTCGCTGTCCCCACACTCCCTTACAAAACATGCACCCGACTCTGGCCCGTTTGGGTCGTCGAGGTAAGTCATTGCTACACCTTTTTAAAATATGCTATTTATTTACGAATTTACCGTATGTAGTGGCAATATTCAAAACATTGACGAATGTGATTCGAGGAAAATCCGATTCAAACGATTCGAATCCGATTGCAACACCAGATGCGACATGGCAGACCACACCGTGTGTATTTGCAATATAGCTGGAATAAATTACTTGTTCTCCTGAGAATCAGCGCAGTTTGTCACAGGTCAATGTATTCTGAGATGGATAGTACAGTCAATGAAAAGTGTCCCCAGATCTTGAAGCCTACTCTGAAATTCGGGTCTTAAAGCCATATATTTCAATGATTTCTCTTAAAACTGACAGGTACAATGGACAAGATTTCTCCATTTGGATTTCATATATTAATATCATTCAATTGAGTATTGTCAGAGAATGCCTTTAATTTGTATGAATTGATTGTAATATTTATAAATCAAATTTCATTCTTACTCATTTTTATCGCAATTCCAGATGATGGGTCAAGTACATTTCATTTCAGATTATTCAGTTTGAGCAGATTAAATTGAGAAAGTTGTACTCTGCTTTTGATATACAGGGTTTTCATAAAGTCCCCATACTATTTATTGCTCGGAAGCTATATGACATAAAGTATTGCAGTTTCTTTTAAAATGCTGTACACATTATCAAATCTTCTTTATATTTAGGTTTTTACGTTTTGTTTTATTTACATTAATTGTGCGTTGTGCCTTGTGGTGCGTTGTGGTGATATCGACTCTGAACAACAACTCGGGGAGCCGAGTTCAAGTTCCAGTTGAATTCCTCGCATTCACTTATGCACAAAAACCCTTGGGAAAGGTATTAATTCGTCTCTTCCCTCCAGTTATGGGTTAAATAATAGGACAGATTGGGTTCTCTAGCCTTGGCTGACAACCAGTCTACCGCATAAAGCAATAGCAACCTACTGCGGGATAATCTTCTGCTCAGTCAGTCAGGTCTCTTTCGAGACATGATCGCTCTAAGCGTGTATCACGTATAGCACAACTGACTGAATATAATAGTTGAAAACATGATTAAGGCTTCTACTAGGCATAAAATGGAGGATCAGTTTTATATTGTTATGAAGTTATAAACTGATCCCCCACTAATTACTACTTAATAATATAATACATCTCTTCTTACTTTAGCTTTGGGTAAAATAACTGGACAGACTGGGTTTTATAGCCTTGGCTGACAACCAGTCTACCGCATAAAGCAATTGCAACCTACTGTTGGATAATCTTCTGCCAAGTCAGTCATGTCTCTTTCGAGACATGATCGCCCAATGTGTGTATTACGTATGGCACTTAACTGACTGACATTAATTGTTAATGAAGCTTTTAAGTTTTTATTACATACTATTTTTTGCAGGTATAAATTGGCTTGAATTGAAAGACAATGACAAAATCAGAGAAGGCCCGAAGTCTTCGGGGTACGTCAGTGATCGTGTCTACCAGACTTCTGTTCATGATCTTGCCACACTTCGTAGTCGCATTGTTGTTGTCCAAACACTTGACCTTGATAAGTTGTAGCGCGTATGGAGGGAGATGGAATATCGCCTTGACATTGTGAGGGCAATTGGACGTGCCTACGTGCAATGTAGTCAATGAAAGTGGTGAATGTAATACTCATTTTGGCATCAAATGACCCCCTAAGGTGTTGATATCCAGTTAAATAAATAAAATCAAATCGTTAGTGTTGTGGATTCTGGTTGAGAATCCGCACAAAATAATAAATAACAAAAACAAATATGGAGATAGAAAATGTAAGTTATATCGAACAAAAATATACAAACTGGAACACGGGCTAGTCAATTCAGGAATACTGTTAGTAGGAATAAATATATACAGTCTTGTAGTGAAGAAGTATGTCCAGGTAATGAGTCTATATCCAAAATAACTCCAACTTAATATGTATCAACTTACTGACCAACGAGGCGGCAGTACAACTACTCAACAGCCCTTTACAACTACTACCCCTCTCCGTTCTCTGTTTGGGCAGGATTATATGTACACATCAGGCGAGTCCATTCTCATGTGCAAAAAGGGCTGATCCCCAACGGTTAGTTAAATTTAGACTAATGACCTCATCTTTGTTCTTTATCAAAACGTTTCGACTGTTGTACTGTCCAATTTTATTCATTTATCTGTTGATACGGATAATTTTCAGCATAGTCCGAATTGAACTCTTTATTTAACGTACATGGATAGATTGTATTCATTCTGTTATTTATATCTATGGATATATACTTTTTTCTAATTTTTTCAACCCAAATAATATCATTCAAGGTCCTGGGTATGACGGTAAACTGCATCCGGCAGCAAAGTTGGGATGTTGTGAAGAGCATGGAACCACCTCTTAATTACTGTTGTTCCCAGGTTCACATTGACTCAGAGTGGTAGCACCTGTTAGGGTCCCAGCTATGGGCAAATAGTTAACCCCCAAACTGGGAACAAAGCACTATGAAAGAATAAAAATACACTTTTATCATAACACATTTTGAAGGAAAAAATTCTCAGCAAAACATTTTTAATACAAAACTAGAAGACATTTTCAATTTTCAATTTTCAATTTTCTAAAATAATTTTTCTTCATTAAAATCTGACTAAATCAACCTTCTCCCTATAACCGACCATTAAAAATACCTTAAAACCCCACATTTTTGGCATTAAATAACCCACAGAGGTTTTTTATGCCGTTAGACAAAACTCATCAAAGACCATTCAGATGCAAGGAATTACTGACAGCGAAAAAAAAAACAAAACAAAAAAAAAGTAAATAAAAACAAAACAAAATAAATTAAAAAAATATTTAGTAAGATTGTGGTGATACCCAGCAAGCGAGGAGCCGGATGTTTGCCCTCAGAGGTCAAGATCAAGCAAATGACCAAAACTGGTCTTTGCGCATTTGGGCCCCACTCAGATGTTCCGGTGGAAAACCAAAAATAAGTAAATATGAAATTCCTTTTACGGACGCTTTTCCCGACCCGACGTGATTTCAACACACACACACACACACGCACACGCACACACACACACACACACACACACACACACACACACACAGAGAAATTTGGATTTTCAACGAAATTAGAATATTTCTTTTTAACACAAACTAAACATGGCAACTGACGCTGAAGAAACTTTAACAGATCAAAACCAAATAATCCATGCTGTTGCGATAAAACCACCACAATTCTTTGAATCAAACGTAATAGCTTGGTTTGCGATAATGGAGACGCAATTTAATATTGCGAATATTAGACAGCCCAGTCAAAAATTTTACAACATTTTGGCAGCACTTCCCGTGGACATAGTAGGAAATATACAGCCAACTATACTGCAATCAAAAGACTATGACGCACTAAAAGAAGCAGTGACGGGCGCTTACGAAAGAACAAAATCGGAGATGCTGGACAAATTAATGTCGTCGTCGACAGTAACGAGTCGTCCTTCAGTATACCTGAATGAACTCATGTCATTAGCAAATCGAATTGGCGTAGGGGACGATATCGTACGTCATAAATTTATTCAAGCCCTACCTCACTCTATTAAACCAGTAGTAGCTGCGCAAGTCGATTTAGACACAGATTGTCTTGGAAAAATGGCGGACGACTTGTTATTATATTTTAAGACACAAGACACTGCACATATCCGACAGATTTCGGGGAAACAAAGGGATGGACAGCAAAATAAAGATGAAACTAAAAGAATACATGGCTGTTCCCACACTAAAAATAAATTTCATACGAGTGTTAGCTCTTTTAAGAAGAACCAAAATCTAAAATTTGCTGAAAGCATTTATATTTTGCGGAACGTGCAAATTTTGTAAGTCGTGGTGCAGATGGCCAAATAAACGGAATGTTCAAATGCAACCCAGCTCTCGCCCAACTTCACCAGTTCCTCATGAGATTTCGGAAAACTAACTAGGCGAGAGATGTTAGCTTCCATTTCCTCGCCGCTTCTCATTGTAGCCGCACGGTTAGGAGCTTAAAGTTTAGATTTTATTGTGGATACAGGAGCTACCGTATTTATACTTCCAAAGAGATATTTACATGGAGCAGTAACATACCCAACCAATGTCTCTTTAGTGTCTGCCAACGATCAAAAGATTAAATGCTCAGGACAAACAGTACTGAATCTCACGCTACAGAACCTCAGACGGGAATTCACCTGGACATTTATAATAGACGAAACTGCTCAGCCACTCCTAGGATACGATTTCCTAAACCATTTCGGGTTAATGGTGGACTGCAAGAATAACAAACTAATGGATAAAATGACTAATAGACAATCCAATGCACATCCATCGTCTATTATCATGAATATAGATGTAGTACCGAATAAAGATGATAACAAAATGGTACGAACAATTCTGGAGAAATATCCAAACTTAATTTCTCCTCATCGTGACACGAATGCAACAAGACCAAAAATATACCACAGAACAAAAACTGGTAGCAATCCTCCTACCTTCTCCAGTGCCAGACAATTATCAGCTCAGAGATGCGAAATTGCGAAAGTGGAATTCAAGAAACACCTAAAGGCAGGAATGATTTCCCCTTCGAACTCAGAATGGAGTTCAGCCTTACACATGGTACCGAAATCAGATGGCACATATAGACCTGTTGGTGATTACAGACATTTAAATACCATAACAAAAGCCGATCGATATCAGCTCCCAAATATAAATTCCTTGTCTTCGAAGTTTCATAATAAGTTCTTTTCAAAGATAGACCTGTCGTCTGCTTATCATCAGATACTAGTTCACCCGGAGGATGTTTGCAAGACAGCCATCTCTATCCCTTTTGAGTTATTTGAATTCAACTATATGCCTTTCGGACGACGGAACGCATCATGTACTTTTCAGAAAATGATGGACAATATCTTTCGTGATACTGATTATATCTTTGCATATATCGACGATATCCTTATATTCTCAGAAGATGAAGAAACTCATTCCAAGCATATCGACCAAGTACTACAAAGACTGAGTGAGTATGATTTTAGAATTTGTCTCTCCAAATGCATATTTAGTGCTAATGAGTTAGATTTTTTAGGATTTCACATTTCTTCTAATGGTCTCAAACCCAGGACTAGAAAGTTGAATGAATTAAGTGAATTTCCTCACCCAAACGATTCTAAATCACTACGCCGATTCCTCGGAATGGCAAGTTTTTACAGGAAACTTGTGCCAAATTTCAGCAATACCATATTACCTCTCACGGAAAAAAATACGTTTAAACGAAAATTTAAAATCGTTAATCTTAACAAAGGAAGATATTAAATCTTTAGAAAATATAAAAAAAACTCTTTATAAAATGTAACTTTTCTAGCTTTCCCCAGCTCTGAAGCTAACAACTATCAACTTGTAACAGACAGTTCGAATTATGCGGTGGGTGCAACTTTTCACCAAATGATTGATAATCAACCCATCCCCATAGGTTTCTTTTCAAAAAAATTATCCCAAACCCAACAAAAATATTCCACTTTTGACAGAGGACTACTAGCTGCCTATCTAGCAGTACTCCATTTTAAACATTTAATTTAATAAAAGGCAGAGTTTGTTTAAGTTTATTACATATTTGAGATAAATTTCCTTTTTTCATTTTGACATGATCCACCATATTTTGATCAGTCTAGACACTTATCAAAATGGCGAGCAAGTATGAAAATCTGTGTTGTTTAGTTCTATAGAAAAGTACTTTTTTAAAAATAAACAACTGCGCAGTTGTCATCACTATAAAAATGGGGTTAAATTCAACTTACCATGCTCCGGAAGAGTTCAAACAGACGCTTTTTTGCCTATGAGTAAAGCTAAATTCAAATTTTTATAAATGGGTATAAAGTTTTTTTCCTATTTTAGTTCACAGACGTTATTTATTTATTGACAAATTACTTCTAATTTGACTTGTTTTCTAGTCTCGGCAACGTCGGACGCGAACGACAGAACATCTCTTTATCAGTATTATGATCCCATGACAGAAAATATCTATCTGAAATTTACTGAAATCATTTGCTGCCTGTTGAACCAAAAGTATGATAGCAGAAATTGCTTGTGTGCCTACTGCAAACTCAGTAATTAAATAAGCAGTCTATTCATATTTATTTTTGGTAACTGTGAATAGAAACATATATTTACTATAAGCCAACAATAAATCAAAAAGTTTACTGGCAACAAATGTACAAACGTAAATTGACTGCCTGCATCTTTCGTCGGAAAGTTTTTAAAAAGAAGTTTCTCTGCCAAGTGAGAAGTGTCCGCTTCAAAAGCATATGACAAATCTTTGGCTCAGATGCAAGCAAGTATTTTTCAGCCCTGAACTATGTTTCCTTCGTTGAGCAAATGGATATTAAAAGGTTTTCATGAGAAACTAATTAACGTATATTCACGATTTCAATCGACAGAGCTGGTTTGAAACGCTTATGTGCAATTCTCAATATATTTAGATTACTTTTCTGTACTTCTGAGATGAAGCATTTTGATTAGTTACTAAATTTACATTGTTCGGACTGTTTTCCTCATTTTTGTTGCCTTATTCACCTCTAATATCTGGCTATATTTCTGAGATGAAATATTGTAATTATTTATGCTATTCACACTGTTTGAACTGTTGCCCTCGTCTTTATTGCCATATTCACTCCTAGGAAATCTAAACTTATTTATAAATGGAACTTTGTCTGTGTGTGTGTGTGTGTGTGTGTGTGTGTGTGTGTGTGTGTGTGTGTGTGTGTATCCGTTACCTATAGACTCCGAAACGGCTAAACCGATTTTCTTGAACATTTACACAGTTGTACTATAAGCGTCTGCAAGTGTTCTTAGCTAGGTTTTGTGTCGAGGTACCCCCGATAAGTATCGAAAATCGAAAAAATCGGGTTATAGAAGGAGTGTTCCGATTTTAATCAAATTTGATTCACCCATAGCAAAGACATAAGAAACAATATTCAGAAAGTTGAAGGTTGCAGTTCTTACAATAGTGCAGAAAATCGATTATATATATATATATATATATATATATATGAAAGGCAAGATGTTTGTGTGTGTGTCTGTTTATCTGTCTGTATGTCCTTTATACAAATCCACAATTATTATCCGATTCTCACCAAACTTCACACAAATATTCTTTATGCTGGGTTTGAGCTCCAGGACCATGAATTAGTTTTAAAGCTTTCATTACACCCGAGCAACGCCGGGCTATACTGCTAGTCTGTCTATATTTCTGAGAAGAGGCATTGTAATTTGTAGCGGATAAGAAATTAATTAAAATCAACCTTCTTCTTCACTTTGACAAAATTTCATAATGACGTGTGAAATCCTAGTTTCCACAAATAGCAAAATGATTGACCATGTGCTTAAAGAAAAAGTTGAACCCAGAATTCGCAAGTAGGTGTTAAATTGATTTTTGACCAATGGGAGCGACTTGCAAGACTTGCAAACTTCGCGAGTCAGTGCGAAAATCTAATGACAATAAAAGAGCCCCTATCAGCGTCACTCAGGGTCAGATGGGAGCCGCGAGACGAAACAACTAAAATGTAACTTCAACTACAAATCGACCCGGAGATAAGGTTAGGTCGCAAATAATTTTCCCTATTTACATTGTTCGGACTGTTGTCCTCATCTTTGATGCGTCAAGGACACATGGCCCAGTGAATAAAAGCGGAGGTCATATCCAGTGACTTGACCCAAAGTGTTGTGAGTTCAATATCTGGCTAAAGCAGTAGTGAGCAAAATCTTAAGCAAAATCTTGAGCAAAATCTTAGAGAGTTCAGTGAGACAACCATAGAACTATGAGGTTGTTACAAAAATAATGGCCGGTTTCAAGAAGAATGATCTGTAAAAATGTTGAAATTAGTCAAAATACGAGCCTTGAGCATCTCTGCATCTCTGCCATCGATCGACGAGATTATTTATTTCTCGCTGATTAAAAGCTGTGATGCAACGAAATCTTTGAAAGCTGATTCTGCCTCTGGGTTTGACCTAAAGATTTTACCATTTAAAAATGTACTTAAGTGATTAAAAAATGATAATCAGTGGGTTAAAGGTCAGGAGAATATGGAGTATGTGGTAAACCCTCGAATCCCAAATCTGTGAGTTTTTGAAACATCATTCTTGCAACATGTGGTCGTGCAGTATCGTGAAGCAGAATTGGATCACATCAATTCACTAATGCAGGTCTCAGTTTTTTGCAGGTTTGCTTGCATTTCAGCAAGTTGACTGCAGTAAGACTCTGCATTAATGCTCTGATTGACTTTCAGAAAGCTGTCGTGGATAAAACCAATAGCAGACCACCAGACAGTCACCATAATCTTTGGCTGATGCAAATTTGGCTTTGGGAAATGTTTGAGGAACTCATCACAATCACGCCATTGACATGATCGTTTGCGGTTATCAGAAAGGATCTACTTTACATCACAAGTGACTATTCGGTCAATAAATGATCATTGGAGTTAGGCAGAAAGGATCATTGGAGTTAGGCAGAAAGAGCATCGAGCACACGTCAAAACGCTTAAGGTTTGATTGATGTCACGTGTAAGTTATTTATCGAGCTTTTTCACCATGCCAATACTCTGCAAATGGCGTGAGACTGTTGCAGTGATGACACCAAGCGTCTGAGACATTTCTCTGACACTTTGACGCGGGTTTTGCCCAACAACTGCTCGCAATTGTTCGTTGTCAAGACTGCATAACCATCCTCTACCTGCTACATTTTCAAGGCTTTCATCACCAGTACGGAATTTCTGGAACGGCCTTCGTACTCTCCGATCACTATGGACTCATCACTCAATGCTCTGTTGCTATTGACGCTGTGCCCAACTAGTATTAGCCTAGTTTAAGTGCGTATTAAGATTTGAGGAATGTTGGGAATTAAATGTATAGTAGTTCCATTTGCAAATATTATTCACTAGCAGTATAGTCCGGCGTTGCTCGGGTGTAATGAAAGCTTTAAAACTAATCCATGGTCCTGGAGCTCAGACTCCTTGGACGTTGGCACGAAAGCCTAAAAAGCAATAGTTGTTTCCATTTAAAGTGAAACCGTAGACTGAAAGAAAAATGAATGGAAGTAAATCAAATTTTGATTTCCTGGTATCGATATCAAATAAGTTTTTTTTTGTTGTAAACTGAATTTTGAAGGCGAAATAAGTCCTCTGATTAAATGGTATCATGGCTAAGACTAAGAGCTACAATTATACCAACTGAGAGCCAAACCCGAAGCAAAAACTAAACTAAAAGGGCTGAAAAATACAGACATACAGGAAGATAAACACACACACACACACACACACACACACACACACACACACACACACACACACACACACACACACACATCATGCCTTATATATATATATATATATTATCGATTTTCTGCACTATTGTAAGAACTGCAACCTTCAACTTTCTGAATATTGTTTCTTATGTCTTTGTCTATGAGTGTATCAAATTTAATTAAAATCGGACCACTCCTTCTATAACCCGACTTTTTCGATTATCGATTTTCGATATTTATCAGGAGTACCTCGACATAAAACCTAGCCAAGAGTACTCGCAGACGCTTATGGTACAACTGTGTAAGTTTTCAAGAAAATCAGTTCAGCCGTTTCGGAGTCTATAGGTAACGGACACACACACACACACACAGACACACACACACATATACACACACACACAGAGACACACACACGCATACACACACACACGCACACACACACACACACACACACGCACACACACACGCACACACAGACACAGACACAGACACAGACACACACACACACAGACACACAGACAAAGTTCCATTTATAAATAAGTTTAGCTTTAGTTTAGATTAATTCCTTTGTTCATTGAAGGCAATGTAATTTTATAACTTTACTCAATCTATGTCAATATCTTTGTTGGTCGAGATTCCAAAGGAATGCGTAAATAACGGAATCAACGCCGGAACAATTTACAAGCGGAACATGGAAGAAAAGTAAACAGCGATCATGTTTTGCTCATAATTAAGGGCTTCTATGTTTCAAAGAGATTTTTATCTGAAAATAAATTAAAACTTATTAAAGAGCACATATTAGTATCCCAAAGTTCACCTAACATTTACCGCGAATATTATGTTAAAATGGCTTGTCAAGATACAACACTTCGAGCGGCCATTACTTTTGTAACAACCTACTAGAACAATCACTCCAATGAACGAAATAAAGGGTTCAGTTCGAAATTCTAATAACCTGAAGAAAGTCGGAGCGTACAACGGCCGAAACGTCGTGAACATGGCAACAAACCTGAGGACAACGGCCCGAACAATGTAAACAGTGTAAATATTTGGATTGAGCAAAAAACATTGTTTTTTCTTTGGCGTTAGTACATTAAAAAAAGACAAAAATAATAAAAAAAAAACATTGATTTTGATTGTACTGTGACAGCTGTCAAATCAGATTGTATTTTTACGAATGTCAAAATTAAGCTATGTAAATGTATCAGTCAGTCATATATATTGATTCTAAAATTTAAGATTGAAGGAATCATTTTCAGCAGATTATGCTGTTTCATTTTAAGAAAGATATGAGTGAGAAATTTAAATAAGGTGGAGCGAATTTTCAAATGTGTTAGAAGAAGTTTCTGATATTTTGTGTCGGCGATGCTCGATAATCCAAACCAGTTGAGACGGACAGCAATCAGGGGCTATTCTTTGATAAAAACGAATGCTATACGACTCAAACAAAACCCTAGAATATTCATAACGACCAAATCAAGCGTTAGAAATAGTTTATACTATATTATTTATCTTAATCTCTATGATGTGTGTCTTCCAATGAAGTAAAGCAAATCTCACTATATTTGTACACAGGTCAAAATCATTTAAGAAGAAACTACTGAATTTATCATGTTTTTATTTAATGAGTCCGTCTGACTGGTGATGGGCTCAGGTAAAATTGAATTTAATGTATTTCAAATTTAGTTAATGAAACATTTTCATCGGTCAATTTTAAGCTGAGGAGTGTAATTATTATTATGTTCATATAAACGACCGTAGATATTGTTCTTCCAAGAAAGGAATAAGGAACAAATTGAACATCTTAATACATCTGAAATGTTTTACGAAGTATTTAATTTCACAACACATCTTTGGAATAGAATGATTCGGAGTCATATTTCAGGTTTTAAATTCGATCTTGTCTTAATTCGTTGTCTAGACGTCACATGTACATTGGTGTTAATGATTATATAATTAACAATTTTTGAATTAAATTCGTTTCGTTTTCATTGGTTGCAAAGGCGTCATGTTTATGTGTGTATATTTTTGTAATATTAGCCTAGTTTAAGTGCGTATTAAAATTTGAGGAATGTTGGGAATTAAATGAATAGTAGTTCCATTTTCAAACATTATTCATTAATTCCTTTGTTCATTGAAGGCGATGTAATTTTGTAAGTTTACTCAATGTATGTCAATATCTTTGTTGGCCGAGGTCCCAAAGGAATGCGTAAATGATGAAATTAACGCCGGAACAATTTACTAGCGGAAAAATGCAACAAGACACCAGTGTGGGAAATAGAGAGGTCTTTTGTCACTCGAAATTCTACATAACACTTGTATATCGTTATAATGGGGCCTCACATCAGTGAGGGGGCCAGTGTGCAAGTGAAACCATTAAGAGGAAGGCCCCGAAACGGTTCACATTCTCGCCTGATGACCCCAATTTAAATATAAATTCGAGAGAAACATATTAGAAGAAATTCAATGAAGTCATATGCTCGGTAAAAATGTCATTGGCATGAGGAGCATTATACATTACAAACTCGGTTCAGGTGAGTTTCAATTAATTTCCAGTAATTTCCTTCTTCACTGTGGGAAATAGAGAGGTCTTTTATCACTCGGAATTCTATAACACACTTGTATATCGTTATAATGTGGCCTCACATCAGTGAGTGGGGAGGCCAGTGTGCAAGTAAAACCGTTGAGAGGAAAACTCCGAAACGGTGCACATTCTCTACTTTTGACCCCAATTTAAATATAAATTCAAGAGAAACACATTAAAAGAAATTCAATGAAGTCATGTACTCGGTGGAAATATCATTGACATGAGGAGCATTACACAATCAGCTCGCTTAAAGTGAGTTTCAATTAACGACAAATCAGAGTGCCGATTTCGAATTCCAGTTGAACTCCTTGCATTCACCTACGCACAAATACCCTCGGGAAAGGTATTAATCCGTGTCTACCCTTCAGTTATGGATTAAATAATAGGGCAGACTGGGTTCTATAGCCTTGGCTAGCAACCAGTCTACCGCAGAAAGAAATGGCAACCTACTGCGGGATAATCTTCTGCCCAGACAGTCGTGTCTCTTTAGAGACATGATTACCCAAAGCGTGTATCACGTATGGCACTTAACTGACTGACTGAATATAATATATAATAGTTAAAAACATAATTATGGCTTTTACTGGGCATAAAGTGGGCGATCAGTTTTATATTGTTATGAAGTAATAAACTGATCCCCCACTAATTACTACTAAATAATATAATACATCTCTTCTCCCTGTAGCTATGAGTTAAATAATAGGATCGATTAGGTTCTATAGCCTTGACCGGCAACCAGTCTACTGTAGAAAGTAATGGCAGCCTACTGCGGGATAATCTTCTGCCCAGTCAGTCATGTCTCGAAAGAGACATGATCGCCCAAAGCGTGTATCACATATGGCATTTAACTGACTGAATTTTGCTTTGCCTT
This sequence comes from Ascarosepion bandense, assembly GCA_037127315.1. Classification (NCBI taxonomy): domain Eukaryota; kingdom Metazoa; phylum Mollusca; class Cephalopoda; order Sepiida; family Sepiidae; genus Ascarosepion; species Ascarosepion bandense. The sequence goes on along the minus strand of JBBBDQ010000616.1, from coordinate 82,144 downwards.
GCATTTTATTGTTTACTTTTTTATATTAATTATTTTAACCCTGTTTCTTTTTCTTTTTATTGCAAACTTTTCAATTCTGTTTACTGAACACTACTGTCACTTAATTTACATTTGACCATGGCTACTCACTCTAGAGTGTGAAGAAACGGTGTCCTGTTTGTAGATATAGTAAATCACAACAGATAGTACTCGACTGTAGTTGAAGTTGAATTCTCATGACAGCCTAATTGGTAGGTGATTTATATAACACCTGGGAGATTCTATTCTGCTATCCAGGCAAATCTATTCTGTATGCTCTGATTGGCTGATGATTTTAGTGTGGATAACGTGCTCAATAAATATCCAGCACGATATCTACCTTATGACTACACCAGAGAGGGACATGTATTGAGTTACAATCTTGTTTATTTTTATCTGCCAACAGGACGCTAGTTGGAAACATCCTTGCGAATGTGTGTCTCACACTGTTAGTTGTTCACTGCTGAAAAATACTATCGAAAAAGAGAATGGTGTGGCAAATGCTGTTAGGCAGGCAAATTTTCGATCAACTCAATGAAAAACGTTGATGAACTTCAAATCTAAATCTAAATCTAAACTTATTTATAAATGAAACTTTGTCTGTGCGTGTGTGTGTCCGTTACCTATAGACTCCGAAACGGCTGAACCAATTTTCTTGAAAATTTACACAGTTGTACTATAAGCGTCTGCGAGTGTTCTTAGCTAGGTTTTCTGTCAAGGTACCCCCGATAAATATCGAAAGTCGATAATAAAATAAATCGGGTTACAGAAGGAGTGGTTTGATTTTAATCAAATTTGATACACTCATAGACAAAGACATAAGAAACGATATTCAGAAGTTTCAAGGTTACAGTTCTTACAATAGTGCAGAAAATCGATAATATATATATATATAAAAGGCAAGGTGTTTGTGTGTGTCTGTTTATCTGCCTGTATGTCCTTTATACAAATCCACAATTTTTATCCGATTCTCACCAAACTTCACACAAATATTCTTTAGGCAGAGTCTGAGCTCCAAGACCATGAATTAGTTTTAAAGCTTTCATTACACCCGAGAAACGCCGGGCTATACTGCTGGGATTTGTTTTTTAATCGTATCACCCCGAGCAAGGCGGCAACGCCACTGATGTGCAGGGGGCTATATAATAATGAAAAGATTGGAAAAGGGAAAGCCGGAAACCATATCCTAAACAGGGAACAAGGGATGAGCCTCTTAACCTGTTCAATAGACGTGAGTGGAGTGTGAACCGTGCGATAGATAGATCTATCTACCCCAATTGAAAAAAAAACAACAACAAAAAACAAGGTGAAAAGATTGGAAAAGAGAAAAGCGAAACCACATCATAACCAGGGAACAAGGGATGAGCCTCTTAACCTGTTCAATAGACGTGGGTGGAGTGTGAACTTGGCGATAGATAGATCTATCTACTCCAATTGAAAAAAAAAAAAACACAAAACAAGGTGAAAAGTTTGGAAAAGAGAAAGGCGAAACCACATCCTAACCAGGGAACAAGGGATGAGCCTCTTAACTTGTTCAATAGACGTGGGTGGTGTGTGAACTGGGCGATAGATAGATCTATCTACTCCAATTGAAAAAAAAAGTGAGGAGATTGGAAAAGAGAAAGCCGAAACCACATCCTAAACAGGGAACAAGGGATGAGCTCCTTAACCTGTATAAAATAATACAAGAGAAGTACTAATACAAACAAGAGAAAACGTTCTAAAATAATCTTCATCCTTTTTCTCCATAATCTCCCGTCCTTTGTAGCTCTGAATAAATTTTGATTTAAAAAAAAAATATTTCTCATGAACCTTGTTCCGCTATCTATTTACTCAAGATCACTAATATATGCATTGTTTCCCTCTGACCATTATGCTTTTGTTCTGCCCAGTGAGTATTAGATTTTTTAAGCCTTCTTTTCTCGTTATGTAGCCTACAAATTTCAACTCTCTTTCACTGATGTAATGTATAAGTTTCTTTCTTGTTTTCATTTTCTCTAAAACTTTGTCGTTTCTCTTATAGTCGGTTTGTTGTCCCCAGCAATCTCATTGGGAACCACATTTCTCTTGCCTAAAATCTCCTCTTCATCTGCGTTGAGATTGTCCAGCACTTACTGCAATACGCGGGATGCTTTCCTAGTGACACATCATCAAAAGTGTGCAGCACTCAGTAAAAATCGAACGCACTACATAGTAGTAATTGAACTAGCGAGTCAGGTTCGCTAACCATTACACTAGTACTCTGTTTCTAACGAACATTTTTTTCTTAATCCTTTGTTTAGCTTTTGGAATTGTTATTCAGGAAGAAAGTGTCGATACCGACACGTATGGTCGAACACAGATTTCTAGACAACAAACGTAACCGTTGAATGAAATTTGCTACTGGGATCATTTGACCATAAATATTTAGTACTAGCAGTATGGCCCGGCGTTGCTCGGGTGTAATGAAAGCTTTAAAACTAATCAGTCTATTTTCTGCTCCTTTAAAAAAGACTTGAAAATTATAATTACTATCGGAAAAGGTTGCAATTTCTCGGACATAATGACGAATGGGGCCTAGAAAAATCTTCATACACTGCACAAACGGGAGGCAAGAGAAACGGAAAACAACAGCGAGTAAACATAACAAGCTAGTATGAAAATGGATGACAGATTGGGGACAATAAGGGTTCTTGAAAAACGAAAAGTTAAAGTAAGAAAAGACTTTAGGGGGCATAAACTCAAAAAGCCTTTGTACATGTTTACATAAAGAGCGTCGTGGTGTAGTGGATATCGGCTCGGAACAAGAAATCGGAGAGCCGAGTTCGAACTTCAGTTAAATTTGTTGCATTCACTTACGCATAGATAAGTTTAATAAATGTATTAATCTGTCGCTTCACCCTCTAGCTATGGGTTCAATAGCAGGACAGACAGGGTTCTATAGCTCTGGATTAAAACCAGATTACCGTAGAAATTAATGACAACCTACTGCGGAAAAACATTCTGCTCAGTCACTTTCGAGACATGATAGCCAATGCATATATCACTTATGGCACTTAGCCGAAAGATTGATGCAGGTTTACAGTGACAAATAAGCATAACGGTGTTCATATTGGACAAGGCACTTACGAATGGATCCCCGACTGAAAAATTCCACTCTACTCAATAATGAATACAAAAATATAGAAAGTCCCTCTCCACTCATCAATGGTTATAACGATAAAGAAAACACGTATCATGAATCCAATGGATCGAAAAACAAAGGAAAACGACCTTTCCACTCACAAATAGTTCCAAAGATAAAGTCAAGACAAAGAAAGTCGTCTCCACCGACTAATGGATCCAACGACAAAGAAAGTTTCTCTCCACTCGCCAAGTGTTCCAAAGATAAAGTCAAGACAAAGAAAGTCGTCTCCACTGACTAATGGATCCAACGACAAAGAAAGTTTCTTCCACTGCCAAGTGTTCCAAAGATAAAGTCAAAACAAAGAAAGTCGTCTCCATTCCTACTAATGGATCCAAAGACAAAGAAAGTTTCTCTCCACTCGCCAAGTGTTCCAAAGACAAAATAAGACAAAGAAAGTCGTCACCGCTCACTAATGGATCCAAAGACAAAGAAAGTCCTCTCCACTTGCCAATAGTTCTAAAGATAAAGTCAAGACAAAGAAAGTCGTCTCTGACTTGACTAATGGATCCAAAGAAAAAGAAAGTTTTTCTCCACTCGCCAAGTGTTCCAAAGATAAAGCCAAGACAAAGAAAGTCGTCTCCACTCAGTAATGGATCCAAAGACAAAGAAAGTTTCTCTCCACTGCCAAGAGTTCCAAAGAGAAGCCAAGACAAAAGAAAGTCGTCTCCGCTCACTAATGGATCCAAATGACAAAGAAAGTTTCTCTCCACTCGCCAAGAGTTCCAAAGATAAAGTCAAGACAAAGAAAGTCGTCTCCACTCACTAATGGATCCAAAGACAAAGAAAGTTTCTCTCCACTCGCCAAGTGTTCCAAATATAAAGTCAAGACAAGAAAGTCGTCTCCACCTACCAATGGATCCAAAGACAAAGAAAGTTTCTCCCCACTCGCCAAGAGTTTCAAAGATAAAGTCAAGACAAAGAAAAGCCTGTCTCCACTGGACTAATGGATCCAAAGACAAAAGAAAGTTTCTCTCCACTCGCTAAGTGTTCCAAAGATAAAGTCAAGACAAAGAAAGTCGTCTCCGTCACCAATGGACTCCAAAGACAAAAGAAAGCTCTCCACTCACAAGTGTTCCAAAAGATAAAGCCAAGACAAAGAAAGTCGTCTCCACCTACTAATGGATCCAAAGACAAAGAAAGTTTCTTCCACTCGCCAAGTGTTCCAAAGATAAAGTCAAGACAAGAATGTCGTCTCCACCAATGGATCCAAAGACAAAGAAAGTTTCTCTCCACTCGCCAAGTGTTCCAAAGATAAAGTCAAGATTAAAGAAAGTCGTCTCCACTACCAATGGATCCAAAGACAAAGAAAGTTTCTTCCACCTCGCCAATAGTTCCAAAGATAAAGTCAAGATAAAGAAAGTCGTCTCCACTGACTAATGGATCCCAAAGAAAAGAAAGTTTCTCTCCACTACAATAGTTCCAAAGATAAATTCAAGACAAGAAAGTCGTTTCCACTACCAATGGATCCAAAGACAAAGAAAGCTTCACTGCCAATACTCCAAAGATAAAACAAGATGAAGAAAGTTGCCCCACTCACTAATGGATCCAAAGACAAAGAAAGTTTCTCTCCACTCGCCAATAGTTCCAAAGATCAAGTCAAGACAAAGAAAGTCGTCTCCCCACTCACTAATGGATCCAAAGACAAAGAAAGTTTCTCTCCACTTGCCATGTTCCAAAACATAAAGCCAAGACAGAAAGCCACCGTTCACTAATGGATCCAAAGACAAAGAAAGTCCTCTCCACTTGCCAATAGTTCTAAAGATAAAGTCAACATAGAAGAAAGTCAACTGACTCTGACTAATGGATCCAAAGAAAAAAGAAAGTTTTTCTCCATCACAAGTGTTCCAAAGATAAAGCCAAGACAAAGAAAGTCGTCTCCCATCAGTAATGGATCCAAAGACAAAGAAAGTTTCTCTCCACTCGCCAAGAGTTCCAAGAGCAAAGCCAAGACAAAGAAAGTCAAGTCTCCGTCACTAATGGATCCAACGACAAAGAAAAAAGCTTCTCCACTGCTGCCAAGAGTTCCGCAAAGACAAAGTCGCCAAGACAAAGAAAGTCGTCTCCACTCACTAATGGATCCAAAGACAAAGAAAGTTTTCTCCACCAAGCCAAGTGTTCCAAAAATATAAAGCCAGATAGAAGAAAAAGCTTGTTCCACTCACTAATGGATCCCAAAGACAAAGAAAAGTTTCTCCCCACTCGCCAAGAGTTTCAAAGATAAAGTCAAGACAAAGAAAGTCGTCTCCACTGACTAATGGATCCAAAGACAAAGAAAGTTTCTCTCCACTCGCTAAGTGTTCCAAAGATAAAGTCAAGACAAAGAAAGTCGTCTCCGTCACCAATGGATCCAAAGAAGAAAGTTTCTCTCCACTCGCCAAGTGTTCCAAAGATAAAGCCAAGACAAAGAAAGTCGTCTCCACCTACTAATGGATCCAAAGACAAGAAAGCTTCTCTCCACTCGTCATAAGCCTCCAAAGATAAAGTCAAGACTAAGAATGTCGTCTCCACCTACGACAATGGATCTCAAAGACAAAGAAAGTTTCTTCCACCTGCCAAGTGTTCCAAAGATAAAGTCAAGACAAAGAAAGTCGTCTCCACTTACCAATGGATCCAAAGACAAAGAAAGTTTCTCTCCACTCGCCAATAGTTCCAAAGATAAAGTCAAGACAAAGAAAGTCGTCTCCACTGACTAATGGATCCAAAGAAAGAAAGTTTCTCTCCACTCGCCAATAGTTCCAAAGATAAATTCAAGACAAAGAAAAGTCGTCTCCACCACTAATGGATCCAAAGACAAAGAAAGTTTCTCTTTCCACTGCCAATAGTTCCAAAGATAAAGTCAAGACAAAGAAAGTCGTCTCCACTCTCACTAATGGATCCAAAGACAAAGAAAGTTTTCCACTGCCAATAAAGTTCCAAAGATCAAGTCAAGACAAAGAAAGTCGTCTCCACCTCCACTAATGGATCCAAAGACAAAGAAAGTTTCCTTCCACTGCCAATAGTTCCAAAGATAAAGTCAAGATAAAGAAGTCGTTCCACCACCAATGGATCCAAAGAGAAAGAAAGTTTCTCACCACTCGCCAATAGTTCCAAAGATAAAGCTCTACAAAGAAAATGTCTCACCCAATGGATCCAAAGACAAAGAAAGTTTCTCTCCACTCGTCAATAGTTCCAAAGATAACGTCAAGACAAAGAAAGCTGTCTCCACCCACTAATGGATCCAAAGACAAAGAAAGTTTCTTCCACTCTGCCAATAGTTCCAAAGATAAAGCCAAGACAAAGAAAGTCGTCTCCGCTCACTAATGGATCCAAAGACAAAGAAAGTTTCTCTCCACTCGCCAAGTGTTCCAAAGATAAAGTCAAGACAAAGAAAGTCGTCTCCACTCACTAATGGATCCAAAGACAAAGAAAGTTTCTCTCCACTCGCCAAGTGTACCAAAGATAAAGTCAAGACAAAGAAAAAATACTCTACCTACTAATGATCCAAAGAAAAAGAAAGCTTCCACTCTGCCAATAGTTCCAAAGATAAAGTCAAGACAAAGAAAATGTCTCCACTCACTAATGGATCCAAAGACAAAGAAAGTTTCTTCCACTAAGGAAGTTCCAAAGATAAAGTCATTGACACAGAAAGTCGTCTCCACTCACTAATGGATCCAAAGACAAAGAAAGTTTCTCTCCACTCGCCAATAGTTCCAAAGATAAAGCCAAGACAAAAGAAAGTCGTTCCACTACCAATGGATCCAAAGACAAAGAAAGTTTCTCTCCTCCATCATTATTATTCAAAGAGCAAAGCTCAAGACAAAGAAAGTCGTCTCCACCACTAATGGATCCAAAGAAAAGAAAGTTTTCCACTCGCCAATAGTTCCAAAAGATAAAGCCAAGACAAAGAAAGTCGTCTCCACCTTCACTAATGGATCCAAACACAAAAGAAAAGCTTCCACTCGACAATAGTTCCAAAGATAAAGTTAAGACAAAGAAAGTTGTCTCCTGCTCACTAATGGATCCAAAGACAAAGAAAGTTTTCCACTCGCCAATAGTTCCAAAGATAAAGTCAAGACAAAGAAAGTCGTCTCCACCGCTAATGGATCCAAAGACAAAGAAAGTTTCCTTCTACTGGCCAAGTGCTCCAAAGATAAAGCCATGACAAAGAAAGTCGTGTCTCCGCTCATTAATGGATCCAAAGACAAAGAAAGTTTCTCTCCACTCGCCAATAGTTCCAAACATAAAGTCAAGACAAAGAAAGTCGTCACCGCTCACTAATGGATCCAAAGACAAAGAAAGTTTCCCTCCACTCTCACAAGTGTTCCAAAGATAAAGCAGACAAAGAAAGTCGTCTCCGCTCACTAATGTATCCAAAGACAAAGAAAGATTCTCCACCGCCAATAGTTCCAAAGATAAAGCCAAGATAAAGAAAGTCGTCTCCACTACCAATGGATCCAAAGACAAAGAAAGTCCTCTCCACCAAGCCAATAATAGTTCCAAAGATAAAGCCAAGACAAAGAAAGCCGTCTCCACCACTAATGGATCCAAAGACAAAGAAAGTTTCCTCTCCACTTCGCCAAGTGTTCCAAAGATAAAGCCAAGACAAAGAAAGTCGTTCTGCCCACTAATGGATCCAAAGACAAAGAAAGTTTCTCTTCCACTGCCAAGTGTTCCAAAGATAAAGCCAAGACAAAGAAAGTCGTCTCCGCTCTTACCAATGGATCCAAAGACAAAGAAAGCTTCTCCACTCGCCAAGTGTTCCAAAGATAAAGTCAAGACAAAGAAAATCGTCTCCACCACTAATGGATCCAAAGACAAAGAAAGCTTTTCCACTCTGCCAATAGTTCCAAAGAGAAAGCTGTATAAAGAAAGTCGTTCTACCTGCCACTAATGGATCCAAAGACAAAGAAAGATTCTCCACCAAGTGTTCCAAAGATAAAAGTTTGGCAAAGAAAAAAGTCGTCTCCACTACTAATGGATCCAAAGACAAAGAAAGTTTCTTTCCACTCGCCAATAGTTCCAAAGATAAAGCCAAGACAAAGAAAGTCGTCTCCACCACTAATGGATCCAAAGACAAAGAAGTTTCTCTCCACTGGCAAGTGTTCCAAAGATAATGCCAAGACAAAGAAAGTCGTCTCCGCTCACTAATGGATCCAAAGAAAAAGAAAGTTTCTTCACTCGCCAAGTGTTCCAAAGATAAAGTCAAAACAAAGAAAGTCGTCTCCATCACTAATGGATCCAAAGACAAAGAAAGTTTCTCTCCACTCGCCAATAGTTCCAAAGATAAAGTCAAGACAAAGAAAGTCGTCTCCACTCACTAATGGATCCAAAGACAAGAAAGTTTCTCTCCACCTGTCAATAGTTCCAAAGATAACGTCAAGACAAAGAAAGTTGTCTCCACTACCAATGGACCCAAAGACAAAGCAAAAGCTCTGTACCGCTGCTCCCAAAGATAAAGCCAAGACAAAGAAAGTCTTCTCCGCTCACTAATGGATCCAAAGACAAAGAAAGTTTCTCTCCACCTGCCAAGTGTTCCAAAGATAAAGTCAAGACAAAGAAAGTCGTCTTCACTCACTAATGGATCCAAAGACAAAGAAAGTTTCTCTCTCCACTGCCAAGGTTCCAAAGATAAAGTCAAAACAAAGAAAGTCGTCTCCACTCACTAATGGATCCAAAGACAAAGAAGTTTCTCTCCACCATGTTCCAAAGATAAATTCCAAGACAAAGAAAAGCTTCAGTCGCGTCTACCAATGGATTCAAAGACAAAGAAGTTTCTCTCCACTCGCCAAGTGTTCCCAAGATAAAGTCAAGATGAAAAGTCGTGTTCAGACTACCAATGGATCCAAAGACAGAGAAAGTTTCTCTCCACTCGCCAATAGTTCCAAAGATAAAGTCAAGACAAAGAAAGTCGTCTCCACTCACTAATGGATCCAAATACAAAGAAAGTTTCTCTCCACTCGCCAATAGTTCCAAAGATAAAGTCAAGACAAAAGTCGTCTCCACTCACTAATGGATCCAAAGACAAAGAAAGAGTTTCTCTCCACTCGTCAATAGTTCCAAAAGATAACGTCAAGACAAAGAAAACCGTCTCCACTCACTAATGGATCCAAGACAAAGAAAGTTTCTCTCCACTCGCCAATATAGTTCCAAAGATAAAGCCAAGTCAAAAGAGAATCGTCTCCGCTCACTAATGGATCCAAAGACAAAGAAAGTTTCTCTCATAACCAATAGTTCCAAAGATAAAGTCAAGACAAAGAAAGTCGTCTCCACTCACTAATGGGTCCAATTCCAAAGACAAAGAAAGTTTCTCTCCGCTCGCCAAGTGTTTCAAAGATAAAGCCAAGACAAAGAAAGTCGTCTCCACTCACTAATGGATCAAAGACAAAGAAAGTTTCTCTCCACTCGCCAAGTGTTCCAAAAGATAAAACCAAGACAAAGAAAGTCGTCTCCGCTCACTAATGGATCCAAAGACAAAGAAAGTTTCTCTCCACTCGTAAGTGTTCCAAAGATAAAGCCAAGACAAAAGTCGTCTCCGCTCACTAATGGATCCAAAGACAAAAGTTTCTCTCCACTCGCCGTGTTCCAAAGATAAAGTCAAGACAAAAGAAAATCTCTCTAATGGATCCAAAGACAAAGAAAGTTTCTCTCCACTCGCCAATAGTTCCAAAGAGAAAAGTCAAGACAAAGAAAGTCGTCTCCACTCACTAATGGATCCAAAGACAAAGAAAGATTCTCTCCACTCGCCAAATGCTTCCAAAGATAAAGTCAAGACAAAGAAAGTCGTCTCCACTCACTAATGGATCCAAAGACAAAAGTTTCTTTCCACTCGCCAATAGTTCAAAAGATAAAGTCAAGACGAAAAAGTCGTCTCCACTCACTAATGGATCCAAGAACAAAGTTTCTCTCCACTCGGCAAGTGTTCCAAAGATAATGCCAAGACAAAAGTCGTCTCCGCTCACTAATGGATCCAAAGACAAAAGTTTCTCTCCACTCGCCAAGTGTTCCAAAGATAAAGTCAAAACAAAGAAAGTCGTCTCCACTCACTAATGGATCCAAAGACAAAGAAAGTTTCTCTCCACTCGCCAATAGTTCAAAGATAAAGTCAAGACAAAGAAAGTCGTCTCCACTCACTAATGCAAGGATCCAAAGACAAGAAAGTTTCTCCCTCGTCAATAGTTCCAAGAATAACGTCAAGACAAGAAAGCCGTCTCCACTCACTAATGGATCCAAAGACAAAGGATTTCTCCACTCGCCAATAGTTGCAAGAAAAAGGCAAGACGAAGAGTCTTCTCCGCTCACTAATGGATCCAAAAGAAAAGAAAGTTTCTCTCCACTCGCCAAGTGTTCCAAAGATAAAAAGTCAAGACGAAAAGTCGTCTTCACTCACTAATGGATCCAAAGACAAAGAAAGTTTCTCTCCACTCGCCAAATGTTGAATAGATCAAAACAAAGAAAGTCGTCCTCCACTCTTCTCATGGATCAAAGACAAAGAAAGTTTCTCCACTCGCCAAGTGTTCCAAAGATAAATTCAAGACAAAGAAAGTCGTCTCCGCTCACCTAATGGATCCAAAGACAAAGAAAGTTTCTCTCCACTCTTCAAGTGTTCCAAAGATAAAGTCAAGACAAAAGTCGTCTCCACTCTCTAATGGATCCAAAGACAGAAAGTTTCTCTCCACTCGCCAATAGTTCCAAAGATAAAGTCAAGACAAAGTCGTCTCCACTCACTAATGGATCAAGAAACAAAGTTTCTCTCCACTCGCCAATAGTTCCAAAGATAAAGTCAAGACAAAGAAAGTCGTCTCCACTCACTAATGGATCCAAAGACAAAGAAAGTTTCCATCGTCAATGAGTTCCAAAAATACGTGAACAAAGAAAGCCGTCTCCACTCACTAATGGATCCAAAGACAAAAGTTTCTCTCCACTCGCCAATAGTTCCAAAGATAAAGCCAAGTCAAAGAAAGTCGTCTCCGCTCACTAATGAGTCAAAGACAAAAAGTTTCTCTCCTCTTAATAGTTCCAAAGATAAAGTCAAGACAAAGAAAGTCGTCTCCCACTCACTAATGGATCCAAAGACAAAGAAAGTTTCTCCCTCGCCGTGTTCCAAGCTAAAGTCAAGACAAAGAAAGTCGTCTCCACTCAGTAATGGATCAAAAGAGAAAAGAAAGTTCTCTCCATATATGGCTCGTTTAAAGATAAAAGTCAAGACAAAGAAAGTCGTCTCCACTCACTAATGGATCCAAAGACAAAGAAAGTTTCTCTCCGCTCGCCAAGTGTTTCAAAGATAAAGCCAAGACAAAAGAAAGTCGTCTCCACTCACTAATGGATCCAAAGACAAAGAAGTTTCTCTCCACTCGCCAATAGTTCCAAAGAATAAAGTCAAGACAAAGAAGAAGACGTCTCCACTCCGCTAATGGATCCAAAGACAAAGAAAGTTACTCTCCACTCGTCAATAGTTCCAAAGATAAAGCCAAGACAAGAAAGAAGTCGTCTCCGCTCACTAATGGATCCAAAGACAAAGTTTCTCTCCACTCGCCAAGTGTTCCAAAGATAATCAAGACGAAAAGTCGTCTCCACTCACTAATGGATCAAAGACAAAAAGGATTTCTCTCCACTCGCCAAGTGTTCCAAAGCTAAAGTCAAGACAAAGAAAGTCGTCTCCACTCGGTAATGGATCCAAAGAAAAAGAAAGTTTCTCTCCACTCGCCAATAGTTCCAAAGATAAAGTCAAGACAAAGAAAGTCGTCACTATAGCCAGGATCAAAAGACAAGAAAGTTTCTCTCCGCTCGCCAAGTGTTTCAAAGATAAAAGCCAAGACAAAGAAAGTCGTCTCCACTCACTAATGGATCCAAGACAAAGAAAAGTTTCTCTCCACTCACCAATAGTTCCAAAGATAAGGTCAAGACCGAAAAGACGTCTCCACTCACTAATGGATCCAAAGACAAAGAAAGTTACTCTCCACTCGTCAATAGTTCCAAAGATAAACCAAGACAAAGAAAGTGGTCTCACTCACTAATGGATACAAAGACAAAGAAAGTTTCTCTCCACTCGCCAATAGTTCCAAAGATAAAGTCACGACACAGAAAGTCGTCTCCACTCACTAATGGATCCAAAGACAAAGAAAGTTTCTCTCCACTCGCCAACAGTTCCAAAGATAAAGCCAAGACAAAGAAAGTCGTCTCCACTCACTAATGGATCCAAAGACAAAGAAAGTTTCTCTCCACTCGCCAATAGTTCCAAAGATAAAGTCAAGACAAAGAAAGTCGTCTCCACTCACTAATGGATCCAAAGACAAAGAAAGTTTCTCTCCACTCGCCAATAGTTCCAAAGATAAAGCCAAGACAAAGAAAGTCGTCTCCACTCACTAATGGATCCAAAGACAAAGAAAGTTTCTCTCCACTCGACAATAGTTCCAAAGATAAAGTTAAGACAAAGAAAGTTGTCTCCGCTCACTAATGGATCCAAAGACAAAGAAAGTTTCTCTCCACTCGCCAATAGTTCCAAAGATAAAGTCAAGACAAAGAAAGTCGTCTCCACTCACTAATGGATCCAAAGACAAAGAAAGTTTCTCTCTACTGGCCAAGTGCTCCAAAGATAAAGCCAAGACAAAGAAAGTCGTCTCCGCTCATTAATGGATCCAAAGACAAAGAAAGTTTCTCTCCACTCGCCAATAGTTCCAAAGATAAAGTCAAGACAAAGAAAGTCGTCACCGCTCACTAATGGATCCAAAGACAAAGAACGATTCCCTCCACTCGCCAAGTGTTCCAAAGATAAAGTGAAGACAAAGAAAGTCGTCTCCGCTCACTAATGGATCCAAAGACAAAGAAAGTTTCTCTCCACTCGCCAAGTGTTCCAAAGATAAAGCCAAAACAAAGAAAGTCGTCTCCGCTCACTAATGGATCCAAAGACAAAGAAAATTTCTCTCCACTCGCCAATAGTTCCAAAGATAAAGTCAAGACAAAGAAAGTCGTCTCCACTCACTAATGGATCCAAAGACAGAGAAAGTTTCTCTCCACTCGCCAATAGTTCCAAAGATAAAGTCAAGACAAAGAAAGTCGTCTCCACTCACTAATGGATCCAAAGACAAAGAAAGTTTCTCTCCACTCGCCAATAGTTCCAAAGATAAATTCAAGACAAAGAAAGTCGTCTCCACTCACTAAAGGATCCAAAGACAAAGAAAGTTTCTCTCCACTCGCCAATAGTTCCAAAGACCAAGTCAAGACAAAGAAAGTCGTCTCCACTCACTAATGGATCCAAAGACAAAGAAAGTTTCTCTCCACTCGCCAATAGTTCCAAAGATAAAGTCAAGACAAAGAAAGTCGTCTCCACTCACTAATGGATCCAAAGACAAAGAAAGTTTCTCTCCACTCGTCAATAGTTCCAAAGATAACGTCAAGACAAAGAAAGCCGTCTCCACTCACTAATGGATCCAAAGACAAAGAAAGTCTCTCTCCACTCGCCAATAGTTCCAAAGATAAAGCCAAGACAAAGAAAGTCGTCTCTGCTCACTAATGGATCCAAAGACAAAGAAAGTTTCTCTCCACTCGCCAAGTGTTCCAAAGATAAATTCAAGACAAAGAAAGTCGTCTCCACTCACTAATGGATCCAAAGAAAAAGAAAGTTTCTCTCCACTCGCCAATAGTTCCAAAGATAAAGTCAAGACAAAGAAAGTCGTCTCCACTCACTAATGGATCCAAAGACAAAGAAAGTTTCTCATCGCTCGCCAAGTGTTTCAAAGATAAAGCCAAGACAAAGAAAGTCGTCTCCACTCACTAATGGATCCAAAGACAAAGAAAGTTTCTCTCCACTCGCCAATAGTTCCAAAGATAAAGTCAAGACAAAGAAAGTCGTCTCCACTCACTAATGGATCCAAAGACAAAGAAAGTTACTCTCCACTCGCCAATAGTTCCAAAGATGAAGCCAAGACAAAGAAAGTCGTCTCCACTCACTAATGGATACAAAGACAAAGAAAGTTTCTCTCCACTCGCCAATAGTTCCAAAGATAAAGTCACGACACAGAAAATCGTCTCCACTCACTAATGGATCCAAAGACAAAGAAAGTTTCTCTCCACTCGCCAATAGTTCCAAAGATAAAGCCAAGACAAAGAAAGTCGTCTCCACTCACTAATGGATCCAAAGACAAAGAAAGTTTCTCTCCACTCGCCAATAGTTCCAAAGATAAAGTCAAGACAAAGAAAGTCGTCTCCACTCACTAATGGATCCAAAGACAAAGAAAGTTTCTCTCCACTCGCCAATAGTTCCAAAGATAAAGCCAAGACAAAGAAAGTCGTCTCCACTCACTAATGGATCCAAAGACAAAGAAAGTTTCTCTCCACTCGACAATAGTTCCAAAGATAAAGTTAAGATAAAGAAAGTTGTCTCCGCTCACTAATGGATCCAAAGACAAAGAAAGTTTCTCTCCACTCGCCAATAGTTCCAAAGATAAAGTCAAGACAAAGAAAGTCGTCTCCACTCACTAATGGATCCAAAGACAAAGAAAGTTTCTCTCTACTGGCCAAGTGCTCCAAAGATAAAGCCATGACAAAGAAAGTCGTCTCCGCTCATTAATGGATCCAAAGACAAAGAAAGTTTCTCTCCACTCGCCAATAGTTCCAAAGATAAAGTCAAGACAAAGAAAGTCGTCACCGCTCACTAATGGATCCAAAGACAAAGAAAGATTCTCTCCACTCGCCAATAGTTCCAAAGATAAAGCCAAGACAAAGAAAGTCGTCTCCACTCACTAATGGATCCAAAGAAAAAGAAAGTCCTCTCCACTCGCCAATAGTTCCAAAGATAAAGCCAAGACAAAGAAAGCCGTCTCCACTCACTAATGGATCCAAAGACAAAGAAAGTTTCTCTCCACTCGCCAAGTGTTCCAAAGATAAAGCCAAGACAAAGAAAGTCGTCTCCGCTCACTAATGGATCCAAAGACAAAGAAAGTTTCTCTCCACTCGCCAAGTGTTCCAAAGATAAAGCCAAGACAAAAGAAAGTCGTCTCCGCTCACTAATGGATCCAAAGACAAAGAAAGTTTCTCTCCACTCGACAAGTGTTCCAAAGATAAAGTCAAGACAAAGAAAATCGTCTCCACTCACTAATGGATCCAAAGACAAAGAAAGTTTCTCTCCACTCGCCAATAGTTCCAAAGAGAAAGTCAAGACAAAGAAAGTCGTCTGCACTCACTAATGGATCCAAAGACAAAGAAAGTTTCTCTCCACTCGCCAAATGTTCCAAAGATAAAGTCAAGACAAAGAAAGTCGTCTCCACTCACTAATGGATCCAAAGACAAAGAAAGTTTATCTCCACTCGCCAAAACTTCCAAAGATAAAGTCAAGACAAAGAAAGTCGTCTCCACTCACTAATGGATCCAAAGACAAAGAAAGTTTCTTTCCACTCGCCAATAGTTCCAAAGATAAAGTCAAGACAAAGAAAGTCGTCTCCACTCACTAATGGATCCAAAGACAAAGAAAGTTACACTCCACTCGCCAATAGTTCCAAAGATGAAGCCAAGACAAAGAAAGTCGTCTCCACTCACTAATGGATACAAAGACAAAGAAAGTTTCTCTCCACTCGCCAATAGTTCCAAAGATATAGTCAAGACACAGAAAGTCGTCTCCACTCACTAATGGATCCAAAGACAAAGAAAGTTTCTCTCCACTCGCCAATAGTTCCAAAGATAAAGTCAAGACAAAGAAAGTCGTCTCCACTCACTAATGGATCCAAAGACAAAGAAAGTTTCTCCCCACTCGCCAATAGTTCCAAAGATAAAGTCAAGACAAAGAAAGTCGTCTCCACTCACTAATGGATCCAAAGACAAAGAAAGTTTCTCTCCACTCGCCAATAGTTCCAAAGATAAAGTCAAGACAAAGAACGTCGTCTCCACTCACTAATGGATCCAAAGACAAAGAAAGTTTCTCTCCACTCGCCAATAGTTCCAAACATAAAGTCAAGACAAAGAAAGTCGTCTCCACTCACTAATGGATCCAAAGACAAAGAAAGTTTCTCTCCACTCGTCAATAGTTCCAAAGATAACGTCAAGACAAAGAAAGTCGTCTCCACTCACTAATGGATCCAAAGACAAAGAAAGTTTCTCTCCACTCGCCAATAGTTCCAAAGATAAAGCCAAGACAAAGAAAGTCGTCTCCGCTCACTAATGGATCCAAAGACAAAGAAAGTTTCTCTCCACTCGCCAAGTGTTCCAAAGATAAAGTCAAGACAAAGAAAGTCGTCTCCACTCACTAATGGATCCAAAGACAAAGAAAGTTTCTCTCCACTCGCCAAGTGTTCCAAAGATAAAGCCAAGACAAAGAAAGTCGTCTCCACTCACTAATGGATCCAAAGAAAAAGAAAGTTACTCTCCACTCGCCAATAGTTCCAAAGATAAAGTCAAGACAAAGAAAGTCGTCTCCACTCACTAATGGATCCAAAGACAAAGAAAGTTTCTCTCCACTCGCCAAGTGTTTCAAAGATAAAGCCAAGACAAAGAAAGTCGTCTCCACTCACTAATGGATCCAAAGACAAAGAAAGTTTCTCTCCACTCGCCAATAGTTCCAAAGATAAAGTCAAGACAAAGAAAGTCGTCTCCACTCACTAATGGATCCAAAGACAAAGAAAGTTACTCTCCACTCGCCAATAGTTCCAAAGATGAAGCCAAGACAAAGAAAGTCGTCTCCACTCACTAATGGATACAAAGACAAATAAAGTTTCTCTCCACTCGCCAATAGTTCCAAAGATAAAGCCAAGACAAAGAAAGTCGTCTCCACTCACTAATGGATCCAAAGACAAAGAAAGTTCTCTCCACTCGCCAATAGTTCCAAAGATAAAGCCAAGACAAAGAAAGCCGTCTCCACTCACTAATGGATCCAAAGACAAAGAAAGTTTCTCTCCACTCGCCAAGTGTTCCAAAGATAAAGCCAAGACAAAGAAAGTCGTCTCCGCTCACTAATGGATCCAAAGACAAAGAAAGTTTCTCTCCACTCGCCAAGTGTTCCAAAGATAAAGCCAAGACAAAGAAAGTCGTCTCCGCTCACTAATGGATCCAAAGACAAAGAAAGTTTCTCTCCACTCGCCAAGTGTTCCAAAGATAAAGCCAAGACAAAGAAAGTCGTCTCCGCTCACTAATGGATCCAAAGACAAAGAAAGTCCTCTCCACTCGCCAATAGTTCCAAAGATAAAAGCCAAGACAAAGAAAGCCGTCTCCACTGACTAATGGATCCAAAGACAAAGAAAAGCCTCTTCCACTCAAGCAGCAAGTGTTCCAAAGATAAAGTCAAGACAAAGAAAGTCGTCTCCGCTCACTAATGGATCCAAAGACAAAGAAAGCTCTCCACTACAAGTGTTCCAAAGATAAAGCCAAGCCAAAAGAAAGTCGTCTCCACCTACTAATGGATCCAAAGACAAAGAAAGTTTCTCCACTGTCAAGTGTTCCAAAGATAAAGTCAAGACTAAGAATGTCGTCTCCACTCTAATGGATCCAAAGACAAAGAAAGCTCTCCACTGCCAAGTGTTCAAAGATAAAGTCAAGACAAAGAAAGTCGTCTCCACTCACTAATGGATCCAAAGACAAAGAAAGTTTCTCTCCACTGCCAAGTGTTCTAAAGATGAAGTCAAGACAAAGAAAGTCGTCTCACTTTCACTAATGGATCCAAAGACAAAGAAAGTTTCTCTCCACTGCCAATAGTTCCAAAGATAAAGTCAAGAAAAAGAAAAACGTCTCCACTCACTAATGGATCCAAAGACAAAGAAAGCTCTCTTCCACTGCCAAGTGTTCCAAAGATAAAGCCAAGACAAAGAAAGTCGTCTCTGCTCACTAATGATCCAAAGACAGAAAGAAAGTTTCTGCCAAGTGTTCCAAAGATAAAAATCAAGACAAAGAAAGTCGTCTCCCACTCACTAATGGATCCAAAGACAAGAAAGTTTCTCCACTCGGCAAGTGTTCCAAAGATAATGCCAAGACAAAGAAAGTCGTCTCCGCTCACTAATGGATCCAGCAGAAGAAAGTTTCTCTCCACTGCCAAGTGTTCCAAAGATAAAGTCAAACAAAGAAAGTCATTCCACTACTAATGGATCCAAAGACAAAGAAAGTTTCCACTCGCCAATAGTTCCAAAGATAAATTCAAGACAAAGAGCTCGTCTCCACTCACTAATGCATCCAAAGACAAGAAAGTTTCTCTCCACTCGCCAAGTGTTCAAAGATAAAGTCAAGACAAGAAAGTCGTCTCACTCACTAATGGATCCAAAGACAGAGAAAGTTTCTCCCACTCGCCAATAGTTCCAAAGATAAAGTCAAGACAAAGAAAGTCGTCCCCACTTACTAATGGATCCAAAGACAAAGAAAGCTCTCTCCACTCTGCCAATAGTTCCAAAGATGTCAAGACAAAGAAAGTCGTCTCCACTACTCAAAGGATCCAAAGACAAAGAAAGTTTCTTCCACTCGCCAATAGTTCCAAAGATAAAGTCAAGACAAAGAAAGTCGTCTCCCCACTCACTAATGGATCCAATGAGAAAGAAAGTTTCTCTCCACTCGTCAATAGTTCCAAAGATAACGTCAAGACAAAAGAAAGTCGTCTCCAATTCACTACTGGATCCAAAGACAAGAAGTTCTTCTCCCATCACAAGTGTTTCAAAGATAAAGCCAAGACAAAGAAAGTCGTCTCCACTCACTAATGGATCCAAAGACAAAGAAAGCCTTCCACTCTGCCAATAGCTCTAAAGATAAAGTCAAGACAAAGAAAGTCGTCTCCACTCAGTAATGGATCCAAAGAAAGAAGTTTCTCTCCACTCGCCAATAGTTCCAAAGATAAAGTCAAGACAAAGAAAGTCACCCCAATTCACTAATGGATCCAAAGACAAAGAAAGTTTCTCCACTCGCCAATAGTTCCAAAGATAAAGCCAAGACAAAGAAAGTCGTCTCCGCTCACTAATGGATCCAAGAAAAGAAAGATTCTCTCCACTGCCAATAGTTCCAAAGATAAAGCCAAGACAAAGAAAGTCGTCTCCACCACCAAATGGATCCAAAGACAAAGAAAGTCCTCTCCACTCGCCAATAGTTCCAAAGATAAAGCCAAGACAAGGAAGCTGTCTCCACTCACTAATGGATCAAAGACAAAGAAAGACCTCTCCACTCGCCAATAGTTCCAAACATAAAGTCAAGACAAAGAAAGTCGTCTCCACTACTCAATGGATCCAAAGAAAGAAAGATTCTCTCCACTGCCAATAGTTCCAAAGATAAAGTCAAGACAAAGAAAGTCGTCTCCACACACTAATGGATCCAAAGACAATGAAATTCCTCTCCACTCGCCAATAGTTCCAAAGATAAAGCCAAGACAAAGAAAGCCGTCTCCACTCACTAATGGATCCAAAGACAAAGAAAGTTTCTCTTCACTCGCCAAGTGTTCCAAAGATAAAGCCAAGACAAAGAAAGTCGTCTACGCTCACTAATGGATCCAAAGACAAAGAAAGTTTCTCTCCACTCGCCAATAGTTCCAAAGATAAAGTCAAGACAAAGAAAGTCGTCTCCACTCACTAATGGATCCAAAGACAAAGAAAGTTTCTCTCCACGCGCCAATAGTTCCAAAGATAAAGCCAAGACAAAGAAAGTCGTCTCCGCTCACTAATGGATCCAAAGACAAAGAAAGTTTCTCTCCACTCGCCAATAGTTCCAAAGATAAAGTCAAGACAAAGAAAGTCGTCTCCACTCACTAATGGATCCAAAGACAAAGAAAGTTTCTCTCCACTCGCCAATAGTTCCAAAGATAAAGTCAAGACAAAGAAAGTCGGCTCCACTCACTAATGGATCCAAAGACAAAGAAAGTTTCTCTCCACTCGCCAATAGTTCCAAAGATAAAGACAAGACAAAGAAAGTCGTCTCCACTCACTAATGGATCCAAAGACAAAGAAAGTTTCTCTCCACTCGCCAATAGTTCCAAAGATAAAATCAAGACAAAGAAAGTCGTCTCCACTCACTAATGGATCCAAAGAAAAAGAAAGTTTCTCTCCACTCGCCAATAGTTCCAAATATAAAGCCAAGACAAAGAAAGTCGTCTACGCTCACTAATGGATCCAAAGACAAAGAAAGTTTCTCTCCACTCGCCAATAGTTCCAAAGATAAAGTCAAGACAAAGAAAGTCGTCTCCACTCACTAATGGATCCAAAGACAATGAAAGTTTCTCAAGGCGTCAATAGTTCCAAAGATAAAGCCAAGACAAAGGTGTCGTCTCAGCCACTAATGGATCCAAAGACAAAGAAAGTTTTCTCCACTGCCATTAGTTCCAAAGATAAAGCCAAGACAAAGAAAGTCGTCTCCACTCACCAATGGATCCAAAGACAAAGAAAGTCCTCTCCACTCGCCAATAGTTCCAAAGATAAAGCTAAGACAAAGAAAGCTGTCTCCACTCACTAATGGATCCAAAGACAAAGAAAGTTTCTTCACTCGCCCAGTGTTCCCAAGATAAAGCCAAGCTAAAGAAAGTCGTCTCCACCTACTAATGGATCCAAAGACAAAGAAAGTTTCTCTCCACTCGCCAAGTGTTCCAAAGATAAAGTCAAGACTAAGAATGTCGTCTCCACTCTCTAATGGATCCAAAGACAAAGAAAGTTTCTTCCACCTGCCAAGTGTTCCAAAGATAAAGTCAAGACAAAGAAAGTCGTCTCCACCACTAATGGATCCAAAGACAGAAAGTTTCTCTCCACTCGCCAAGTGTTCTACGTCAAGACAAAGAAAGTCGTCTCCACCACTAATGGATCCAAAGACAAAGAAAGCTTTCCACTCGCTAATAGTTCCAAAGATAAAGTCAAGACAAAGAAAACGTCTCCACTCACTAATGGATCCAAAGACAAAGAAAGTTTCTCTCCACTCGCCAAGTGTTCCAAAGATAAAGCCAAGACAAAGAAAGTCGTCTCTGCTCACCAATGGATCCAAAGACAAAGAAAGTTTCTCTCCACTCTCAAGTGTTCCAAAGATAAAATCAAGACAAAGAATGTCTCCACTCACTAATGGATCCAAAGACAAAGAAAGTTTCTCTCCACTCGGCAAGTGTTCCAAAGATAATGCCAAGACAAAGAAAGTCGTCTCCGCTCACTAATGGATCCAAAGACAAAGAAAGTTTCTCTCCACCTGCCAAGTGTTCCAAAGATAAAGTCAAAACAAAGAAAGTCGTCTCCACTCACTAATGGATCCAAAGACAAAGAAAGTTTCCCCACTCGCCAATAGTTCCAAAGATAAATTCAAGACAAAGAAAGTCGTCTCCACTCACTAATGCATCCAAAGACAAAGAAAGCTCTCCAATTGCCAAGTGTTCCAAAGACAAAGTCAAGACAAAGAAAGTCGTCTCCACCACTAATGGATCCAAAGACAGAGAAAGCTTTCCCACTCGCCAATAGTTCCAAAGATAAAGTCAAGACAAAGAAAGTCAACTCCACTTACTAATGGATCCAAAGACAAAGAAAGTTTTCCAACTTCGCCAATAGTTCCAAAGATAAAGTCAAGACAAAGAAAGTCGTTCCACCACTAAAGGATCCAAAGACAAAGAAAGCTTCACCTGCCAATAGTTCCAAAGATAAAGTCAAGACAAAGAAAGTCGTCTCCACCACTAATGGATCCAATGAGAAAGAAAGTTTCTTCACTCGTCAATAGTTCCAAAGATAACGTCAAGACAAAGAAAGTTTATCTCCACTCACTAATGGATCCAAAGACAAAGAAAGTTTCTCTCCACTCGCCAAGTGTTTCCAAAGATAAAGCCAAGACAAAGAAAGTCGTCTCCACTCACTAATGGATCCAAAGACAAAGAAAGTTTCCACTGCCAATAGTTCCAAAGATAAATTCAAGACAAAGAAAGTCGTCTCTCTAATTACTCAATGCATCCAAAGACAAAGAAAGTTTCTCTCCACTGCCAAGTGTTCCAAAGATAAAGTCAAGACAAAGAAAGCTGTCTCCACTCACTAATGGATCCAAAGACAGAGAAAGTTTCTCCCGCCAATAGTTCCAAAGATAAAGTCAAGACAAAGAAAGTCGTCCCCACTTACTAATGGATCCAAAGACAAAGAAAGCTCTTCCACTCGCCAATAGTTCCAAAGATAAAGTCAAGACAAAGAAAGTCGTCTCCACTCACTAAAGGATCCAAAGACAAAGAAAGTTTCTCTCCACTCGCTAATAGTTCCAAAGATAAAGTCAAGACAAAGAAAGTCGTCTCCACCACTAATGGATCCAATGAGAAAGAAAGTTTCTCTCCACTCCGTCAATAGTTCCAAAGATAACGTCAAGACAAAGAAAGTCGTCTCCACCTACCAATGGATCCAAAGACAAGAAAGTTTCTCTCCACCTGCCAAGTGTTTCAAAGATAAAGCCAAGATTAAAGAAAGTCGTCTCCACCACTAATGGATCCAAAGACAAGAAAGTTTCTCTCCACTCGCCAATAGTTCCAAAGATAAAGTCAAGACAAAGAAAGTCGTCTCCACTCACCAATGGATCCAAAGACACAGAAAGTTTCTCTTCCACTGCCAATAGTTCCAAAGATAAAGCCAAGACAAAGAAAGTCGTCTCCACTCACTAATGGATCCAAAGACAAAGAAAGTTTCCCTCCACTCGCCAAGTGTTCCAAAGATAAAGTCAAGACAAAGAAAGTCGTCTCCGCTTCAATAATGGATCCAAAGAAAAAGAAAGATTCTCTCCACTCGCCAATAGTTCCAAAGATAAAGCCAAGACAAAGAAAGTCGTCTCCACCACTAATGGATCCAAAGACAAAGAAAGTCCTCTCCACTGCCAATAGTTCCAAAGATAAAGCCAAGACAAAGAAAGTCGTCTCCACTCACTAATGGATCCAAAGACAAAGAAAGACCTCTCCACTCGCCAATAGTTCCAAAACATAAAGTCAAGACAAAGAAAAAGTCGTCTCCACCACTAATGGATCCAAAGAAAAAGAAAGATTCTTCTGACTCGCCAATAGTTCCAAAGATAAAGTCAAGACAAAGAAAAGTCGTCTCCACTCACTAATGGATCCAAAGACAATGAAAGTCCTCTCCACTCGCCAATAGTTCCAAAGATAAAGCTAAGACAAAGAAAGCCGTCTCCACTACCAATGGATCCAAAGACAAAGAAAGTTTCTCTTCACTCGCCAAGTGTTCCAAAGATAAAGCCAAGACAAAGAAAGTCGTCTACGCTCACTAATGGATCCAAAGACAAAGAAAGCCTTTCCACTGCCAATAGTTCCAAAGATAAAGTCAAGACAAAGAAAGTCGTCTCCACTCACTAATGGATCCAAAGACAAAGAAAGTTTTCCACGCGCCAATAGTTCAAAGATAAAGCCAAGACAAAGAAAGTCGTCTCCGCTTCACTAATGGATCCAAAGACAAAGAAAGTTTTCTCCACTGCCAATAGTTCCAAAGATAAAGGTAAGACAAAGAAAGTCGTCTCCACTCACTAATGGATCCAAAGACAAAGAAAGTTTCTCTCCACTCGCCAATAGTTCCAAAGATAAAGTCAAGACAAAGAAAGTCGGCTCCACTCACTAATGGATCCAAAGACAAAGAAAGTTTCTCTCCACTCGCCAATAGTTCCAAAGATAAAGACAAGACAAAGAAAGTCGTCTCCACCTACCAATGGATCCAAAGACAAAGAAAGTTTTCCACTCGCCAATAGTTCCAAAGATAAAATCAAGACAAAGAAAGTCGTCTCCACTCACTAATGGATCCAAAGAAAAGAAAGCTTTCTCCACCTGCCAATAGTTCCAAATATAAAGCCAAGACAAAGAAAGTCGTCTACGCTCACTAATGGATCCAAAGACAAAGAAAGTTTTCTCCACTGCCAATAGTTCCAAAGATAAAGTCAAGACAAAGAAAGTCGTCTCCCCACTCACTAATGGATCCAAAGACAAAGAAAGTTTCTTCTCCACGCGCCAATAGTTCCAAAGATAAAGCCAAGACAAAGAAAGTCGTCTCCGCTCACTAATGGATCCAAAGACAAAGAAAGTTTCTCTCCACTCGCCAATAGTTCCAAAGATAAAGTCAAGACAAAGAAAAGCCGTCTCCACTCACTAATGGATCCAAAGACAAAGAAAGTTTCTCTCCACTCGCCAATAGTTCCAAAGATAAAGCCAAGACAAAGAAAGTCGTCTCCACTCACTAATGGATCCAAAGACAAAGAAAGTCCTTCTCCACTGCCAATAGTCTCTAAAGATAAAGGTCAAGACAAAGAAAGCTGTCTCCACTCACTAATGGATCCAAAGAAAAAGAAAGTTTTTCTCCACTCGCCAAGTGTTCCAAAGATAAAGCCAAGACAAAGAAAAGTCGTCTCCACTGACTAATGGATCCAAAGACAAAGAAAGTTTCTCTCCACTCGCCAAGTGTTCCAAAGATAAAGTCAAGACAAAGAAAATCGTCTCCACTCACTAATGGATCCAAAGACAAAAAACTTTCTCTCCACTCGCCAATAGTTCCAAAGAGAAAGTCAAGACAAAGAAAGTCGTCTCCACTCACTAATGGATCCAAAGACAAAGAAAGTTTCTCTCCACTCGCCAAGTGTTCCAAAGATAAAGTCAAGACAAAGAAAGTCGTCTCCACTCACTAATGGATCCAAAGACAAAGAAAGTCCTCACCACTCGCCAATAGTTCCAAAGATAAAGCCAAGACAAAGAAAGCCGTCTCCACTCACTAATGGATCCAAAGACAAAGAAAGTTTCTCTTCACTCGCCAAGTGTTCCAAAGATAAAGCCAAGACAAAGAAAGTCGTCTCCGCTCACTAATGGATCCAAAGACAAAGAAAGTTTCTCTCCACTCGCCAAGTGTTCCAAAGATAAAGCCAAGACAAAGAAAGTCGTCTCCGCTCACTAATGGATCCAAAGAAAAAGAAAGTTTCTCTCCACTCGCCAAGTGTTCCAAAGATAAAGTCAAGACAAAGAAAATCGTCTCCACTCACTAATGGATCCAAAGACAATGAAAGTTTCTCTCCACTCGCCAAAACTTCCAAAGATAAAGTCAAGACAAAGAAAGTCGTCTCCACTCACTAATGGATCCAAAGACAAAGAAAGTTTCTCTCCACTCGCCAATAGTTCCAAAGATAAAGCCAAGACAAAGAAAGTCGTCTCCACTCACTAATGGTTCCAAAGACAAAGAAAGTTTCTATCCACTCGACAATAGTTCCAAAGATGATGTCAAAACAGAGAAAGTCGTCTCCGCTCACTAATGGATCCAAAGTCAAAGAAAGTTTCTCTCCACTCGCCAATAGTTACAAAGATAAAGCCAAGACAAAGAAAGCCGTCTCCACTCACTAATGGATCCAAAGACAAAGAAAGTTTCTCTTCACTCGCCAAGTGTTGCAAAGATAAAGCCAAGACAAAGAAAGTCGTCTCCGCTCACTAATGGATCCAAAGACAAAGAACGTTTCTCTCCACTCGCCAATAGTTCCAAAGATAAAGTCAAGACAAAGAATGTCGTCTCCACTCACTAATGGATCCAAAGACAAAGAAAGTTTCTCTCCACTCGCCAATAGTTCCAAAGATAAAGCCAAGACAAGAAAGTCGTCACCGCTCACTAATGGATCCAAAGACAAAGAAAGTCCTCTCCACTCGCCAATAGTTCTAAAGATAAAGTCAAGACAAAGAAAGTTGTCTCCACTGACTAATGGATCCAAAGACACAGAAGTTTCTCTCCACTCGCCAAGTGTTCCAAAGATAAAGCCAAGACAAAGAAAGTCGTCTCCGCTCACTAATGGATCCAAAGAGAAAGAAAGTTTCCCTCCACTCGCCAAGTGTTCCAAAGATAAAGTCAAGACAAAGAAAGTCGTCTCCACTGACTAATGGATCCAAAGACAAAGAAAGTTTCTCTCCACTCGCCAATAGTTCCAAAGATAAAGTCAAGACAAAGAAAGTCGTCTCCACTCACTAATGGATCCAAAGACAAGAAAGTTTCTCTCCACTCGCCAATAGTTGCAAAGATAATGCCAAGACAAAGAAAGTCGTCTCCGCTCACTAATGGATCCAAAGACAAAGAAAGTTTCTCTCCACTCACGAAAAGTTCCAAAGATAAATTCAAGACAAAGAAAGTCGTCTCCACTCACTAATGGTTCCAAAGACAAAGAAATGTCTCTCCATTCGCCAATAGTTCCAAAGATAAAGTCAAGACAAAGAAAGTCATCTCCACTCACTAATGGATCCAAAGACAAAGAAAAGGTTTTCTCCACTCCCCAAGTGTTCCAAAGATAAAGCCAAGACAAAGAATGTCGTCTCCACTCACTAATGGATCCAAAGACAAAGAAAAGGTTCTCTCCACTCCCCAAGTGTTCCAAAGATAAAGCCAAGACAAAGAATGTCGTCTCCACTCACTAATGGTTCCAAAGACAAAGAAATATCTCTCCATTCGCCAATAGTTCCAAAGATAAAGTCAAGACAAAGAAAGTCGTCTCCACTCACTAATGGATCCAAAGACAAAGAAAAGGTTCTCTCCACTCCCCAAGTGTTCCAAAGATAAAGCCAAGACAAAGAATGTCGTCTCCACTCACTAATGGTTCCAAAGACAAAGAAAGTTTCTCTCCACTCGCCAATAGTTCCAAGATAAAGTCAAGACAAAGAAAGTCGTCTCCACTCACTAATGGATCCAAAGACAAAGAAAAGGTTCTCTCCACTCCCCAAGTGTTCCAAAGATAAAGCCAAGACAAAGAATGTCGTCTCCACTCACTAATGGTTCCAAAGACAAAGAAAGTTTCTCTCCACTCGCCAATAGTTCCAAGATAAAGTCAAGACAAAGAAAGTCGTCTCCACTCACTAATGGATCCAAAGACAAAGAAAAGGTTCTCTCCACTCCCCAAGTGTTCCAAAGATAAAGCCAAGACAAAGAATGTCGTCTCCACTCACTAATGGTTCCAAAGACAAAGAAAGTTTCTCTCCACTTGCCAATAGTTCCAAGATAAAGTCAAGACAAAGAAAGTCGTCTCCACTCACTAATGGATCCAAAGACAAAGAAAAGGTTCTCTCCACTCCCCAAGTGTTCCAAAGATAAAGCCAAGACAAAGAATGTCGTCTCCACTCACTAATGGTTCCAAAGACAAAGAAAGTTTCTCTCCACTCGCCAATAGTTCCAAAGATAAAGTCAAGAAAAAGTAAGTCGTCTCCACACACTAATAGATCCAAAGACAAAGAAAGGTTCTCTCCACTCCCCAAGTGTTCCAAAGATAAAGCCAAGACAAAGAATGTCGTCTGCGCTCACTAATGGATACAAAGACATAGAAAGTTTGTCTCCACTCGCCAATAGTTCCAAAGATAAAGTCAAGACAAAGAAAGTCGTCTCCACTCACTAATGGATCCAAAGACAAAGGAAGTTTCTCTCTACTGTCCAAGTGCTCCAAAGATAAAGCCATGACAAAGAAAGTCGTCTCCGCTCATTAATGGATCCAAAGACAATGAAAGTTTCTCTCCACTCGCCAATAGTTCCAAAGATAAAGTCAAGACAAAGAAAGTCGTCTCCACTCACTAATGGATCCAAAGACAAGAAAGTTTCTCTCCACTCGCCAATAGTTGCAAAGATAATGCCAAGACAAAGAAAGTCGTCTCCGCTCACTAATGGATCCAAAGACAAAGAAAGTTTCTCTCCACTCGCCAATAGTTCCAAAGATAAAGTCAAGACAAAGAAAGTCGTCTCCACTGACTAATGGATCCAAAGACAAAGAAGTTTCTCTCCACTCGCCACGTGTTCGAAAGATAAAGCCAAGACAAAGAAAGTCGTCTCCGCTCACTAATGGATCCAAAGACAAAGAAAGTTTCCCTCCACTCGCCAAGTGTTCCAAAGATAAAGTCAAGACAAAGAAAGTCGTCTCCACTGACTAATGGATCCAAAGACAAAGAAAGTTTCTCTCCACTCGCCAATAGTTCCAAAGATAAAGTCAAGACAAAGAAAGTCGTCTCCACTCACTAATGGATCCAAAGACAAGAAAGTTTCTCTCCACACGCCAATAGTTGCAAAGATAATGCCAAGACAAAGAAAGTCGTTCTGCTCACTAATGGATCCAAAGACAAAGAAAGTTTCTCTCCACTACGAAACCAGATAAATTCAAGACAAAGAAAGTCGTCTCCCACTCACTAATGGTTCCAAAGACAAAGAAATGTCTCTCCATTCTGCCAATAGTTCCTAAAGATAAAGTCAAGATAAAGAAAGTCGTCTCCACTCACTAATGGATCCAAAGACAAAGAAAAGGTTTTCTCCAATTTCTATGTTCCAAAGATAAAGCCAAGACAAAGAATGTCGTCTCCACTCACTAATGGATCCAAAGACAAAGAAAAGGTTCTCTCCACTCCCCAAGTGTTCCAAAGATAAAGCCAAGACAAAGAATGTCGTCTCCACTCACTAATGGTTCCAAAGACAAAGAAATATCTCTCCATTCGCCAATAGTTCCAAAGATAAAGTCAAGACAAAGAAAGTCGTCTCCACCTACTAATGGATCCAAAGACAAAGAAAAGGTTCTCTCCACTCCCCAAGTGTTCCAAAGATAAAGCCAAGACAAAGAATGTCGTCTCCACTCACTAATGGCCCAAAGACAAAGAAAGTTTCTCTCCACTCGCCATAGTCTACAAGATAAAGTCAAGACAAAGAAAGTCGTCTCCACTACCAATGGATCCAAAGACAAAGAAAAGGTTCTCTCCACTCCTGGAAGTGTTCCAAAGATAAAGCCAAGACAAAGAATGTCATGTCTCCACTCACTAATGGTTCCAAAGACAAAGAAAGTTTCTCTCCACTTCCGCCAATAGTTCCAAGATAAAGTCAAGACAAAGAAAATGTTCGTCGTTTTAATGGATCCAAAGACAAAGAAAGGTTCTCCACTCCCCAAGTGTTCCAAAGATAAAGCCAAGACAAAGAATGTCGTCTCCACTACCAATGGTTCCAAAGACAAAGAAAGTTTCTCTCCACTTGCCAATAGTTCCAAGATAAAGTCAAGACAAAGAAAGTCGTCTCCACTCACTAATGGATCCAAAGACAAAGAAAGGTTCTCTCCACTCCCCAAGTGTTCCAAAGATAAAGCCAAGACAAAGAATGTCGTCTCCACTACTAATGGTTCCAAAGACAAAGAAAGTTTCTCTCCACTCGCCAATAGTTCCAAAGATAAAGTCACCAAGAAAAGTAAGTCGTCTCCACACACTAATAGATCCAAAGACAAGAAAAAAGGTTCTCTCCACTCCCCAAGTGTTCCAAAGATAAAGCCAGCGACAAAGAATGTCGTCTGCGCTCACTAATGGATCCAAAGACATAGAAAGTTTGTCTCCACTCGCCAATAGTTCCAAAGATATTAAAGTCAAGACAAAGAAAGTCGTCTCCACCTACTCAATGGATCCAAAGACAAAGGAAGTTTCTCTCTACTGGCCATGTCTAAAGATAAAGCCATGACAAAGAAAAAGTCGTCTCCGCTCATTAATGGATCCAAAGACAATGAAAGTTTCTCTCCACTCGCCAATAGTTCCAAAGATAAAGTCAAGACAAAGAAAGTCGTCTCCACTCACTAATGGATCCAAAGACAAGAAAGTTTCTTCTCCACTCGCCAATAGTTGCAAAGATAATGCCAAGACAAAGAAAGTCGTTCCCGCTCACTAATGGATCCAAAGACAATGAAAGCTTTCTTCCACTCGCCAATAGTTCCAAAGATAAAGTCAAGACAAAGAAAGTCGTCTCCACTGACTAATGGATCCAAAGACAAAGAAGTTTCTCTCCACTCGCCAATGTGTTCGAAAGATAAAGCCAAGACAAAGAAAGTCGTCTCCGCTCACTAATGATCCAAAGACAAAGAAAGTTTCCCCTCCACTCGCCAAGTGTTCCAAAGATAAAGTCAAGACAAAGAAAGTCGTCTCCACTGACTAATGGATCCAAAGACAAAGAAAGTTTCTCTCCACTCGCCAATAGTTCCAAAGATAACCAAGACAAAGAAAGTCGTCTCCACTCACTAATGGATCCAAAGACAAGAAAGCTCTTCTCGACTCGCCAATAGTTGCAAAGATAATGCCAAGTCGTCTCCTGCTCACTAATGGATCCAAAGACAAAGAAAGTTTCTCTCCACTCACGAAAAGTTCCAAAGATAAATTCAAGACAAAGAAAGTCGTCTCCACTCACTAATGGATCCAAAGACAAAGAAAGTTTATCTCCACTGCCAATATTTCCAAAGATAAAGCCAAGACAAAGAAAGTCGTCTCCACTCACTAATGGATCCAAAGAAAAGAAAGTTTTCTCCACTCTCACAATAGTTCCAAAGATGAAGTCAAGACAAAGAAAGTCGTCTGCACTCACTAATGGATCCAAAGACAAAGAAAGTTTCTTCCACTCGCCAATAGTTCCAAGATAAAGTCAAGACAAAGAAAGTCGTCTCCACTCACTAATGGATCCAAAGACAAAGAAAAGGTTCTCTCCACTCCCCAAGTGTTCCAAAGATAAAGCTAAGACAAAGAATGTCGTCTCCACTCACCAATGGTTCCAAAGACAAAGAAAGTTTCTCTCCACTGCCAATAGTTCCAAAGATAAAGTCAAGAAAAAGTAAGTCGTTCTGGCACACACTAATAGATCCAAAGACAAAGAAAGGTTCTCTCCACTCCCCAAGTGTTCCAAAGATGCGCCAAGACAAAGAAAGTCGTCTGCGCTCACTAATGGATCCAAAGACATAGAAAGTTTGTCTCCACTCACAATAGTTCCAAAGATAAAGTCAAGACAAAGAAAGTCGTCTCCACTCACTAATGGATCCAAAGACAAAGGAAGTTTTCACTGGCCAAGTGCTCCAAAGATAAAGCTAGCGACAGTATAATGTCTCTGCTCATTAATGGATCCAAAGACAATGAAAGTTTCTCCACTCGCCAATAGTTCCAAAGATAAAGTCAAGACAAAGAAAGTCGTTCCACTCACTAATGGATCCAAAGACAAGAAAGTTTCTCTCCACTCGCCAATAGTTGCAAAGATAAAGCTAAGACAAAGAAAGTCGTCTCCGCTCACTAATGATCCAAAGACAAAGAAAGTTTCCTCCACTCGCCAAGTGTTCCAAAGATAAAGTCAAGACAAAGAAAGTCAAGTCTCCACCGACTAATGGATCCAAAAGACAAAAGGAAAGTTTCTCTCCACCTGCCAATAGTTCCAAAGATAAATTCAAGACAAAGAAAGTCGTCTCCACTCACTAATGGATCCAAAGACAAGAAAGTTTCTCCCGACTCGCCAATAGTTGCAAAGATAATGCCAAGTCGTCTGCGCTCACTAATGGATCCAAAGACAAAGAAAGTTTCTCTCCACTCGACAATATTTCCAAAGATAAAGCCAAGACAAAGAAAGTCGTCTCCACTCACTAATGGATCCAAAGAAAAGATAGTTTCTCTCCACTCGCCAATAGTTCCAAAGATGAAGTCAAGAAAAAGAAAGTCGTCTGCACTCACTAATGGATCCAAAGACAAAGAAAGTTTCTCTCCACTCGCCAAAAGTTCCAAAGATAATGTCAAGACAAAGAAAGTCGTCTCCACTCACTAATGGATCCAAAGACAAAGAAAGTATCTCTCCATTCGCCAATAGTTCCAAAGATAAAGCCAAGACAAAGAAAGTCGTCTCCGCTCAGTAATGGATCCAAAGACAAAGAAAGTTTCTCTCCACTCGCCAATAGTTCCAAAGATAAAGTCAAGACAAAGAAAGTCGTCTCCACTCACTAATGGATCCAAAGACAAAAAAAGGTTCTCTCCACTCCCCAAGTGTTCCAATGATAAAGCCAAGTCAAAGAATGTCGTCTCCACTCACTAATGTTTCCAAAGACAAAGAAAGTTTCTCTCCACTCGCCAACAGTTCCAAAGATAAAGTCAAGAAAAAGAAAGTCGTCTCCACACACTAATAGATCCAAAGACAAAGAAAGGTTCTCTCCACTCGCCAATAGTTCCAAAGATAATGTCAAGACAAAGAAAGTCGTCTCCACTCACTAATGGATCCAAAGACAATGAAAGTTTCTCTCCACTCGCCAAGTGTTCCAAAGATAATGTCAAGACAAAGAAAGTCGTCTCCACTCTCTACTGGATCCAAAGACAAAGAAAGTTTCTCTCCACTCGCCAATAGTTCCAAAGATAAAGTCAAGACAAGGAAAGTCGTCTCCACTCACTAATGGATCCAAAGACAAAGAAAGTTTCTCTCCACTCGCCAATAGTTGCAAAGAAAAAGCCAAGACAAAGAAAGTCGTCTCCACTCACTAATGGATCCAAAGACAAAGAAAGTTTCTCTCCACTCGCCAATATTTCCAAAGATAAAATCAAGACAAAGAAAGTCGTCTCCACTCACTTATGGATCCAAAGACAAAGAAAGTTTCTCTCCACTCGCCAATAGTTCCAAAGATAAAGTCAAGACAAAGAAAGTCGTCTCCACTCACTAATGGATCCAAAGACAAAGAAAGTTTCTCTCCACTCGCCAAGTGTTCCAAAGATAAAGCCAAGACAAAGAATGTCGTCACCGCTCACTAATGGATCCAAAGACAAAGAAAGTTTCTCTCCACTCGCCAATAGATCCAAAGATAAAGTCAATACAAAGAAAGTCGAGAATAATGGATCCAAAGACAAAGAAAGTTTCTCTCCACTCGCCAATAGTTCCAAAGATAAAGTCAAGACAAAGAAAGTCGTCTCCACTCACTAATGGATCCAAAGACAAAGAAAGTTTCTCTCCACTCGCCAATAGTTCCAAAGACAAAGACAAGACAAAGAAAGTCGTCTCCGCTCACTAATGGATTCAAAGACAAAGAAAGTTTCTCTCCACTCGCCAATAGTTCCAAATGTAAAGTCAAGACAAAGAAAGTCGTCTCCACTCACTAATGGATCCAAAGACAAAGAAAGTTTCTATCGACTCGCCAATAGTTCCAAAGATAAAATCAAGACAATGAAAGTCGTCTCCACTCAGTAATGGATCCAAAGACAATGAAAGTTTCTCTCCACTCGCCAATAGTTCCAAAGATAAAGTCAAGAGAAAGAAAGTCGTCTCCACTCACTAAAGGATCCAAAGACAAAGAAAGTTTCTCTCCACTCGCCAATAGTTCCAAGGATAAAGCAAGACAAAGAAAGTCGTCTCCACTCACTAATGGATCCAAAGACAAAGAAAGTTTCTATCGACTCGACAATAGTTCCAAAGATAAAATCAAGACAATGAAAGTCGTCTCCACTCAGTAATGGATCCAAAGACAATGAAAGTTTCTCTCCACTCGCCAATAGTTCCAAAGATAAAGTCAAGACAAAGAAAGTCGTCTCCACTCACTAATGGATCCAAAGACAAAGAAAGTTTCTCTACACTCGCCAAGTGTTCCAAAGATAAAGCCAAGACAAAGAAAGTCGTCACCGCTCACTAATGGATCCAAAGACAAAGAAAGTCCTCTCCACTCGCCAATAGTTCTAAAGATAAAGTCAAGACAAAGAAAGTCGTCTCCACTCACTAATGGATCCAAAGACAAAGAAAGTTTCTCTCCCCTCGCCAATAGTTCCAAAGATAAAGTCAAGACAAAGAAAGTCGTCTCCACTCACTAATGGATCCAAAGACAAAGAAAGTTTCTCTCCATTCGCCAAGTGTTCCAAAGATAAAGTCAAGACAAAGAAAGTCGTCTCCACTGACTAATGGATCCAAAGACAAAGAAAGTTTCTCTCCACTCGCCATGAGTTCCAAAGATAAAGTCAAGAAAATGAAATTCGTCTCCACTCACTAATGGATCCAAAGACAAAGAAAGTTTCTCTCCACTCGCCAAGTGTTCCAAAGATAAAGCCAAGACAAAGAAAGTCGTCTCCGCTCACTAATGGATCCAAAGACAAAGAAAGTTTCTCTCCACTCGCCAATAGTTCCAAAGATAAAGTCAAGACAAAGAAAGTCGTCTCCACTCACTAATGGATCCAAAGACAAAGAAAGTTTCTCTCCACTCGCCATGTGTTCCAAAGATAAAGCCAAGACAAAGAAATTCGTCACCGCTCACTAATGGATCCAAAGACAAAGAAAGTCCTCTCCACTCGCCAATAGTTCCAAAGATAAAGTCAAGAGAAAGAAAGTCGTCTCCAGTCACTAATGGATCCAAAGACAAAGAAAGTTTCTCTCCATTCGCCAATAGTTCCAAAGATAAAACCAAGACAAAGAAAGTCGTCTCCGCTCAATAATGGATCCAAAGACAAAGAAAGTTTCTCTCCACTCGCCAATAGTTCCAAAGATAAAGTCAAGACAAAGAAAGTCGTCTCCCCTCACTAATGGATCCAAAGACAATGAAAGTCCTCTCCACTCCCCAATAGTTCCAAAGATAAAGCCAAGACAAAGAAAGTCGTCTCCCCTCACTAATGGATCCAAAGACAATGAAAGTCCTCTCCACTCCCCAATAGTTCCAAAGATAAAGCCAAGACAAAGAAAGTCGTCTCCGCTCACTAATGGATCCAAAGACAAAGAAAGTTTCTCTCCACTCGCCAATAGATCCAAAGATAAAGTCAAGACAAAAAAAGTCGTCTCCACTCACTAATGGATCCAAAGAAAAAGAATGTTTCTCTCCACTCGACAATAGTTCCAAAGATAAAGTCAAGACAATGAAAGTCGTCTCCACTCACTAATGGATCCAAAGACAAAGAAAGTTTCTCTCCACTCGCCAATTGTTCCAAAGATAAAGCCAAGAAAAAGAAAGTCGTCACCGCTCACTAATGGATCCAAAGACAAAGAAAGTCCTCTCAACTCGCCAATAGTTCTAAAGATAAAGCCAAGAAAAAGAATGTCGTCACAACTGACTAATGGATCCAAAGACAAAGAAAGTTTCTCTCCACTCGCCAAGTGTTCCAAAGATAAAGCAAAGACAAAGAAAGTCGTCTCCACTCACTATTGGATCCAAAGACAAAGAATGTTTCTCTCCACTCGCCAATAGTTCCAAAGATAAAGCCAAGACAAAGAAAGTCGTCTCCGCTCACTAATGGATCCGAAGACAAAGAAAGTTTCTCTCCACTCGCCAATAGTTCCAAAGATAAAGTCAAGACAAAGAAAGTCGTCTCTACTCACTAATGGATCCAAAGACAAAGAAAGTTTCTCTCCACTCGCCAAGTGTTCCAAAGATAAAGTCAAGAAAAAGAAAGTCGTCTCCACTCACTATTGGATCCAAAGACAAAGAAAGTTTCTCTCCACTCGCCAATAGTTCCAAAGATAAAGTCAAGACAAAGAAAGCCGTCTCCCCTCACTAATGGATCCAAAGACAAAGAAAATTTTCTCTCCACTCGCCAATAGTTCCAAAGATAAAGTCAAGACAAAAGTCGTCTCCAATCACTAATGGATCCAAAGACAAAGAAAGTTTCTCTCCCTCGCCAAATGTTTCAAAGATAAAGCCAAGACAAAGAAAGTCGTCTCCACTCACTAATGGATCCAAAGAACAAAGAAAGTTTCTCTCCACTCGCCAAGTGTTTCAAAAGATAAAGCCAAGACAAAGAAAGTCGTCTCCACTCACTAATGGATCCAAAGACAAAGAAAGTTTCTCTCCATCGCCAAGTGTTTCGAAAGATAAGCCAAGACAAGAAAGTCTCTCCACTTTCATAATGGATCCAAAGACAAAGAAAGTTTCTCTCCATTCGCCAATGGTTCAAAGATAAAGCAAGACAAAGAAAGTCGTCTCCACTCACTAATGGATCCAAAGACAAGAAAAGTTTCTATCGACTCGACAATAGTTCCAAAGATAAAATCAAGACCGTGAAAGTCGTCTCACTCAGTAATGGGATTAAAAGACAATGAGGTTTCTCTCCACTCGCCAATGAATTCCAAAGATAAGTCAGACAAAGAAAGTCGTCTCACCTTCACTAATGGATCAAAAGACAGTTTCTCTCCATTGCTTAATAGTTCCAAAGATAAACAAGACAAAGAAAGTCGTCTCCGCTCACTAATGGATCCAAAGAAAAAGTTTCTCTCCACTCGCCAATATTTCCAAAGATAGTCAAGACAAAGAAAGTCGTCTCCACTCACTAATGCGGATCCAAAGACAAAGAAAGATTCTCTCCACTCGCCAATAGTTCCAAAGATAAAGCCAAGACAAAGAAAATCGTCTCCGCTCACTAATGGATCCAAAGACAAAGAAAGTTTCTCTCTACTCGCCAATAGTTTCAAAGATAAAGTCAAGACAAAGAAAGTCGTCTCCACTCACTAATGGATCAAAAGACAAAGTTTCTCTCCACTCGCCAAGTGTTTCAGATAAAGCCAAGACAAAGAAAGTCGTCACCGCTCACTAATGGATCCAAAGACAAGAAAGTCCTCTCCACTCGCCAATAGTTCTATGAATAAAGTCAAGACAAAGTCGTCTCCACTGACTAATGGATCCAAAGACAAAAGGTTTACTATTCCACTCGCCATGAGTTCCAAAGATAAAGTCGAAATAAATTGGTCTCCTCACTAATGGATCCGAAGACAAAGTTTCTCCATTCGCCAATAGTTCCAAAGATAAAGGCAAGACAAAAGTCGTCTCTAACTCACTAATGGATCCAAAGAAAAGAAAGTTTCTCTCCACTCGCCAATATTTCCAAAGATAAAGTCAGAGACAAAGAAAGTCGTCTCCACTCACTAATAGATCCAAAAAGACAAGAAAATTCTCTCCACTCGCCAATAGTTCCAAAGATAAAGCCAAGACAAAGAAAAATCGTCTCCGCTCACTAATGGTCAAAGACAAAGAAAGTTTCTCTGCTGTAATAGTTCCAAAGATAAAGTCAAGACAAAGAAAGTCGTCTCCACTCACTAATGGATCCAAAGACAAAGGATTTCTCTACACTCGCCAAGTGTTCAAAGATAAAGCCAAGACAAAGAAGATCGTCACCGCTCACTAATGGATCCAAAGACAAAGAAAATCCTCTCCTCGCCAATAGTTCTAAAGATAAAGTCAAAACCAAAGAAAGTCGTCTCCACTGACTAATGGATCCAAAGACAAAGAAAGTTTCTCTCCACTCGCCATGAGTTCCAAAGATAAAGTCAAGCATCGAAATTCGTCTCCACTCACTAATGGACCCAAAGACAAAGTTTCTCTCCACTCGCCAAGTGTTCCAAAGATAAAGCCAAGACAAAGAAAGTCGTCTCCGCTCACTAATGGATCCAAAGACAAAGAAAGTTTCTCTCCACTCGCCAATAGTTCCAAAGATAAAGTCAAGACAAAGAAAGTCGTCTCCACTCACTAATGGATCCAAAGACAAAGAAAGTTTCTCTCCACTCGCCATGTGTTCCAAAGATAAAGCCAAGACAAAGAAAGTCGTCACCGCTCACTAATGGATCCAAAGACAAAGAAAGTCCTCTCCACTCGCCAATAGTTCCAAAGATAAAGTCAAGAGAAAGAAAGTCGTCTCCAGTCATTAATGGATCCAAAGACAAAGAAAGTTTCTCTCCATTCGCCAATAGTTCCAAAGATAAAGCCAAGACAAAGAAAGTCGTCTCCGCTCAATAATGGATCCAAAGACAAAGAAAGTTTCTCTCCACTCGCCAATAGTTCCAAAGATAAAGTCAAGACAAAGAAAGTCGTCTCCCCTCACTAATGGATCCAAAGACAATGAAAGTCCTCTCCACTCCCCAATAGTTCCAAAGATAAAGCCAAGACAAAGAAAGTCGTCTCCGCTCACTAATGGATCCAAAGACAAAGAAAGTTTCTCTCCACTCGCCAATAGATCCAAAGATAAAGTCAAGACAAAGAAAGTCGTCTCCACTCACTAATGGATCCAAAGACAAAGAAAGTTTCTCTCCACTCGACAATAGTTCCAAAGATAAAGTCAAGACAATGAAAGTCGTCTCCACTCACTAATGGATCCAAAGACAAAGAAAGTTTCTCTCCACTCGCCAATTGTTCCAAAGATAAAGCCAAGAAAAAGAAAGTCGTCACCGCTCACTAATGGATCCAAAGACAAAGAAAGTCCTCTCAACTCGCCAATAGTTCTAAAGATAAAGCCAAGAAAAAGAATGTCGTCACCACTGACTAATGGATCCAAAGACAAAGAAAGTTTCTCTCCACTCGCCAATAGTTCCAAAGATAAAGCCAAGACAAAGAAAGTCGTCTCCGCTCACTAATGGATCCAAAGACAAAGAAAGTTTCTCTCCATTCGCCAATAGTTCCAAAGATAAATTCAAGACAAAGAAAGTCGTCTCCACTCACTAAAGGATCCAAAGACAAAGAAAGTTTCTCTCCACTCGCCAAGTGTTCCAAAGATAAAGTCAAGACAAAGTAAGTCCTCACCGCTCACTAATGGATCCAAAGACAAAGAAAGTCCTCTCCACTCGCCAATAGTTCCAAAGATAAAGCCAAGAGAAAGAAAGTCGTCTCCACTCACTAATGGATCCAAAGACAAAGAAAGTTTCTCTCCATTCGCCAATAGTTCCAAAGATAAAGCCAAGACAAAGAAAGTCGTCTCCGCTCAATAATGGATCCAAAGACAAAGAATGTTTCTCTCCACTCGCCAATAGTTCCAAAGATAAAGTCAAGACAAAGAAAGTCGTCTCCACTCACTAATGGATCCAAAGACAAAGAAAGTTTCTCTCCACTCGCCAATATTTCCAAAGATAAAGCCAAGACAAAGAAATTCGTCTCCGCTCACTAATGGATCAAAAGAAAAAGAAAGTTTCTCTCCACTCGCCAATAGATCCAAAGATAAAATCAAGACAAAGAAAGTCGTCTCCACTCACTAATGGATCCAAAGACAAAGAAAGTTTCTCTCCACTCGACAATAGTTCCAAAGATAAAGTCAGAAAATGAAAGTCGTCTCCACTCAATAATGGATCCAAAGACAAAGAAAGTTTCTCTCCACTCGCCAAGTGTTCCAAAGATAAAGCCAAGAAAAAGAAAGTCGTCTCCACTGACTAATGGATCCAAAGACAAAGAAAGTTTCTCTCCACTCGCCATGAGTTCCAAAGATAAAGTCAAGAAAATGAAATTCGTCTCCACTCACTAATGGATCCAAAGACAAAGAAAGTTTCTCTCCACTCGCCAATAGTTCCAAAGATAAAGTCAAGACAATGAAAGTCGTCTCCACTCACTAATGGATCCAAAGACAAAGAAAGTTTCTCTCCACTCGCCAAGTTTTTCAAAGATAAAGCCAAGACAAAGAAAGTCGTCTCCGCTCACTAATGGATCCAAAGACAAAGAAAGTTTCTCTCCACTCGCCAATAGTTCCAAAGATAAAGTCAAGACAAAGAAAGTCGTCTCCACTCACTAATGGATCCAAAGACAAAGAAAGTTTCTCTCCACTCGCCATGTGTTCCAAAGATAAAGCCAAGACAAAGAAAGTCGTCACCGCTCACTAATGGATCCAAAGACAAAGAAAGTCCTCTCCACTCGTCAATAGTTCCAAAGATAAAGTCAAGAGAAAGAAAGTCGTCTCCACTCACTAATGCATCCAAAGACAAAGAAAGTTTCTCTCCATTCGCCAATAGTTCCAAAGATAAAGTCAAGACATAGAAAGTCGTCTCCGCTCACTAATGGATCCAAAGACAAAGAAAGTTTCTCTCCACTCGCCAAGTGTTCCAAAGATAAAGCCAAGACAAAGAAAGTCGTCTCCGCTCACAATTGGATCAAAAGACAAAGAAAGTTTCTCTCCATTTGCCAAGTGTTCCAAAGATAAAGCCAAGACAAAGAAAGTCGTCACCGCTCACTAATGGATCCAAAGACAATGAAAGTTTCTCTCCACTCGCCAATAGATCCAAAGATAAAGTCAATACAAAGAAAGTCGAGACTAATGGATCCAAAGACAAAGAAAGTTTCTCTCCACTCGCCAATAGTTCCAAAGATAAAATCAAGACAAAGAAAGTCGTCTCCACTCACTAATGGATCCAAAGACAAAGAAAGTTTCTCTCCATTCGCCAAGTGTTCCAAAGATAAAGTCAAGACACAGAAAGTCGTCTCCACTGACTAATGGATCCAAAGAAAGTTTCTCTCCACTCGCCAAGAGTTCCAAAGATAAAGACAAGAAAAAGAAATTCGTCTGCACTCACTAATGGATCCAAAGACAAAGAAAGTTTCTCTCCACTCGCCAATACTTCCAAAGATAAAGTCAAGACAAAGAAAGTCGTCTCCACTCACTAATGGATCCAAAGACAAAGAAAGTTTCTCTCCACTCGCCAATAGTTCCAAAGATAAAGTCCAGACAAAGAAAGTCGCCTCCGCTCACTAATGGATCCAAAGACAAAGAAAGTTTCT
This sequence comes from Ascarosepion bandense, assembly GCA_037127315.1. Classification (NCBI taxonomy): domain Eukaryota; kingdom Metazoa; phylum Mollusca; class Cephalopoda; order Sepiida; family Sepiidae; genus Ascarosepion; species Ascarosepion bandense. Next base: position 41,868 of record JBBBDQ010000616.1, on the reverse strand, counting down.
CTCCACTCGCCAAGTGTTCCAAAGATAAAGCCAAGACAAAGAAAGTCGTCTCCGCTCACTAATGGATCCAAAGACAAAGAACGTTTCTCTCCACTCGCCAATAGTTCCAAAGATAAAGTCAAGACAAAGAAAGTCGTCTCCACTCACTAATGGATCCAAAGACAAAGAAAGTTTCTCTCCACTCGCCAAGTGTTCCAAAGATAAAGCCAAGACAAAGAAAGTCGTCACCGCTCACTAATGGATCCAAAGACAAAGAAAGTTTCTCTCCATTCGCCAAGTGTTCCAAAGATTAAGTCAAGACAAAGAAAGTCGTCTCCACTGACTAATGGATCCAAAGACAAAGAAAGTTTCTCTCCACTCGCCAAGAGTTCCAAAGATAAAGTCAAGAAAAAGAAATTCGTCTGCACTCACTAATGGATCCAAGGACAAAGAAAGTTTCTCTCCACTCGCCAATAGATCCAAAGATAAAGTCAATACAAAGAAAGTCGAGACTAATTGATCCAAAGACAAAGAAAGTTTCTCTCCACTCGCCAATAGTTCCAAAGATAAAATCAAGACAAAGAAAGTCGTCTCCACTCACTAATGGATCCAAAGACAAAGAAAGTTTCTCTCCACTCGCCAAGTGTTCCAAAGATAAAGCCAAGACAAAGAAAGTCGTCACCGCTCACTAATGGATCCAAAGACAAAGAAAGTTTCTCTCCACTCGCCAATAGATCCAAAGATAAAGTCAATACAATGAAAGTCGAGACTAATGGATCCAAAGACAAAGAAAGTTTCTCTCCACTCGCCAATAGTTCCAAAGATAAAGTCAAGACAAAGAAAGTCGTCTCCACTCACTAATGGATCCAAAGACAAAGAAAGTTTCTCTCCACTCGCCAAGTGTTCCAAAGATAAAGCCAAGAAAAAGAAAGTCGTCACCGCTCACTAATGGATCCAAAGACAAAGAAAGTTTCTCTCCACTCGCCAATAGATCCAATGATAAAGTCAATACAAAGAAAGTCGAGACTAATGGATCCAAAGACAAAGAATGTTTCTCTCCACTCGCCAATAGTTCCAAAGATAAAGTCAAGACAAAGAAAGTCGTCTCCACTCACTAATGGATCCAAAGACAAAGAAAGTTTCTCTCCACTCGCCAAGTGTTCCAAAGATAAAGCCAAGAAAAAGAAAGTCGTCACCACTGACTAATGGATCCAAAGACAAAGAAAGTCCTCTCCACTCGCCAATAGTTCTAAAGTTAAAGCCAAGAAAAAGAATGTCGTCACCACTGACTAATGGATCCAAAGACAAAGAAAGTTTCCCTCCACTCGCCAAGTGTTCCAAAGATCAAGCCAAAACAAAGAAAATCGTTTCCGCTCCCTAATGGATCCAAAGACAAAGAAAGTTTCTCTCCATTCGTCAATAGTTCCAAAGATAATTTCAAGACAAAGAAAGTCGTTTCCGCTCACTAATGGATCCAAAGACAAAGAAAGTTTCTCTCCACTCGCCAAGTGTTCCAAAGATAAAGTCAAGACAAAGAAAGTCCTCTCCACTCACTAATGGATCCAAAGACAAAGAAAGTTTCTCTCCACTCGCCAATAGTTCCAAAGATAAAGTCCAGACAAAGAAAGTCGTCTCCGCTCACTAATGGATCCAAAGAAAAAGAAAGTTTCTCTCCACTCGCCAATAGTTCCAAAGATAAAGTCCAGATAAAGAAAGTCGTCTCCGCTCACTAATGGATCCAAAGACAAAGAAAGTTTCTCTGCACTGGCCAATAGTTCCAAAGATAAAGTCAAGACAAAGAAAGTCGTCTCCACTCACTAATGGATCCAAAGACAAAGAAAGTTTCTCTCCACTCGCCAAGTGTTCCAAAGATAAAGTCACGACAAAGAAAGTCGTCTCCACTCACTAATGGATCCAAAGACAAAGAAAGTTTCTCTCCACTCGCCAAGTGTTCCAAAGATAAAGTCAAGACAAAGAAAGTCGTCTCCACTCACTAATGGATCCAAGGACAAAGAAAGTTTCTCTCCACTCGCCAAGTGTTCCAAAGATAAAGCCAAGACAAAGAAAGTTGTCACCGCTCACCAATGGATCCAAAGACAAAGAAAGTCCTCTCAACTCTCCAATAGTTCTAAAGATAAAGTCAAGACAAAGAAAGTCGTCTCCACTGACTAATGGATCCAAAGACAAAGAAAGTTTCTCTCCACTCGCCAATAGTTCCAAAGATAAAGCCAAGACAAAGAAAGTCGTCTGCGCTCACTAATGGATCCAAAGACAAAGAAGGTTTCTCTCCACTCGCCAATAGTTCCAAAGATAAAGTCAAGACTAAGAATGTCGTCTCCGCTCACTAATGGATCCAAAGACAAAGAAAGTTTCTCTCCACTCGCCAATCGTTCCAAAGATAAAGTCAAGACAAAGAAAGTCGTCTCCACTCACTAATGGATCCAAAGACAAAGAAAGTTTCTCTCCACTCGCCAATAGTTCCCAAGATAATGTCAAAACAAAGGAAATCGTCTGCACTCACTAATGGATCCAAAGACAAAGAAAGTTTCTCTCCACTCGCCAATAGTTCTAAAGATAAAGTCAAGACAAAGAAAGTCGTCTCCGCTCACTAATGGATCAAAAGACAAAGAAAGTTTCTCTCCACTCGCCAATAGTTACAAAGATAAAGCCAAGACAAAGAAAGTCGTCACCGCTCACCAATGGATCCAAAGACAAAAAAGTCCTCTCCACTCGCCAATAGTTCTAAAGATAAAGTCAAGACAAAGAAAGTCGTCTCCACTGACTAATGGATCCAAAGACAAAGAAAGTTTCTCTCCACTCGCCAATAGTTCCAAAGATAAAGCCAAGACAAAGAAAGTCGTCTGCGCTCACTAATGGATCCAAAGACAAAGAAAGTTTCTCTCCACTCGGTAATAGTTCCAAAGATAAAGTCAAGACAAAGAAAGTCGTCTCCACTGACTAATGGATCCAAAGACAAAGATAGTTTCTCTCCACTCGCCAATTGTTCCAAGATAAAGCCAAGACAAAGAAAGTCGTCTCCACTCACTAATGGATCCAAAGACAAAGAAAGTTTCTCTCCATTCGCCAATAGTTCCTAAGTTAAAGTCAAGACAAAGAAAGTCGTCTCCACTCACTAATGGATCCAAAGACAAAGAGAGTTTCTCTCCACTCGCCAATATTTCCAAACATAAATCCAGAGAAAGAAAGTCGTCTCCACTCACTAATGGATCCAAAGACAAAGAAAGTTTCTCTCCACTCGCCAATAGTTCCAAAGATGAAGCCAAGACAAAGAAAGTCGTCTCCGCTCACTAATGGATCCAAAGACAAAGAAAGTTTCTCTCCACTCGCCAAGTGTTCCAAAGATAAAGTCAAGACAAAGAAAGTCGTCTCCATTCACTAATGGATCCAAAGACAAAGAAAGTTTCTCTCCACTCGCCAAGTGTTCCAAAGATAAAGTCATGACAAAGAAAGTCGTCTCCACTCACTAATGGATCCAAAGACAAAGAAAGTTTCTCTCCACTCGCCAAGTGTTCCAAAGATAAAGTCAAGACAAAGAAAGTCGTCTCCAATCACTAATGAATCCAAAGACAAAGAAAGTTTCTCTCCACTCGCCAATAGTTCCAAAGATAAAGTCAAGACAAAGAAAGTGGTCTCCACTCACTAATGGATCCAAAGACAAAGAAAGTTTCTCTCCACTCGCCAATAGTTCCAAAGATAATGCAAAGACAAAGAAAGTCGTCTGCACTCACTAATGGATCCAAAGACAAAGAATGTTTCTCTCCACTCGCCAATAGTTCCAAAGATAAAGCCAAGACAAAGAAAGTCGTCTCCGCTCACTAATGGATCCGAAGACAAAGAAAGTTTCTCTCCACTCGCCAATAGTTCCAAAGATAAAGTCAAGACAAAGAAAGTCGTCTCCACTCACTAATGGATCCAAAGACAAAGAAAGTTTCTCTCCACTCGCCAAGTGTTCCAAAGATAAAGTCAAGAAAAAGAAAGTCGTCTCCACTCACTATTGGATCCAAAGACAAAGAAAGTTTCTCTCCACTCGCCAATAGTTCCAAAGATAAAGTCAAGACAAAGAAAGCCGTCTCCCCTCACTAATGGATCCAAAGACAAAGAAAGTTTCTCTCCACTCGCCAATAGTTCCAAAGATAAAGTCAAGACAAAGAAAGTCGTCTCCAATCACTAATGGATCCAAAGACAAAGAAAGTTTCTCTCCACTCGCCAATAGTTCCAAAGATAAAGTCAAGACAAAGAAAGTCGTCTCCAATCACTAATGGATCCAAAGACAAAGAATGTTTCTCTCCACTCGCCAATAGTTCCAAAGATAAAGTCAAGACGAAGAAAGTCGTCTCCACTCACTAATGGATCCAAAGACAAATAAAGTTTCTCTCCACTCGCCAAGTGTTCCAAAGATAAAGCCAAGACAAAGAAAGTCGTCTCCACTCACTAATGGATCCAAAGACAAAGAAAGTTTCTCTCCACTCGCCAAGTGTTCCAAAGATAAAGTCAAGACAAAGAAAGTCGTCTCCACTCACTAATGGATCCAAAGACAAAGAAAGTTTCTCTCCACTCGCCAAGTGTTCCAAAGATAAAGTCCAGACAAAGAAAGTCGTCTCCGCTCACTAATGGATCCAAAGACAAAGAAAGTTTCTCTCCACTCGCCAATAGTTCCAAAGTCGTCTCCACTCACTAATGGATCCAAAGACAAAGAAAGTTTCTCTCCACTAGCCAAGTTTTCCAAAGATAAAGTCAAGACAATGAAAGTCGTCTGCACTCACTAATGGATCCAAAGACAAAGAAAGTTTCTCTCCACTCGCCAATAGTTCCAAAGATAAAGCCAAGACAAAGAAAGTCGTCTCCGCTCACTAATGGATCCAAAGACAAAGAAAGTTTCTCTCCACTCGCCAATAGTTCCAAAGATAAAGTCAAGACAAAGAAAGTCGTCTCCACTCACTAATGGATCCAAAGACAAAGAAAGTTTCTCTCCACTCGCCAATAGTTCCAAAGATAAAGCCAAGACAAAGAAAGTCGTCTCCGCTCAATAATGGATCCAAAGACAAAGAAAGTTTCTCTCCACTCGCCAATATTTCCAAAGATAAATTCAAGTCAAAGAAAGTCGTCTCCACTCACTAATGGATCCAAAGACAAAGAAAGTTTCTCTCCACTCGCCAATAGTTCCAAAGATAAAGCTAAGATAAAGAAAGTCGTCTCCGCTCTCTAATGGATCCAAAGAGAAAGAAAGTTTCTCTCCACTCGCCAATAGTTCCAAAGATAAAGTCAAAACAAAGAAAGTCGTCTCCACTCACTAATGGATCCAAAGACGAAGAAAGTTTCTCTCCACTCGCCAATAGTTCTAAAGATAAAGTCAAGACAAAGGAAGTCGTCTCCACTCACTAATCGATCCAAAGACAAAGGAAGTTTCTCTACACTCGCCAATAGTTCCAAAGATAAAGTCAAGACAAAGAAAGTCGTCTCCGCTCACTGATGGATCCAAAGACAAAGAAAGTTTCTCTCCACTCGCCAAATGTTCCAAAGATAAAGCCAAGACAAAGAAAGTCGTCTCCACTCACAAATGGATCCAAAGACAAAGAAAGATTCTCTCCACTCGCCAATAGTTCCAAAGATAAACCCAAGACAAAGAATGTTGTCTCCACTGACTAATGGATCCAATGACAAAGAAAGTTTCTCTCCACTCGCCAAGTGTTCCAAAGATAAAGCCAAGACAAAGAAAGCCGTCTCCGCTCACTAATGGATCCAAAGACAAAGAAAGTCCTCTCCACTCGCCAGTGGAATCAAAGATAAAAACAGCTCCACTCAAATTATCAATGGATCTAAAGATAAAGGCAAGACAAAGAAAAACATCTTCATTCACTAATAGAGCCAAAGATAAAAAGTTCCTCTCCACTTATTAATGGACCGAAAGATAAAGGCAAGACAAAGAAAGTCGTCTCTACTCAACAATGGAGCCAAAGATAAAGACACTTTCTCTCCACTCAGAGAGAGATATAAAGATAAATCCAAGACAAAGAAAAGTAGTCAACATTCACCAATGGAACCATACAAAAAGAAAGCTCCTCTTCACCTATCAAATAATCGAAAGATAAAGCCAAGACAAAGAAATAGGAATGGAGCCAAACATAAGGAAACCTCTTCTACACTCACTAATAGAGCCAAAGATAAAGCAAAGGACAAACAAAGTCGTCTCTACTCACTAATAGAGCCAAAGATAAAGAAAGTTTCTCTTCACTCACCAATAAATCCAAATAAAAAGCCAAGACAAAGAAAATCGTCTCCAAAGATAAATAAAGTCCCTCGCCCCTTATCAGAGGATCACAAGATAAAACCAAGACAAAGAAAGTCGTCTCCTCGCAAAAATGGAGCCACAGATAATAAAAAATGCATTTCACTTATCAATGGATCGAAAGATGAAGCCAAGACAAAGCAAATCTTCTCATCTCACCAATGAAGCCAAAGATACAGAAAGTTCCTCTCAACACAACAACAGAGACAAAAATAAAATCAAGACAAAAAAAAAGTCGTCTCCATTCACCAATGGAGTCAAAAAAAAATTAGAGTTTCTTTATACTTATCAATGGACAAAACGATAAAGCAAAGAAAAAGAAAGACGACTCCACTCTCCAATGAATCCAAAGATAAAGACATTTCTCTGCGCGCACCAAAAGATCTAAAGATAAAGCCAAGACAAAGAAAGTCGTCTCTACGCACCAATGGAGCCAAAGATAAAGAAAGTACCTCTCCACCTATCAATGGATCGAAAGATAAAACCAAGACAAAAAAGTAGTCTCCACTCACCAATAGAGCCGAAGAAAAAGAAAGTCCTTCTCCACTTATCAATGGATCGAAAGATAAAGCAAAGACAATAAAATGTATCTATTCATCAACAGAGTCAAAGAAAAAAATAGTTCCTCCTCAGTCACCAACAGATGCTAAGTAAAAAAAACAGACAAAGAAAATCGTCTCAACTCACCAATAGAGACAATGATAAAGATCGTTTCTCCTCATTTATCAATAGATCCAAAGATAAGGCTAAGAAAAAGAAAGTCGACTCAACTCACTAATGGAGCCAAAGATAAAGAAAGTACCTCTCCACCTATCAATGGATCGAAAGATAATGCCAAAACAAAGACAGTGATATCCAATCAAAAATGGTGCCAAAGATAGAGAAAGTTCCGCTCCACTTAAAAGTAGACCGAAGGATAAAACCAAGACAAAGAAAATCGTCACCACTCACCAATGCAGCCATTAGTAAAGAAAGTTCCTCCCCACTTATCAATGGGCCGAAAGATAATGCCAAAACAAAGAAAGTCGACTCCACTCACCAATGGTTCCAAAGATAAAGACATATTCTCTTCATTTATCAATAGATGGCAAGATAAATACAATAGAAAGAAAGTCGTCTCCACTCAACAATAGAGCCAAAGATAGAGAAAGTTCCTCTTCACTCATCACTAGACCGAAAGATATAGACAAAAAAAAAGTTGTTTCCACTCACCAATGGAGCCAAAAAGAATGTTCACCTACATTTATCAATTGATCGAAAGATAAAACCAAGATAAAGAAAGTAGTCCCCACTCACAAATAGAGCCAAAAAAAAAAAGTTCTTCTCCCCCTATCAATGCATAAAAAGATAAAGTAAAGACAATAGAAAGTCTTCTCTACTCACCAACGGAACCAAAGAAAAAGATAGTTCCTCTCGAGTCATCAACAGATCCAAAGTAAAAAGTCAAGACCAAAAACATCGTCTCAACTCACCAATGATCAAGATTGTTCCTCCGAATTTATCAATAGCTCAAAAGATAAGGCTAAGACAAAGAAAGTTGACTCCACTTACTAATGGAGCCAAAGATAAAAAAGCATCTCTCCACCTATCAATGGATCGAAAGATAATGCCAAAACAAAGACAGTGATATCCAATCACCATTGGAGCCAAAGATAAAGAAAGTTTTTTCTACTTATCAATAGATCAAAAAATAAAACCAAGACAAAGAAAGTCGTCTCTACTCACCAATGGAGCCAAAGATAAGATCCTCTCCACTTATCAATGGTTTGAAAGATAAAACCAAGACAAAGAAAACTGTCTCCACTACCAAAAGAGCCACAGATAAAGATAGTTCCTCTACATTTATCAATGTGTTGAAATATATAAAGCCAAGACAAAGAAAGTGGTCTACACTCACAAATGGAGCCAAAGATAAAGAAGTTCCTCTCCACTCACTAATAGATCCAATAACAAAGCCAAGACAATGTCGTATCAACTCACAAACAGAGCCAAATAAAAAGAAAGTTACTCTCTACTCACCAATAAATCCAAAGATAAAGCCAAGACGGTCTCCACTCACCAATGGCACCAAAGACAATGAAAGTTTCTCTCCACTAACCAATAGTTCCAAAGATAAAGCCAAGACAAAGAAAGTCATCTCCATTCACCAATGGAGCCAAAGATAAGGTATGATCCTATCCACTTATCAATGGACCGAAAGACAAAGCAAAGACAGAGAAAATCGTTTCCACTCACCAATGAAACCAAAGAGAAAGAAAGAAACTCTCAACTTACCAATGGATGGAAAGATAAGTTCAAGAGAAAGAAAGTCGTCTCCATACAATAATAGAGCCAAAGATAGAGAAAGTTCCTCTCCACTCATCGGTGGACCGAACGATATAGCCAAAAAAAGGACAGTCGTCTCCACTCAGCAATAAATATAAAAATAAAGCCAAGACAAGGAAAGTAGTCTCCACTCAACAATGAAGCCAAAGATAAAGAAAGTTCCTCTCTACTCGTCAATGGATCGAAAGATAAAGCGAAGACAAAGAAATGCGTCTCCACTCACTAATGGAGCCAGGGATATATAATGTTCCTCTCCAATTTTCAATGGATCGAATGATTAGGCAAAGACACAGAAATATTCTCCACTCATCACTGGAGCCAAACTTTAAAAAATCTCTACATTTAACAATGGATCGAAAGACAAAGCCAAGATACAGAAAGGCGTCTCCACTTACCAATGGAGCCGAAGATAAAGAGAGTCTCTCTCCACTCACCTTCAGACAAAGAAAGACAAAGAAAGCCGTCTCCACTCACTAATGGAGGCAGGGACATATAATGTTTCTCGCCAATTCTCAATGGATCGAATGATTAGGCAAAGACAAAGAAATCTTCTCCACTCATCATTGGAGCCAAACTTTAAAAAATTCTCTACATTTAACAATGGATCGAAGGACAAAGCCAAGATACAGAAAGGCGTCTCCACTTACCAATGGAGCCGAAGATAAAGAAAGCCTCTCTCCACTCACCAATACATCCAAAGATAAAGCTAAGACAAAGAAAGCCGTCTCCACTCACTAATGGAGCCAGGGACATATAATGTTCCTCGCCAATTTTCAATGGATCGAATGATTAGGCAAAGACAAAGAAATCTTCTCCACTCATCATTGGAGCCAAACTTTAAAAAATTCTCTATGTAATATAACAATCTGGCCCCACCCGAGGAAGGCTGATGCAAGCGGGGGTGTTTCCGGTCGTTGAAAGGAACGGATGTTTGTTTGACCTTATTTCCGGCAGTAGCGAAAATGGCTACAGAGGCAAACAGAACAGGTGTCTCTGAGAATTACGTGGGCGTGCGTGGGCGAGGTAAAACCGGAAGAAAAAGTCCCGGTTTGGAGATTATAAAAAGACCTCGGCGCACGGATCCACCAGCAGACCAGAGTAGCAGTAGAGAGAGAGACACACAACAGATACGACGACACTCCCGTCAACCCATTAGAGGCGCGCTCTCTCAATTCTGTCCCCTATGCTACACGGTTCATCGTCATTAATAAAAATATAACTTCATATAGTTATATATATATGTGTTTCCTGTTTGACGATATATAACCGGCTCAGTCACAGACGTGTATTTGGTGCCTAAGTGACTTGCTGTTTTGAGACAACAAAACAGATAGATACGAGCTGGTTACCACGGCGACGATTGAAAATTCAACGGACTTAAAACTACCAGATAGAAAGAAAAAAAGAAGACGAAAATATATAGCAGCCGCGCGACTATAGACATCAGCCAAGGTAGGTGACTCTTTGATTTGATAGTGTGTGTGTTTTCTGCTCGTGTTTATAAGTCTAGTTAGAAAAAAAAATGCATACTTTTGCCGATCTGACCCTAGAATTGAGAAATATGGATTGTTCGGTGTCGAACACATTTAGGGTAGAACGGAGGGGGTGCAGGACTACATGCAGAGAGTAGTACGCCTAGCGGAGAGCGCATAGGTTGGGGTTGACGGGAGGAATAAAGTTGAGATATTTACCTATCTGTAAGTATAAAACATCTGAGTTAATGATTTATTTTTTTTGTTAATATTTTACCATATATGTGAAGTGAGTTTACTGGCATGTTGCTTAATTAATCTTACTTTTATTGAGTAAGTGAAATGTAAAATCATGTAAAGGAAGTTTCTTCTACTCTTTAAAGTGGATAATTGGATTAACTTGTTGATAACAATGTTTTCTTTGGTTGTGCAGTGTTAGGTTTTCTTTTTTTTATTTCTTTTCAATGACTGTACACTACAAAATGATTTACATTTCTATGTTTGTGAATTATGCTTTTGTGCAGGTTCCCATCAATTCAACATCCTCTGTGAATTTTCATTTATGTGACTTGGGAAATATCTTTTGAAGATATATTAATTTCGGAAAACTTTATATTGACACGGATAGACCTGCAGATTCCACAATTGATCGGAACAAAAAGAAAGATACAAACGTGGAAAATTATTAATAGTATCTAAAGCATAAAGTAAATTATTCGTCTCTGGTTCAGTGGTTTGGTCCCCAATTACGCAGAAATTTCCCAATTTTTCAGTGGACACCATGCCGGTAGAATTGCGCGATATGGAGGAGATTCCTATCCGCAAACTAGTAAATACCTTGGAACAGATAGATATGGAGAGATTTAGTGAAGGATGTGAGGAACTACCGAGGAGGTTGACGATAGGGGTCATTGCTGGCGTGGTCGGCGTTATGATAATCCTTGGAATAATAGCTAGGAAGCGGATTTTTAAGTGTGAAAGAAGCAACAGTGCTTCGGAAAAGGAAAGGGAGTTATCCGTTGTGTATAGTACTCCGGGGTCAACGGGTGTTCAACACTCAAATGTCTCTGCGTTAAACAGAGAGTTGTCAACAAATCAGATATGCTTGGTTTCGAATCCAGAGGAAGTAGTTCAAGGAATGGAAAACATTGTACAAACTAAGGAACTACGAGTCACAGGTCCATTGTTTTAGACTAAATTAATATAGATGAAACCTCTAATCCTCCACAAGTAAATTGCATGCGGATTAACGTTGGAATCAGGGTAATTTTCTTCATTTTCTATTGAACATTTCTCGGTCAGACTATGAATGATATGTACGGCAGATAATGGCCATTTTTCTGTGTTTTTCTGTTATAATGTTCCACGCCAATTTTCAATGGATCGAATGATTAGGCAAAGACAAAGAAATCTTCTCCACTCATCACTGGAGCCAAACTTTAAAAAAATCTCTACATTTAACAATGGATCGAAAGACAAAGCCAAGACACAGAAAGGCGTCTCCACTTACCAATGGAGCCGAAGATAAAGAGAGTCTCTCTCCACTCACCTTCAGATTAAAAAATGAAGCCAAGACACAGAAAGGCGTCTCCACTTACCAATGGAGCCGAAGATAAAGAAAGTCTCTCTCCACTCACCAATACATCCAAAGATAAAGCCAAGACAAAGAAAGCCGTCTCCACTCACTAATGGAGCCAGGGACAGATAATGTTTCTCGCCAATTTTCAATGGATCGAATGATTAGGCAAAGACAAAGAAATCTTCTCCACTCATCATTGGAGCCAAACTTTTTAAAAATCTCTACATTTAACAATGGATCGAAAGACAAAGCCAAGACACAGAAAGGCGTCTCCACTTACCAATGGAGCCGAAGATAAAGAGAGCCTCTCTCCACTCACCTTCAGATTAAAAAATGAAGCCAAGACATAGAAATCGTCCATACGCAGCAATGGAGTCAAAGTTTTTTTCCTCTCTAGTCGTCAATAGATCGAAAGATAAAACCAAGACAAAGAAAGTCCTCTCCACTCACCAATGGAGCCAAAAACAATAAAAGTTCCTTTCCACTCATAAATGGATCAAAAGATAAATTGAAGACATAGAAAGTCTTATCTACTCACCAATTGAGCCAAAAATATATAATGTTCCTCTATACTTATCAATGAATCCGTTGATAAATCTAACACAAAGAAAGTTGTCTCCACTCACCAGTGGAGCCAAAGACATTAACAATTCTACTGCAATCAAAAATGAATCCAAAGATATATCCCAGACACATATATTCGTCTCTAGTTACAAATGAAGCCAATGATAAAGAAAGTTAAACTCCACTTTTCAGTAAAGTAAAACCAACGCAAAGAAATTCATCCGCTCATCAATGGAACCAAAGGTGAAGAAAGTTCTTTTCAAGGGACCGAAAAATAAAGCCAAGAAAAAGAAAGTCCTCTCCATTCACAAATGGAGTCGAAATTAATAAAAGTTCCTATCCACTTATGAAATGATCGAAGGATACATCCAAGACAAGTCAAATTCCTTTCCGCTTATCAATAGACCGAAAGACAAAGCCAAGACAAAGAAAGATGTCTCCACTCACTAATAGAGCCAAAACTAAAGAAAGTTACTCTCCACTTATTAATGGATGAAAAGATAAACCCAAGACAATGGAACCAAAGATAATGAAAGATCCTCTCTACTTATCAATGTATCGAAAATAAAGCCAAGACAAAGAAAGTCGTCAGCTCTCAACAATGGAGTCCTCTCTCACCAATATATCCATTTATAAAGCCAAGACAAAGGAAGTTCTCGCCACTCATTAATTGAGTTAATGATAAATTTTCTCTCCACTTATCAATGGTTCGAAAGATAAAGTCCAGTCAAAGAATGTTGTTTCCACTCACCAATTGAGTCAAAGATAAAAAAACAATTGCTCAGCACTTATCAATGGATTGAAAGAAATAGCCAAGACAAAGAAAATCGTCTCCACATACCAATGGATCTAAAGAATATTCCTCTCCGCTCACCAATAGATTCAAAGATAAAGCCAAGACAAAGAAAGTCGTCGCAACTCATCAATGGAGCCAAATATAAAGAAAGTTCTTCTACACTTAACATTGAATCGAACGATAAAGCCAAGATAAAGAATGTCGTCTCCACTTACCAATGGAGCCAAAGATAAAGAAAGTTCCTCTCCACTTAACATTGGATCGAATGATAAAGCCAAGATAAAGAATGTCGTCTCCACTTACCAATGGAGCCAAATATAAAGAAAGTTCCTCTCCACTTAACATTGGATCGAACGATAAAGCCAAGATAAAGAATGTCGTCTCCACTTACCAATGGAGCCAAATATAAAGAAAGTTCCTCTCCACTTAACATTGGATCGAACGATAAAGCCAAGATAAAGAATGTCGTCTCCACTTACCAATGGAGCCAAAGATAAAGAAAGTTCGTCTCCACTTAACATTGAATCGAACGATAAAGCCAAGATAAAGAATGTCGTCTCCACTTACCAATGGAGCCAAATATAAAGAAAGTTCCTCTCCACTTAACATTGGATCGAACGATAAAGCCAAGATAAAGAATGTCGTCTCCACTTACCAATGGAGCCAAATATAAAGAAAGTTCTTCTCCACTTAACATTGAATCGAACGAATAAAGCCACGATAAAGAATGTCGTCTCCACTTACCAATGGAGCCAAATATAAAGAAAGTTCTTCTCCACTTAACAATGGATCGAACGATAAAGCCAAGATAAAGAATGTCGTCTCCACTTACCAATGGAGCCAAATATAAAGAAAGTTCTTCTCCACTTAACATTGAATCGAACGAATAAAGCCAAGATAAAGAATGTCGTCTCCACTTACCAATGGAGCCAAAGATAAAGAAAGTTCTTCTCCACTTAACATTGGATCGAACGATAAAGCCAAGATAAAGAATGTCGTCTCCACTTACCAATGGAGCCAAATATAAAGAAAGTTCGTCTCCACTTAACATTGAATCGAACGATAAAGCCAAGATAAAGAATGTCGTCTCCACTTACCAATGGAGCCAAAGATAAAGAAAGTTCGTCTCCACTTAACATTGGATCGAACGATAAAGCCAAGATAAAGAATGTCGTCTCCACTTACCAATGGAGCCAAAGATAAAGAAAGTTCTTCTCCACTTAACATTGGATCGAACGATAAAGCCAAGATAAAGAATGTCGTCTCCACTTACCAATGGAGCCAAAGATAAAGAAAGTTCCTCTCCACTCACCAATAGATACAAAGATAAAGCCAAGACAATGAAAGTCGTCTCCACTCACCAATGGAGCCAAAGATAAAGAAATTCCTGTGCAATTATCAATGGATCAAAAATAAAGCCAAAACAAAAACGTACCTCGTAGGGGCCTCGATGATGCTTGATGAATTGACCTTGTGCCAAACACGTCCGAAGTCCCCACAATTTAAATTTCGAAAGGTTGAAGGCTGGATGTGAAAGGATAAATTACCTCGTGTGTATATTAAAGCAAAGATTTATTTAAAGAATCACAGAAGTGTAAAACGAAAATTATAAGTGAATTGTTAACTGAATACTATAATATATTTGCGATAAGATAAATGTTTGAGAAAATGCATGCAGTTTTGTAGTTACACTTTTTTGTAGAGTAATGTAGGTATTGAAAATGTCCGCGGAAGTTTAGCGTTCATGGTTGTGTAGTAGCGGAATGTAAATCTTTGCTCTTTCCTCTTTTTGTTAGGTCACGAGAGTTTGAGAGACGGAGAAGGCAAAACAAATAAAGAAGTTGTACTTAACACGTTAATTTTGTTGTTATCGTTGTTCTGCTTGGTGGTGTGGTGTGAAAATGAAGAAAAGGACGTTGGAAGAAGAGGTCAAATGAAACTGTGGCGTGACCTACGTCCGGGTTGGCGTGGAGTGAAAAAGAAAAGAAAATTGGCAGTGAGGTTCGAGTCAGCTTGAAGTTTCTTCCTTACATGGTGAGATGCTGTCAGCTATTGCTTCCATCTGACTTACTTTGATGTTCAGTGACGTGGTTTAAATTGTGAAAATTCTCATGATGCCGGATCCAGCGAACTTTTTTGCATCTAGGCGTGAAAATACGTCATATATGAATTTGCTGTTTTTAATCCAATCAGGATTCAGGATTTGCTTTTCGCACTGACTTGTGAATTTTTCTTAGTTGGGTTTTCTAAAGTCGTTTGAAATCGATTTTCCGGGTGTGCAATTTATTTTGTGTTTTTGAGAGATGATATGAGATTTGTAAACTACAACCTCACCCACTAACACTTTTCTTTTCTTACTAATAGGCAATAATTGAAAAAAATCTGCATAATGCATAATAATGCAAAGAAAATTCATTTGGATGCAGTGCCGTGCTTAGCAACTCCCCCTCCCCGCAGAATGCGCCTTGCAGCCCCTCCACTCGCAGAATGCAATACATTATGAACACTTTCACAACTTTTAGCCACTTTTTGGTGATTTCCAAGCTAATTTTAAAGCCATTTCAGTGCGTTTCGGATCCCAATCTTTAGTTTTTGTATGTACGGTGGAGCAGATCTCTATAATCTATTTCTCTCTCAAGTTCATCTTTTTAATTACAAATGATTAGCGTCCTCTTTGGGATCAGAAGGCTTCTTTCAAAGATTATATGTATATATATATATATATATATATATAGTCATTCGCAGACATATCTGTTTCGCCGTATCACAGCTCATCAGTACGGTTAGACTCCGATTGCTTTTATACCCAGGATTGAAACCCGACCGAAATGGCGTCAGTCGGCGACTCTACCCCTGGGCTATGGGCGTTCGGTGGAAGTAGGCAGACTTTTCAGCGCATATCATTATACGCGCCCAATAGCTAGATCGCTCTAATTCATTTCACTGAATGAGCGATGCGTACATGCCAGAGTAGCTACTGTTTCTCAAAGTCTACTATTTTTCCAGAGTGCTCAATATATATATATATATATATATATATATATAGAGAGAGAGAGAGAGAGAGATAGCGAGAGAGAGAGAGATAGCGAGAAGGGTTGATAGATGTCTATTTCAACATACATGTATGATAATAATTTTTACAGTTAATCCTAATAATTATTTTGTTAAGGAGCCAAGGCGCCTTGCAGCTTCCCGGGACCTTGCAGCTTTCCGGGGCCCTGCGGCCTCTAGGGAACTCGCGGCCTCCCTGCACTTGCGGGGTCTGCTGGACCTTTAGCACGGCCCTGTTTGGATGCTTTTCAATCCTTTTTTGGCAATATTTTTATAAAATAAATCTTTTTTTTTTGGTTATGCGTACTGTAATTTTCTAAGAGAAAACTGATTTTCTGTGTGTCCTTCTGAGATGAAGTGTCGTAGCTTTTTACACAATCAACGTTGTTTGTTGTAAATGCAAATAGTTTAAATAGAAAACTGATTTGTATTTAAAAAATCTGTAAAACGGACTAGAGATAAACAGAGGCGCACAAGGGGAGATTTTCTGCAAGGCCGATGTTGTGATAATATGGATATTGTGAAAAGATATTTTACCATTGTAATAAATGTTGATTTCTCTTGAAGCAAAAGATTTCACTTGCATCATTCAAAATACACGGGATAAAAGATTCGACATTCTCTCTTATCATTTTTTTCCTTATAAATATCTTTTTTTTTTGACATTTCTTGTAAATTGTTAAATACTTCGAACCAGTTGATTGAAAAATCTTTTTCGGATCACGCGGCGTGTTTACTCTTAGGTCCCCCAGAGTTTCTCACGTATTCAATTTTTCCATGGTTAATGTCTTGATATACATGCTAAGATACACCTTTTCTTTTGTATACTTATTTTAAATTTCAGTGCGTTGATTTCGTGATGCTTACAGTTTTCTCCATGCAAATGCTGATATTTAAAAGCTCGATTATTTGTATTCCGTTACGACGTTATTGTCGGCAGAATGATTGACGGGTTGAAATTATCAAACTTTTGCCAAATAATTGCCTTAAGAAATGCGATTCAAAAATATTCAGCACACAGCCAAATTTAAGTTTATTAGAATAACTAACTTATCAAAAATATGTAAACATATATATCTTTATATTTCTGTAATCTATACATAAAAAAATGTGTGTTGTGGTGCAGTGGATGTCGGCTCGGAACGAGAAATTGGAGAGCCGAGTTCAAATTCCGGTTGGCTTGGGAAACGTATGAATTACAGGTACCGAATCAAGTATGTAACTTTAGGATTTGCGTTGTAGTGCAGTGTTTATCGGCTCGGAACGAGAAATCGGCGAGTCGAGTTCGAATTCCAGTGGAATTCCTTGCATTCACTTACACGCAAATACCCTTGGGAAAGGTGTTAATCCGTCTCTTCCCTGCAGTTATGGGTTAAATAGCAGAACAGATTGGATTCTATAGCCTTGGCTGGGAAAGTACTTGCAACCTACTGCGGGAAAACCTTCTGCCTAGTCAGTCATGTCTCTTTCGAGACATGATCGCCCAAACGTGTATCACGTATAGCACTTAACTGACCAACTGATACATAAAAATGAATCCAGCTTACTTCCTTCCCAGGCATTAAAACAAACTCTATCGTCATTTCGACCATTCAGTCACGAACGGGAATCCCATACTGCTCTGTAAATAAAAGTTTGCTCCTGTAGATGATGGGTTGCTAGTCAAGGCTAAAGATTTCCGTTTAAACTTGCTTTGGTTCAGGTTTTCCTCCTCTCCCAAGCTATGGGTTAATTGTATGTATGTATGTATGTATGCCGCATTCACCCTAGTCGGGTTGAGCGGGCTTCCTCCCTGACGGAGCAAGTCTCATTGGGATTTGTTTAAGGGCAGGGTCCCAAGTCCTACCCCTGTAGATGATGGGTTGCTAGTCAAGGCTAAAGATTTCCGTTTAAACTTGCTTTGGTTCAGGTTTTCCTCCTCTCCCAAGCTATGGGTTAATTAGTAGGATTTGTATCAATAAATCATTATTATCTCCAAAAACATTCTTACAATGTAAAATATTTTCTGGCTAATATGCAAAATGTTGACAAGCCATAAGAATCACATCAATCAATCAGTCAAAAATCTACCAAATACATTACTAGCAAGTACATTATTTACATTGTTCGGACTGTTGTTCTCATTTTTTACTGCCATGTTCACGACGTCTCGGCCGTTGTACGTTTCAGCCTTCTTCAGGAGCTAGGAAGTTTGAATTAAACCCTTCATTTCATTCACTGGAATAAGAATTATATACCCAAATGAACGAAATAAAGGATTCGGTTTTAAATTCCTATCACCTGAAGAAGGCCGGAACGTACAACAGCCGAAACGTCGTAAACGTGGCAATAAAAATGAGGACAACAGTTCGAACAATGTAAATAACATAAACACCACTTCGTTTTAGAAGTATAGACAAATACTTGCAAGAACTATTTAAGTATTTAATTGCAATCTTAGTACTTTTCCTTGGTACTTTCAATGATTATGCACTGGTGTCCACTTCAAGACCAACTCGTTGGTCATTTCTTAATTATTTTGTTGAACTGTTATAAGTAATTTCCACCCTTGGAACCGTTATAAGTAATTTCCACCCTTGGAACCGTTATAAGTAATTTCCAACCCGAAAATGAAGATCAAAGGTCACGATTAAAATGAAACCCTCTTGACACTACTTTTGTTTGAATACTATCAAAATGATTTCTTAATCTTGGCGTTTAAGTTAAAAAAAAAAATGAAAAACTCTCAGTTTATATGGGTAGCGACGTTAGATGTGGGCGGATTGTTTTTCGGCATCAAAAGAACAAAAAAAAAAGGTCATGAAATTGGGTTTGGAAAAGGAAGAAGAAATATTTTCAAAACCGCCGTATGCATTATTTTATTGTTTTTCATTGCCATCACTTTTCTTTCACACCGACCTCTTTGACAATTTAACATCACATCAAACATCAGCAGAATTCTCCCGATAATTTACGTTACATTTCAGTTGAGAATAATAACGAAATAATACGACAAATGGTGGAAGATATCTACATTAAAATATATAATCATAAACTTTTGTTTCTGTTGAGTTGTGTCGGTAATAACAACGAACAACAGAAATATAATAATAAATAAATGTATTAAGGAAGAAATGGTATTTACAAAAGTGGTTAGTATTAATACAGGAAAACAAGGTATTAATGTGTACGTCGGAGAGTGCAATTATCACTTCCGGTTTATAACCGGAAACACACGACTGACTCGTAACTTGTCGAACTCCTAATTGTCGTCGAACTCTCGACACTATCACCATTCATAGTGCCTGGAACAGTTCATTATACTTCAAAGGTGGAGAGCACCCTAACAGTTTCAGCAGCTGAATTCATATTAAGTATTAGCTGAACTCAACAATGTGCCATTGTAGCGGATAATGAATTGATTAAATCAACTCTCTTCACTTTTACAAAAATTCACAACGACGTGTGAAATCCTGGTTTTCACAAATAGAAAAAGGATTGACCATGTGCCTAAAGAAAAAGTCGAACCCAGAATTCGCAAGTAGGTGTTAAATTGATTTTTGACCAATGGGAGCGACTTGTAAGAATTGAAAGGACTTAGCGATCCAGTGCGAAATTCAAAAGAACATATAAAGGACTTCGCCAGCGTCAGATAGACACAGATGGGAGCCGCGAGACGAAAGAACTAAAATGTAACGTCAATTCCAAATCGACCCGGAGAGAAGGTCAGGTCGCACCTTCTTCCCTTTCTCCTTATCTCTCTCAACAATTACTACTAGAACATTTTGTACGAACTCTACCCTTAACCTCTTAATAATGTTTCTAACTGAACATTAACTTCTACAACTTGTGTTATTCTTTCCTTTTCTATTTAAAATGAAAAATGTATATTTTATTATTCCACTCTTCTAAACTAATCCACACATTCCAACCGACAAACAACTTTCTGATAACGATGAAAATCTTCCGATGATAATTCTGCATAAAATCCTGTAAGCTGTAGGGAGTTCGGTTAAGTCTGACACAAGGCCGAATCAAAGAAACATTAACCGGCTCCCTACGCTACAACATCACACCAACACACCCTATTACATTAACGAGAGAACGTAGTTTCAAATCTTAACCGATATATAATTTACATTAAAAATCAAAATTCTCTTCCTTGCCACTGGATAACTGGATAATTTCCGATAATCCGTTGGTGTAAAGGAGACAGTCAATGACAGTGTTAGGTCTTCCAATTCTCGACTAATCTGTTTCTGTTCGATGAAACTGATATTATGTTTGCTGAATAATTGTTATTCAGAAGGGTATGCTTGATTTTGATAATCTATTGTTATGTGTCTGGACCGCTACTTATTGTTTTTATATGGTGTTGTAGGCATCGAACGATCCCTTTTTACGCTATATGGATGGTGGGAATTAAAGTTAAGGTTTATTCTGGTGAAGGTCAGCCTGTTATACGCATATATCTTGAACCCATTCACTGTGAGAGTTATTAGTGCATCCTTTGAGAAAGCCTACTGATTACTGATTTCTTCTTTCATTCTGAACTGGACTGCACACAGAGTTCACATAGTCCACCAGTATTTGCACAGCTTCATGGTCAGGCCAGTGCATGAAGACGAATCTCAACCATACTGTTGATGTTACACCAAGGGCTTATCGGAAAAGGTACAAAAGATTTGCTGTTTGAAGTATGTAAGGATAATGATGAGGTTATAGTGGGTTGCTTCTCTATTTATTCCTTTTCTAGTTGTAGTGGGAGTCCGTTCTAGTGAAGGGTGGTTGTATACTGTTGCAGGTTAACGGAATTTGGCTTTGTTGTAGATAGCCCACTATAAGTCATAAAATGATTATAAAATCAAGAAAAGCAAATTGAGTTGAAAATATCATTTTTATATATACACATATCAATTAAGGTTTTTACAATTAAAGTAATAACTTGAAGTATAGGTCCAACAAAGGTTAAAATGTTCATGGAAAATAATAATCTGAAAGATAATTAATGCTTAGGAATGTAGGGAGCGGAGGTATGTGAGGAATGTCTTTGATGTAGTCGCTCCTTTGGTCAGTAAGTAGCTTTTGAGACAGGGAGAAGGAAAGAGGCAAGCGTAGTAGTCACTTGACTTAGGTCAAACGGGTACTGATTACAAACTCTTCTCCTGAGATCTGCCTGCTGGGGTCTGTCTGTATCAGCTTTTTTATATCTGGATCAAAGCAGCTCGTTTGGGATTTCACATTTGTATTTGATTCTGGCCTTCCCATTGGCTGATAAATAAAATTCGCATAGGATCGCGAAATGGAAATTTAATATTTGATTAATTTTTATTTTTTAACCGGAACATCTGCGCGAACCCGGATGCGCACAGACGACTTTTGGTCATTTTCTTTCTGGTCGTTATAGAGCAAACATCCGGTCCATTGCTTTTGCTCGGTATCACCACAAGGTAAGACACGTGTTATTTTTAACGAACCAAGATAAGGAATTTATTTACAAATTTATATATTCACAGTTTTAGAATATTATTACAGAACAAGTAATGAAACATTAAAGGTTCGTAGTTTCGATAAATTGTCAAGAAGAGAAAATATTCATATTAAATCATCTTCATATAATGGAGGTATAAAATATATATCAATAAATATACACAATATCCTACGTCTATAGCACGAGTCGGAGTTTCAGCCACTTTGCAATAAAAACAAATATGGAAACGGTCAAGTCATAATAAACACTTGATAACTGCAGAGTCGAGCGATAGACGTAGAATATATATATATATATATATGGTTTTTGGTCACAGTTAAATTAGACCAGTACACCTTTGTATTAAAAACTGTTCAATAGATTTATATTGTAGAACTTTTGAATATTAAGTTAATATAAATCGTCTGAAGATACCGAAAATTTGAAACCTAAGTTGCGGAAATATATATATATATATATATATATATATATATATTAGCCACATTCACTCTAGTCGGGTTGAGCCGGATTCCTCCCCGACGGAGAAAGTCTCATTGGGATTTGTTTAAGGGCAGGGTCCCAAATTGTACCCTGTTATTTAACCCATAACTGGAGGGAAGGGATGGATTAATACCATTCCCAAGGGTACTAGCGCGTAAGTGAATGCAGGGTATTCAACTGGAATTCGAACTATATATATATATATATATATACTCAGTTATGGTCTGAGATTAAGGGCAGGATGGTTAAATAAAACAGTGTTGGCAACCACAAAAACGATCACAAATCATTTCAAAAGATTAACAGAATATTATAATTTTTAGAATTCCTTCATGTGTATTGCAAAGTCACGAGATATTAAAATGAAGGAAATTGAACCATTTTCTTTAAAACTTTTTATTATGTATGTTAGTCTGTTTTAGAATTTTAGAATAAAGCTCATTTCGTCTTTTTGCCTATATAAATTCCATCACAAGACGAAACGCGTTGGCGATTTAAAATACAGTTTTCCTCTTGTCTTTATTTTATTTAAAATGTCTTTATATATATATATATATATAGTGTATTTTTCTTTTTAGTTATTAATCACAGCAATCTCAGAGATAAATGAGAAACTAAATTTAGTGGCAGGTCGTGGAGTGGCAGGTTAGCTGCTGGTGTAACTGAAGTTAAGACCAAACTGGCTTACTTAACCATTACAACTGACTGTGCCTACCCTGAATAAAATAGACCTCCAAGTTCATTTCCTTCTGTAGCACATTATACACCTAATTCAACAAAATTATGAAGAATACTCTGATTATAAATACATAAATTGCAAAATATTTTTTCTTGTAGATTTACTACATAAAGGTGAAAAGCTGTCTACTGACGACAGTCCTCGTATATATATATGATTTTAAAAAATGACAAATTATTTGCCTAAAACTGCTTATATGAATAAAAAGTGGTCGATGAAAATTCAAGTAAGGAAAATACAGACCAATTTAAGTCATACGATTTTGCAGGAAAACCATTTCCGTTTCCGGCACCTCTGGGATCTTCAGGTAGTTATACTTTCTGTTCCACCTTCATTCTCAAACACTCTCCTATATAAATGACCTGGGGCACTTTACGTAGTGTAATGATTAACAAGCTTAACTCGCCAGATTAATTACGACAGAATAGCGAGTACAATTCTCACTGGATGCTCCATACATTTTGCCTTGTGCCACATCTAAGCTATTCTTAGAAATTCACTATATATACATCTGGTCAGGTGAGGATATGGAGAAAGAGGCAATGCTTCATAAATACAAGCATTTCTAGATAGAAGATGACAACTGACGTTGCATTTAAACTTTTGGAGATTGTAGCTATCAGGAAAGAAAGTAAATGGAAGTGAGTTTAACCAACGGGAAGTGTCAGAAAGGAAACTGTTAGAGCATAAAAGGCGGTTATATTTAATTATTTCGATGATTAAAGAGTGGAACATTGATGCGAATTTCGTCACACGTATAAATACATGTCGTGGAACCAAGCAAAAAAGCTTGTCAGAGTAGAAGCCATGGAAATACGTGTAGAAAAAAACATCAAGTCGGTCAGTAAGTAACTGAAGGCAAGCTGCTAGGTCTGCATCGATTATATTGCAGATGCTCCTTTGGGTTTTGTTGAGAACCTCAAGATAAATAAAAGGAGCATCCGACCAGATACGGCAACACTATTCAATGCACGTTGATTTATAAATGTGCAAAATGGATTATGACGAGAACCTCGAAATGAATAGCAGAAGCACCCGACCAGATATGGCAACAGTATTCAATGCACAAATGTATGGCAGATTAATAAAAATGCAAAATGGATTCTGACAAGAAAAAATTTCTGGCCTGACACAGTGACCCAACCTTTCTAGCATTAGACGCAGCTATAGATTCGATGTAGTCATTACATTTAAGATCATTTGAGAGTGTGAGACCAAGGAGGCGAAGTGTGTTGCTCTCTAGGAGACTAGTGTAATCTATTCTGATAGTAAGCAGGAAAGTTTCCCTATGATGGTTTAAAGAGAGCAGCTTCGTTTTAGAAGTATTAAACTTTACTAGCCGTTTCCTACGCCATTCAATCATAGATTGGAGGTCCATTTTTTACAACGAAATTTTCGTCGCTAAGTTGTTGTGACCTGTTAGGGCCAGGAAGAAAAACACAGAAACAAGAAGATAGGTTCAACAATTGTATTAGAATAACAGAGCATATATACAATAATAATCAGTAAAATAGAAATGTAAGTCCGAACGGTATAGTTACACTGCGTCATAACTGTCTCACGACTGCCTGTCGACTGCCTCAGAGCTGCCTCCTCGGAAGTCATGCAGTATAGTATTTATTGACGGAGGAAGAGTCCATTTCTACGATAGAGCACCATAACACTTTTGAAGGCCAACAGTCAGGTTTACTTTGTCTACCTTAGCAGATTTCTTATCGAGACGGGAGTAAATAGTGGCCTCATCCGCATAGCTACCTACTTAGGAGCCGGTTACATAAGGAAGATCATTAATAAAGATTCGTCATTTTAGAGAAATCTACAATTATATCCTTCGTAATTCATATACATTTTAACCAATAAGAAAGCCTGAAGAGATATCTTGTGAGAGATTTCTACGTCCTGAATAACCGTTGAACCTTGTGAAATCACTTCTACATGCATGTACATACTTATATACATATCGGCATGTACGCACGTATACACACATATACTCAGATACTCTTACATTAGTACCGCACGTGAAACCTCTTTTTTTCCCGCGCTTTATTCAGAAATATATAAGCTGATGTTCACACGTGCTTAGGTCAGTGGGATCCTACTTTTCGAAGCAAACAGTCCGAATGCCGTTAGTTCCTTTCCGACTCACATACTGCGCTAATTGCGTTCAGCAATTAGTTACACCCAAAATGTTTCTCTCTCTCTTATAAGCATACTTCACTACATGTATAATTATATTCAACTAATTAGTACAAACATCATATTTCCTTTTTTCAGGAACTCTTCCAGTATGAACATTGATACATTTTCTTCAACATCCAAGAGAGAACTTTCTCCACTAAATCTTGCATGCACAAAATAATCAATCCTGTAACTATGTTTAATACATTGTTATTATTCTTGTTATATTGTTCTCGGAGTTATTTTTATTATAAATGTAATGGATTGGACAACCAGTCTACTTTATAATGGTGACTTCACTTTCAAATTTCTACCACGACGTTCGAGCTACAACAAATGTTAACCGCGTTGTCCAGTCCACAACAACCTCACCTCATCAGAATAGGTTAATGAACACCCACCACGTTTTTCCTGATCGGCCACACCTCAGTGATGATTATATGCATAAAAATATCTTTCGTCGATGGTATCGAAAAGAAATACTCGGTATATCAATTGCATATTCATACGTTTTAAGCAGATTTGTCTTATTCTGAAACGTGACTTCTTTCAAAATGAACTTTATCACGAAAGACATTCCAACATGTGTAACTATTCTCAGATATAATCTGTAGAGAGGAACAATATGAATAAAAGAAAGAGACAAGAGGAAAAAATTATTTGACCTCATGAATATTTATGAGCGTTGTAGAATTTTCAAGTAACCAACATCATTTTGTTTTTGTTTAGAGATATTTTATTTCAAATGAATTCATTTAGTATTTAAGTTTCATAAAGTCCGTCAGTGGATGAAACTTGTCGGCTAAAACTAAATAGTTTTTTTCTTGATTCTTTCATTTAATCCTATTTAAATATGTAAAATTAAAATATTAAACGCAATGAAAATAGAGATTCTTATTTATTAATGAAAGATGTGCGATATTTTAGAGATAAAAACGATGGTTATTTTTACAATAATGTTCATACTGTACAAACCTTAAGAGCCATTCGAGGTAGAATGTTACAAAGTAAATGGCAAAGTTCATGAAAATATGTAGGGAAGATAACCGTTAACCCTAGACTTGAACATGTTAAGATTGTAGTAATTGTAAAAGCATCTTCTTGGGAGTCATTTCCAAGCAAAATTTATGCTGATATGTGGGGAAGATAAGTTAAGCCTAGTTCACCACTGCTGTAGTCTGGTATTGAACTCGAAACTATTTGGGTTAAGTAACTTAGAGAGTCCGGTTAGAGGGAGATAACTCATGACTACCAAAAGAGACTTCGCACAAGGAATGGAAATGATATACCCCAATGATCGTAATAAAGGTTTCGGTTCGAAATTTCTAGCACCTGAAGAAGGCCGGAGCGTACAACGGCCGAAACGTCAATGGCAACAAAGATGAGGACAATAGTCCGAATAATGTAAATGATGTAACGACACGATATTATTGAACTGGACAAAATAATTTGGTTTTGTTTTTATAACATATCAACCTCGGCGGGTCATTTATTGCCAACTAAATTTTTTTTATTGCTGGTAATACCTTTTTCTTTCAACAATTTATTGTTGTTTTATGAAAGTCTTTGTGTCTAGTAATACATTTTTCTTTTCAAGTATCAAGATTCATTGGGATTTGTTTTTAAGGGCAGGGTCCCTAAGTCATACCCTTGTTATTTAACCCCTTAACTGTAGAGAGAGGACGGATTAATACCTTTCCCAAAGGTACCAGTGCTTAAGTGAATGCAGGGTATTCAACTGGCATTCGAACTCGGCTCACCGATTTCTCTTTCCGAACCGATATCTACTGCACCACAACGCACATCCGGCACTAAACGCTTACAGCACCAGATATTCCCAAGCGGTCACACATCTAAGTACTGAGCAGGCTCAACGTTGCTTAACTTCGGTGATCGAGCGAGAACCGGTGTATTCAACGTGATATGGCCATAAGCCGGACGGAATAAAAACTATTGGGTCGACAACATTTAAATTGAATTTTATTTCATCCTCTATTTTTATTTCTTGAAACTATTAACAATTCTCGATTTTATTTCTTTATCTCACCTTTTGCTTTGTTTTATAAGCGTAACTATATTTACAAAAGAATTTCCAAAGATATATGAATGTTTTGAAAAGTGAAAACTTCTCGAGAAGAAAGGACTGATCATAAACAAGTCAACTGAATGTATGGTTATCAGTCAAAAGAGGAACCCAAAATGCCAACAATAGGTCGGGAAACTAAAATAAAACAAATAAAAAAATTTAAATATCTGGGAAGCGTTATAACAGAAGACGGAAAGTTCGACATAGAGATCTGGAGGCAAATTGGCATGGCGAAGGAAGCATTCCAGAAGTTGAGTAAAGTATTAAGAAACAGAACAATTTCGCTAGAAACAAAGAAGTGAGTACTGGATTGCAATGTGATGTCGGTTCTTCAATACGGCAGTGAATGCTGGATAATATCATCGAAGATGAAGGAAAAACTTGAAGCAACTGAAATGTGGTTCTACAGAAGGATACTGCGAATATCATGGATCGAGCATGTGAGCAATGGTGAGGTCTTGGAAATGATGGAAACGAAAAGGAAATTAATACTGAGCATCAAGAAGAGACAGCTGAAGTTCCTGGGACATGCAATGAGGAAGGAGGGCTTGGAGAACCTGATACTAACCGGCTAGATAGAGGGAAAAAGAGACAGGGGAAAGTAGCGGATAACTTATTTGAAGGGCCTGAGCAGGTGGATGATGGAACGAGGGTTGCATGGTGTAACAAGAGAAGGCGTGCTAAGAGCCACCAGGAATAGGGAGACGTGGAAAGCCATGATCGCCTACGTCCTGAAAGAACAGGGCACATAGAAAAAGAATATATATGCCAACTGTTTATAAGAAATTATAATGCGGATATAAAATGGGGGATCAATTCTATATAAAAAATCTATATATAAACTGATATATTATTTTGTGGCCATGCTACTTTCTATACATTTATATTCTAGATTTATGGGCTTAAGCTAGTGGATGACAGAGCGGGGTTTGAGTGGTGTAACAGGAGAAAGCGTGCTAAGAGCCACCAGAGATAGGTAGACGTGGAAGGCCATGATCGCCTACGTCCTGAAGGAACAGGGCACATAGAAGAAGAAAATATATGTCAACTGTTTATAAGAAATTATAATGTGGATATAAAGTGGGGGGTCAAATCTATATTACAATCAATATATAAACTGATCCCTCATTTTGTGGCCATGCTAGTTTCTGTACATTTATATTCTAGATTTATGGTCTTGAGCAGGTGGATGACAGAGCGGGGTTTGGGTGGTGCAACAGGAGAAGGCGTGCTAGGAGCCACCAGAGATAGGGAGAGGGTGAAAGCCATAATCACCTACGTTTTGAAAGGACAAGGCACATAAATGAAGAAGAAAGAAATTTAAATACCTGGGTAGCATACTGGTGAAGGATGGAAAGAGCAATTCGAGATCCGAAGATGTTTTGGCATGGCTAACAAGGCATTTCAAAAGCTTACCAAAGTACTGAGAGACATAAAAATCTTATTGAAAACAAAAAAAGGGCTGGACTGCTATATAATATATCTGTTCTTCTTTGTGGCAGCGAATGTTGGACGACCTTTTCAAGGATGAAGGAAAGGCGCGAAGCAGCAGAACTCTTGGCGGATCTGAAGGAGACTACCACCACCTTTAAACTTATTTTTCATTTTTTTTAAAACTTTTTTCAGTGCAGTCTTATCGATTACACCCTAAACTTCCCGATTGAGAAAAAAATTTCGAAAAATTTCAATATTTCAACAATTTTAGGTGTGGGGGCTCAGTTTTTCATACAACGTTATAGTAAATCGATCCTCCATTTTGGAACCACTCGCCGGTACGACATTACCACCACCTGTAAATTTGTTAATTATCATTTTTTTTTTACTTTTTTTCAGTACAACCTTATCGATTAAACCCTAAACTTTCCGAGTGACAAAAAAATTGTAAACATTTCAATAATTAAACAATTTTAGTCGGGGGACTCAGTTTTTCATACAAGCTTATAGTAAATCGATCCTGTGCAATTAACTTTCTTGCTTGCGCATATTTGTTTGCGAAATTTTTGAGTAAAGCCATTCTTGGAGTTTCAGAGGAAGATGCCATCGTAAGAACTGAAGAAAACTTGAAAAAGACAAAAACAAGAGCAACAACTCGTCCGCCCCACCAAAAAAACAAAACAAAACAAAGCGACCCCAACTCGAGTGGATCCAAAATGGAGGATCGATTTACTATAACATTGTATGAAAAAGTGAGCTCCATCTAAAATTGATTAAATATTTTTTTTCAAATTTTTTTGGATAATCGGAAACTTTATGTTATAACCGATAAGACTGTGATGAAAAAAAAAAAAAAAAAAAAAGGAAAAACAAATTTAAAGGTGGTGGTAATCTCTTTCAGGTCCGCCGAAATCTGTTTTTATAGAAGAATGGACCAAGTACGTAAGTAATATGATGCTGGAGAGAATGCAAAGGAGAAGAAAAATTAACACCAGGAAAAGACAGATGAGGCTTCTGGCATATGTAAATGAGGAAGAAGGGCTTGGGGAATCTGATACTTACAGGACGGGCAGAAGAAAAGAGAGTCAGATTTGATGAACTTGAGCAAATGGATGGCGTAGTGGGGTTTGGGAAAGATGCCAAGAGGAAAATATTAAAAGCGACAAGAGACAGAAGCAAATGGAAGTCCATGATTGCCTACGTCCTGGAAGAAGAAGAAGAAGAAGAAGAAGAAGAAGAAGAAGAAGAACTTGCTTCCGAAGTCTCCCCGTGCATTTAAAATATTACTTAACTTTTTTTTTATTCAAAACATTCTGTCTCTAAATAATTAGACACTATTCATTATGCTTCGGGTATGATGTTGGATGACATGTTTTCCTTACTCGTTTCGATCTCTCTATATTGAGGCAATTATCCGTGGCTGCCTATTTCAGCAAAGATAGAGGAGAACCAATGAGAAATTTGAAGTCTATCTGAATAGTTAATTTCTCAGAGCTGAATATCCGGAGATTTTTTCTAATTTTAGAACGAAATGTTTTTATTCGTAAACTAGCAGAAAACCAAAGAAAACTAGATTTTTTTACGGTACAAATTAATTCTGTCAAGCTTGGGTCAGCCAGAAGGGTGCGCAAAGAGAGATTTATAAATCTAGTATTGAATATTTTCTTGGAAATATGCCATAAGAAAATATCCGCCATTTCCAACCCCAAAATGCGTTTCAATGTTTAGTTTTTTCGTTTGACCGATGCCTGAGAACCTAAGCTCTATGTTAAACCGCAAAACAGACGAGATTAATTGCTATTTTTAGACTAAAACGCCATTTTGTGAATTAGACATTTTCCTAATCAGTCAGTCAGTTAAGAGCCATACGTGATACACGCTTGGGCGATCATGTCATGAAAGAGACATGACTGACTGGGCAGAAGATTATCCCGCAGTAGGTTGCCATTGCTTTCTGCGGTAGACTGGTTGCCGATCAAGGCTATAGAACCCAATCTGTCCTGTTATTTAACCCATAACTGGAGGGAAGAGACGGATTAATATCTTTCCCAAGGGTGTTTGTGCGTAAGTGGAGGAAAGGAATTCAACTGGAATTCGAAGTGTGCCAGAATATATTCTTCTTCTTCGTGTCGTGTCTCTTTAGGGCATAGACAATAATGGCTCTCCACATCTCCCTATCCTTTATAGCTCTTAACACTCCTTTCCCTGTTACTCCTCCCAAATCCTGATCTGCTATTTATCTGCTCAAGTCTATCAAGTATGTAGAGCGTTGCTTTATCCTGCCTTTCCTTCCATCTATCCGTCCGTGGAAACAATTGTATGGCTTTAACTACAGATAAAATGTATCGTTGTTTTTTTCTTTTTAAATCGTATCACCCGGAGC
Source organism: Ascarosepion bandense (assembly GCA_037127315.1). Classification (NCBI taxonomy): domain Eukaryota; kingdom Metazoa; phylum Mollusca; class Cephalopoda; order Sepiida; family Sepiidae; genus Ascarosepion; species Ascarosepion bandense. The sequence continues at coordinate 11,025 of JBBBDQ010000616.1, read as the reverse complement.
AAGGCGGTAATGCTACTGATGTGCAGGGGGCTACATAACAGTAAAAAGACTAAGTAGAAGAGAGTGAAGAGGAAGACGAACCAGTTAAAAAGGAGCAAGAGAATGATGGGAATACAGGTGTGATGACAATAGCAAAGGTGGAGAGAAAGGAATGGATATATGGGGTGGTGAAGAAAGAACTAGAGTCAAGTGGTTAACAGATGAGTATTGACATTGCATTTAAATTCCTGGAGGTTGTAGCCGTCAGGAAAGCAAGAATATGGAAGCGAGTTCCACAGGCGGGAAGTGCGAGAGAAGAAACTGAAGGAGTAGAATTGTCGACTGCATTTGGTTAATCTAACTGTGAATGGGTGGGACCCAGTTGCCAATCTGGTTGCACGAGTAAACACCTGTTGCAGAGGCACCAGTGACTTAAGTTCGTTGGAGCAGAAGCCATGAAAGTATTTATAGAACAGACAAAGGGAGGCCACATCTCGTTGGTGGGGAAGTGGCTGTAGTCGAGCCGCTAAGTCGGTACCTATCATATTACTGATTCTCCTTTGGAGCCTGTTGAGAACACTGAGATGAACAGCAGGGGCGCCTGACCATATATGGCAGCAGTGTTCCACTATAAAATGTATTCTTGGCTATTCTACTATAAAATCTGTTATTATAAATATCTATGGTTGGTAATGTATCTTATATAAAAATATATTTTTATAGTTTCATCGTGTTTTATTTTTGTTTCAAGGTTTACTATTTGCCCATAGTTGGGACCCTGAAATGTTCTCCAGCTGCGGGTCTGGGAGCACCTTAGAACAACAGCAAATAAAGAGTTGGTTCCACATTCCTCAAAAACTCCAATCTCCTGATCATAAGCGTTGCTGCCGGATGTAGTTTATCGTCATACCCAGGACCCTAAAAGTAATTTTATTTTATGCTGCAGGATTTTAGGTATTTCTTTATGAATTATTCACCATAATTTTTACTTCGACTTGAAATAATTTTTTCGATTAATTTCTAGAAATTAGAATATAATCTCGTATACATATTTATTTTATCTTTTTTTTTATTTTAACCCTTTATACCCAGGCAAGGCAATACTGTCACTGAGACACAATAAAACGGTGAGACCTAATTGCCAATCTAGTATCATACTTAAATTCATCTATTCGAGGCACCTAGGAAGAAAACTCATCCGAACAATTTGCCATGAAAATATTTATAGAAAACAGACGGAAACTCGGTCATGTTGGTGAAGTAGAGATGCCAAGTCAGAGTCTTGTTTCTAGACGTAGGGTCTTGCAGCATCCACCCTCTTGACCTAGATGAGCTCTACCTCTTTAAGGTTTTTAATGTCGGGCTTTGTGTTTATGTTTACCAAAATTTCACCAAAATCTCCTTAAATAGTAAGGTGTATATTTATTCACAAAATCGCCATAGGCTTCAACCATGTAGTCCAGTCAACTTCGGAATCTCCTGCAACTCTTCTGAACGGCATCTTTAAGTTGGTTAATGCTGCCATAATCTTTGACTTCAGTTCCATTATTGGTGTTACAAAGAGTTTTGTTGGTCTTTCACTCAACTGCGCCTCACACATGTTAATCAAGTGGGGTTGCAGTCTGGGGAGTTAGTTGGCCAGATATACGGAGTGATGTAGCCACATAAATTGTCTAACAGCCATGACTGGGTTCTCCTGCTAGTGTGGCATGATGCAGAGTCTTGTTGACAGGCATAGATTCTTGCAACAGCCACCTTTTCGACCCAGGGCAGGACCGTCTGTTCGTCACTTGATGTAGGCCTCCGTGTTGAGTCTAAGGCAGCGTGGAAATATGTCTGGAAGCCTAACGTCGTTAACATCAATGATAACTCCAAACAACTTCGTCATCTCCATTAGACTCAACCAACTCTTTCAGAATTTTCTCCGCTGTCCTCAGATGGACACCCAAACAATCTGAAACACTTCCAGTGTAAAGCCAAGCATCACAGCATGTCGTTTCCGAATTTCTTCACAGTTGATCCTACTGTACTATGACAGTTAAGTGCCATACGTGATACACGCTTGAGCGATCATGTCTCAAAAGAGACATGACTGACTGGGTAGAAGATTATCCCGCAGTAAGCTGTCATTGCTTTCTGCGGTAGACTGGTTGCCAGCCAAGCCTATGGAACCCAATCTGTCCTGTTATTTGACTCATAGCTAGAGTAGTACGAGATGTATTTTATTATTAAGTAGCAATTAGTGAGGTATCAGTTTATTACTTCATAACAATATAAAACTGATCCTCCACTTTATGCCCAGTTTAATCATGTTTTCAACAATTATATTCAGTCAGTCAGTTAAGTGCCATACATGATACACGCTTTGGGTGATCATGTCTCGAAAGAAACATGACTAACTGGGCAGAAGATTTTCCCGTAGTAGGTTGCCAATGATTTCTGCGGTAGACTGGTTGCCAGACAAGGCTATATAACCTAATCTGTCCTATTATTTAACCCATAACTGGAGGGAAGAGACGAATTAATACCTTTCCCAGGATATTTGCGCGCAAGTGAATGCAAGGAATTCAACTGGAATTCGAACTCGGCTCCCCGACTTGTCGTTCCGAGTCGATATTCGCTACAATACAACGGGCATGCGCAAAATTTAAAAAAGTGAAACGAATTTATCTATCTTACCTTGTATATATTCCAAAGTTTTTCATAGCCGGAGTGGTAGTGGAAACAAACCTCCACTGTTGACAAACTTCTCCGATGGCATTTTTTTTTTAATCATATCATCCCAAGCAAGGCGAAAACGCCACTGATGCGCAGGGGGCTACGTGAGAGTGAAAAGATTGCAAAAGAGAAAAACCGGAAACCGCAACCTAAACAGGAAACAAGGGATGAGCCTCTTCACCTGTTCAATAGACGTGGGTGGAGTGTGAACCGGGCGATAGTTTAGGCATGCGTCTCTAATAGCTTTGTCAGCCTCCAAATACAGCCCATCTCAGGCGACAAAACTGAAATCTCCGTTGCTTTACAGCCATATTCAAACACGGAAACGTTTATGCAAATGAATACAGACAAAAAATCCGAAACTGAGCCACAAAAGCGGCTTGCTGTTAAAAACAGGCAACCTTTTAGCAACTCTTGCAGCTAAGCCGACCCAAAATGTATTTGTTTGGATATGGTTGGTACAGCAGAGAGAGAGAGAGAGAGAGAGAGAGAGAGAAAGCGCCACGGGGCCAGGGCAACGTCTGACCTACATATACACCATCGCTAAGGACTGCGCCCTGAAATGTTTACTATCTCAGTCCTGAAGTCATAAATGTTGTACGAATGCTACCTTTTACTTACGAATAGATTCAGTAGTTAAGTGTCACACGTTATACACGCTTGGGCGATCATGTCTCTTACGATGCATGACCAACAGAAGATTATCACAAAGTACGTTGCCATTTCTTTCTACAATAGACTGGTTGCTAACTAAGGCTACAGAATCTAATCTGTCTTTCTATTTAACCTATAGCTGGTGGGAGAAAAAATGGATTCGTACATTTCCCGAGGGTAGAATGCAACGAATTCAACTTGAATTTGAACCACAGCCCAATGGATTATGAAGAAAATAAGGAAGGTTTGTCACAATGCAAATGACATAGCCGGTCTTAGTTTAATCATGTTTAAACTAGTGAGACTAAAGAATGTAGCTGGTTAGAATATTTGCGACTGAAATTGAGAATCTTTCTACATCGAGTCTTTAGGAAAATAAATTGAAGGGTTGAAAATGATTACTCGCTTACAAGACGGCATAAACGGTTTTGTGTCACGGGTCATCTCCAGAGCTGATAAAACGGCAAGTCTTCATTTTGGTTCTGACCTCAGTCCTTAGGGTATTTTTTAAAAATCTGATATTTACACTATATAAATTTCGAACTACGTAATTAATGGAAAACTATTTTGTTAAATGAATTGAAAGGGAAGAATATTACGATGAAAACTAAAAGTATGTCGTGCGGTACACATTTCCAAAGACTTTGCACAATAGATCTAATTGCCCGACAACCAAAACAGACAGTTTGAATGTTTAAAGCATTTAGAATGAAATAACGCATTCGTCTAAAAGATATTTTGACGTGCTTAGTTTCCCTGTATTGCTATTTTGAAAGTTTATTTCAGAACATCAATTGTTCTAATTTTCAATTGAAAGTTCGTATTTGGCACAAGAGTTCACGATATTTTATTTGCTTGTGCTATTTATGAACATTAATTGCTAGATGACGAGTAAAACGATCAATGGGATTAGACGCTGATGTGTAATAACAAAGGTTGGTTCAAGGCCACCGGTATGAGACACCTAGTGAGGATTAAATCCATTCTCGTTGTGATAGTCTTGAAAAATAATTTGTTCTACTAGCAAGGTAATCTATAAGTGTTTAAAATCAAATTGACAACTGATCTCGAAAATGACCTTCAATCCGTTGTCAACTGTTGGAAAAAAGCTATACACGTTTTGGGCGATCATTTCTCGAAATAGACATGATCGCCCAAAACGTGTATAGCTTTTTCTGGGTAGAAGATTATCCCGCAGTAGGTTGCTATTGCTTTCTGCGGTAGACTCGTTGCCGACCAAGGCTACAGAACCCATCTGCGAGATAATCTTCTGCCGAGTTAGTCATGTCCCTTTCGAGACATGATCGCCCAAGCCTGTATCACGTATGACACTTAACTGACTGATATTTCTGTATCTCACTTCGCGTATCTCGCGAATAGTACTTAATGGGCTCCTCCTTGGGAGCCCTCCTGAGTAATCTACTCAAGGACTATAGTAATCTACGCAAGGAGTATCACATTGTGAACACTGAACTCTGCTACTCGGCTCTAACTAATACGACTGCTGTTGCTTCTCATAATCCGGTTGATTCATTCGGTTGATTCCTTCAGACTTCTGTTCAGTGCTTAATATAGGTTATTATCTTTGTCACGTAATTCCCAGTGGAATAATCCGTTCTTATAATTGTGTTATATGGTGATCAGCGTTCACTCACATGTGTCGGTGTCTATGCTTATTTCGACATGACGCTTTGTTGACATTTACAATCAGACGCATCTATCCATCACACCCAACGGTCACTTGCTTTTCAACCCGGTTGTCGCTTTCTTTCGTCGCACTTTGACATCATCTACGGCCGGATTTATTACTCTTTTCTTTTGTTGACTTCACTCGCGGCCGGATGTACCTGTCAATTACCTGTGCTGTTCAAGATAATATATTACAAAATGTGAATAAGCCTGGTGTATATTAATTGATAGAGAATATCCACTAATCATATAAATTGAAATCAGAACATTCTAATCACATTCATGGATGTGCGTTGTGGTGCAGTGGATATCGGCTTGGAACGAGAAATCGGGAAGCCGAGTTCGAAATCCAGTCGAATTACTTGCATTCAGTTACGCACAAATACCTTTGGGAAAGGTATTAATTCGTCTCTTCCCGCCAGTTATGGGTTAAATAATAGGACAGATTGAGTTCTTTCACCTCGGTTGGCAACCAGTCTATCGCAGAAAGCAATGGCAACCTACTGCGGGATAATCTTCTGCCCAGTTAGTCATGTCTCTTTCGAGACATGATCGTCCAAGCGTGTATCACGTATGGCACTTAACTGACTGACATGGAATAGGGTGTTTGGTTCAAAGCTATCGCGTAACATGTCCAGACTCCAGAAACAAACCGGAGAATACAACGACTGAAGCGTTTGTGAGTATAACAATAGTAAGAGAAGTAGGCCTCCGTCGGTCAGGGTTGACCATGGTTAGCATCCTAGTTGTTAGCTTGGCTGGAGCATCGGCGTTTGTGACTGTAGAAACCGATGCGGGAGTGACAGTCTTTGTTGCAGAGGTTGCATTTATGTTTTGTTTCTGGTCTGTCGGGGCTGTCAGTTTGCTTCCTGCGAACCCGCCTCTCCATGGCGACTTGTGTTAGTTGTTTCTCCCTTGATTTAAGTTGTTGGGCCAGGGTCCCTCTCCATTTGAAACGGTCGACTGCTACGCTCTCCCATGACACCGTGTTGATGCCCACATCTTTCATATCGCGTTTTATGATCTCACAAAACCGCAGTTGTGGCCGCCCAGTGGGTCTTCTTCCAGGGGTCAGCTCTCCATGCAGTAGGTCTTTTGGAATGCGACCGTCTGGAAATAACTATTATTTAGGAGATAAACATTGTGGTGTAATGGATATAGAGCTCGGAAGGAGAGATAGAAGAGTTCAAATTGCAGTCAGGTTCGTTACATAAACTTGGTTAGCAACCAGTCTATCGCAGAAAGAAGATGCAACCTACTGCGGGAAAATATTCTTCCTAGTCGGTCGCGAACCGAAAGAAACATGATCGCCCACGCGTGTATCGCGTATGGCACATAATTGAATGATTATTCATAATCTGACTATTGCCCTCACCTTGCTGCTATTATGGCGGTCTTTTAGCCTTTGTGCCCTCTACGTTGTCGATCAAGATGCCCTTTACGGAATTTCGAAATGATTCTTTTATGTAATTTTCTCTCTCACGGGATATCAAGGTTTTTTCTTATTTAGTACGGATCAGTTATTGCTCGATTTGTTTTCACTACGTCTAAGTCAATACTACTCAGTCTGAGGATTAATCTCACTACTACTGTGTAACCAGTTTCAGAAACCAACATTTTAGAAATTATGAGATGATCTTTAGACTCATCACTGATTTCCCTAACACAGTAATAAGTGTGATACTAAACCCGGACTTCGTCTAAACAAAAAATAACAAACAAAAAAAGCAACAAAAAAAATGTCTGTCACTTTTTTACTCGTTAAGCTCCTGCAAATTGTAGCAATTTCTCTAGGGAGCAATTAAGTAGATATTTAACGATCAAACATTTCTTACACCTTTAGAAATTATGGATATCGTAATTTTCACGGACCACAAACCATTAACGCACACCTTGGAAAAAATCCACAGAAAAATACAGAGTGCAACACGCGAGACACGCTTTTAAGACTTGATTTCCCAATTTCCAACAGGCATATGATACATAAAAGGCAGCGATAACATAATTGCTGATAAACTTTCACGCACTAATATTACTGCAGTAACCCACAATGCGAAAAGTCACGAATCGATTACTGATGAACAGGAGACTGACACAACATTACACGAAGTAAAAAGGTAATCATTAAAATCGGAATAAAAATTCTAAAGAAAAACCTTATTCTGCGATGCCGCCAACCTTTTGAACTTCATGGACCACTAAATTTATAATCTTAAATTTGGCGGACGACTACTATGTGTTTAGAAGAAAAAGGCCAATACATTTAAACAATAATACGGGAAAACTCATTTTATTAATATGAAATTGTTATGGTTTATAAAATGGCGAGTGTTCTAAAAATAGCAAAAGATAGACACACTGACGCAAATAATTCAAAATTGGGCGGCAAAATAAGGAACCGTTTCTTTTGGTAAGAGTAGGAGTTAGAGTAGGAGTAAGAAGTAGGAGTTAAGGACAGTAGTTTGTGTGGGAGATCTGAAACGCCAAGACGATAGTCAGTTGACGACTAGAGTCCAGAAGGGATAGACTCGTTTACTACTATCATCCCACAGTGAAGAGAATTTAGCTAGTCTGCTCCTGTATCCACACAAAATTTAAAGGTTGTAACTTGATGTAAAAACCTAATGTTTTATACCAAAAATAAACATCATTCATTCAAGTTTGTGCTATCTTCTAATTACACCAAAACGAAGCAACACAATATAAACCATAACAAAATAAACCCATTAAAAAACTCGAAGTTATAGTATAATTATTTGAATAAGAGAAATTGAAAATTCTAAGTTTATTCGAGTATTATATAATTTTAGTGTGATATTTGTTCCTGTTTGTTTAAAACCAATTTGTAGATTTTGGGGTTCAATGATGTCAATACAAGACGGAGAGTTGTGTTCATTTCAAGTCGAGACCAGTACCGAGATTTAATTGCTGTCACATAAGAAAATGTCTTTGCGTATAAAAATGTTGCTGCTTTAAAAAATTGAAATAATGATCCAGATTAGGTTTTACGTCCTTATTACCGCATGGAAACCTACAGAGGTAAAATATTCTACCCGGTCTTTCGAACCATGATCACCTAATCGGGTATTACATATGACACTTAACTGACTGAATGGAAATGAAACTCGCTATCTGTCAGTCAGTTAAGTGCCATACGTGATACACGCTTGGGCGATCATGTCTCGAAAGAGACATGACTGACTGACTGGGCAGAAGGTTATCTCGCAGTAGGTTGCCATTGCTTTCTGCGTTAGACTGGTTGCCAGAACCCAATTTGTCCTGCTTCCTGACCGAACTGACCAAGGCTATAGAACCCAATCTGTCCTGTTATTTAACCCATAACTGGAGGGAAGAGTGTAGTGGACACTTACCTCGCCGAAGCAAAAGAAGGCGGTTTGTCTGCACGTGCGTTCGTAGAGGTAATGGAACCGCGAGGCGAGCTCATGCAAGGCAGTTTTTGGAATGACACGGCGCATACGTCATTGGTGAAAGTGAGGCTCCCCGAGAGTGGGAAATTACGAGACCGAAAAAAACATTAAAAGAGCCCACTTCTGTTTCGGAGACACTTCGCCGTTGCGCCTCGGCCTTTTGGCTGGGGAGCGACAATGACCAAAATAAGACCAGTTTAGACCAGTTCAGACTAGTTCTGAACCTATTCACTGCGGTGGATAGGTAATATTTGACCAGTATCTGGGCGTACGCGCTCAGGTTCCCCACATTAAAAAAGACCTTGTGTCACATCTCTCTCAAGTGGGGGAGAAGAGTAGATAATACTTCGCCGTTGAAGACTCGCGAAGGCTACACCGGTGTTCGGGAGACAGCGTTTTGCTTACGGTGCGCAGGAAACGGAGTCCCTAGTGAAGCAGTGTTCCGGGTTCTACGAGAAGCAGCTGGGAGAACAGTTCCAAGTGGTTATTAATTTGTCTACGAACTACACTCCGAGAAGACACAAATACCCACAAAGAGACGGATTAATACCTTTCCCAAGGGTATTTGCGCGTAAGTGAATGCAGTGGATTCAACTAGAAATCGAACTCGGCTCTCCTTCAAGCCGATATCCACTGCTATCTGCAATAATAGTTATTCAAACACGCCTCACATTGGTGACTGCCTGCTTTAAAAAGTTCAAGTTTCTTATTCTTTTAATTATTCCACCATAACAAAGGGTAATAAAAGCCAAAATGCAAGGGGTTAGTGAAAGTAAAATAAATAAACATCGACAGGATGTAGAAGAGATGGATTAATACCTTTCCCAGGGGTGTTTCTGCGTAAGTGAATGCATCGAATTCAACTGGAATTCGAACTCGGCTCCTCGATTTCGCGTTATGAGCCAATCCACTGCACCACATCACATCATTCCTCTCAACTGACTCATATTTATAGCTCTAGTAAATAATAATTTAATCGTGAGGACTAGCTGATTTAACACATGCTTTCGTCCACAAAAACGGTCTTGGCCAACAAAAGTAGTGCAATTTTGAAGCCTTAAACCTAACGTCTACACTGATGTTGGGGAAATGTATGTGTCCAGACTTTGGTGTTGGAATTGAAATAGTTCCACAATCTGACCAGAATATAAGGATGACATTTTATGTAATTTCTATCTGAACTTCTGCAAATAGAGATAGATTAACGAGGGGCCTGCAATGTTTCGTCTGTAGGAAAAATTCCTTCGGTAGATTGTCGTAAATTATTCTGATCAAATGTTTGGACCGATCTGCTACTATTTATTATTTTTTTATTGCGTACTCAGTAAGTAATTACAGATAAACAAATAATGATATAAAAAAATTACACTCTATTGGATCGAGCCTAACTGACACTTAAAAAGAGTTTTAACGATGAGAATCCTTGCACATTGTTTTCAGTGATCTATACACATATCACTGCAATAAATATTGTAGGGCATAATATAATCATATCCTTATTAATTAAAAGTACATTGCAACACGGAAATTTCTGTTTTTTTTTTATTTAAATATAAATCATTTTCACAACCAACATCCAACATTGCCAGATGATGAGATTCTATCTCGAAACATAGAACTTACCGTGTCGCAATGTACTTTTAATTCATAATTATATATATACACACACACACACATATATATATATATATATGCACCTGTCGCTACTCGATATTTGTCCTTTATGTATTGTGAACCGTATGTCACGTGTTCGAGCTACGTCACAAGTTGTAATTCATCAAGGGAGATGCCGTAGTTTTTCCTAACCTCAATACTTTCGATATTTTCCAAGGTCATCATCAGAAGTAAATTACAAAGATAAACTTATTGTAACTGCGATAAAAGCTGACTAGGAAGTTTTTCTCGTCAGAATATATTTTGTATATTTACAAATCTACAATTCGTCCGTGCACGGAATACTGTTGCTATGACTCATCAAGTGCTCCTGCTATTCATCTTGAAGTTCTCGACAAAATCCAAAGGATGGTCTGCAATATAATCGATCCTGATCTGGCATCTCACCTTTAGTCCCTTTTTCGCCGACATGATGTGGCTTTCCTCTGTTTTTTCTACAAGTATTTTCATGGAAACTGCTCTGACGAGTCTTTTTCTCTGGTACACCGCCCGTGGGCTCATAGACTGGCATCAAGGTCCCACCATTTTACTGTCAAAATAGTTAAATGTAACCCCCTCTTCTACTCTAACAGTTTCTTTTTTCGCACTTCCTGTTTGTAGAATTCACTTCCATTTGCTGGCTTCCCTGATAGCTATCATCTCCAAAGGTCTAAATGCAATGCCAGTTGCCATCTTTTACCAACTTGATTCCAGTGTATCGCTTATCTTTTTTTTTCGACATCCCCTGTACCTTTTTTACCCCATCACAGCAACCCCCTGCGCACCAGTGGCATTTCTGCGTTGGTTGGGGTGAATTTTTTTTAATAATCGTGTCGCCCCTAGCAAGGTATTTTACTGCCATTGTTGTGCAGGGGTTTACATAGAAGGAATGTTATGAAGAGTA